>OZ024743.1:51919789-52012289 GCA_964016885.1 Eledone cirrhosa | reverse complement strand
TTTATGTCACATTTAAAAAAAAATTAGGGCCCCTTTATAGTATATGGTACAGCCCCCACATTAACCTAATCTGACAGTTTTCAGGGATCCCACAACTGGTGGAAAGTATTTTTAAACTGGAGACCCAGCCTAAATGGGAATACTGAAGTTGAAGGGGATACATCACACCTAATAACATTGAACCTATATATTGGATGACACAAGACTGTAGAATGTATGAGTCTAGAAAGTTACACTGAAAAAGAACTTGCTCTAACATCTTAAAAAAGGGATTTGGTTCGTAGAGCACTATTTTTGAAGGGTGGCGGGTGCACCGAAAGATATAAAAGAAATTTACAGCTCACACCTATGTTGATTTAGCTAAGATCTCAGATCTCTTGGGTATTTTAATGATAGGTGCCCTAGTCCCAACTTATGCAGGTTTAGTTCACCTGCTATGAAGTTGCATCTCATAGGAGGTTTCTCGCATTAACATTAGGGGACCCAATCCTATCATGGAAAACAATGAAGCCTCCTGCCTAAGAACACATTGCACTGCCAAGTACAGGAATTGAACCTGCAACCTAACACCCTAAACACAAGATCTACACATGCACATAATTTTACACCCATTTTTTAAAAAACGGTCTTCTGGGGGAGCGGAACCCTTGGAGTTTCGCACCATCAGAGTTTTTTTTTTTGGTGGGTATTTTTTCTTTTCTAAGTTGTTTCGTTTTTTCAACGAATCTGACTCCAACTCACAAACAACTCCTTTTTCAGAAAACAGAGAGGGCGCTCTCTGCTGTTCGGTGAGAAATTTTTTTTCTTCTTTTTTTATGTTTTCAGCGAATCTGACAAAAACATTGGAAATTATTCGATTTTTAGTTAACTGTAATAACAAGAAATAATTGTTTCTACTTTAGGCACAAGGCCAGCAATTACCCAGTGCATTACTGGTACTTTATTTTATCGACCCCGTAAGGATGAAAGGCAAAGTCAACCTCGGCGGGATTTGAATTCAGATCGTAAAGGGACGTAACTATGCTGGAAAGCATGGCGTCCGACCCTCTACCGATACTGCCAATCCACAAATAATGGAAGGTTGAGGTAGTGAGCAAAATGAAAGAAATGGTGGAACTGAAAAACATTAAAAATGACTTATGCAGTTGTCAAACTTTCTTCATCTTCTTCCTCAAATTCTGAATCTTCCTGGTTGCTGGCAATTTGAGACAGGTGGATATAGATTGGCTGCCTCAATAAAGAATTTGTATAACAGATAGTCTTCATTTTCATTAGAAAACATGAATAAATATCTAGCCAGATACTGCTCTAAATATGTTAACCAAATGCCCAGTCTTTGTACCAACTCTTTCAAATCTATTCAAAAATACTTTGTGTGTATATATTTTTCCTTCTTTTTTATGTACAAAATTTTCAAAATGGTTATAACCCAAACTGTTTAAATTGTTGTAAGCAGTTCAGAAATCGCTATAAATAATCGAGCCAGATTGAATATATTTTTGGATGAGAGGAAGCAGTGTGGCTTGTCACGTTTAATGCTATCTAAATTCACCTGAAAGTGATATTTACTAATTTGTTCCATCCCACCAAACAACTAAATCTGCCTCAAAACCCAACCTCTTTCATATTTATGGTGAAGGTTACATTAGGCTCCACATCAACATTTTTCTTGCAAATCAATTCCCGATTAGTGAACCATAGATCTGTAACATCACTAGAGTATGGCATCCAGTAAACATTTCAACATAGTTCTGTGGTCACATAAGTGGCTTAACCCTTTAGCATTTAAATCCGCCATATCCAGCCAGAATTCTCTCACCTCTTTCTGTTCAAACCGGCTGCTCATACTCATGTTAAGGTATTTTTCTCAAAATAAATAATATCAAAATCTCATAGATTCGATATTATGTGAGATAAAGTGTTAACCGTGAAAATATAATAGTAAATATAGAGTAATGTAAATGCTAAAGGGTTAAAAAATGGTTAGTGAAAAGAATGATTTTCCATGGAAGAATGCGTGTTGTTTACAAGGGAACCTTTAAAATCAGATACAAAATAGTTACAAAACCATCATTTTTTCAATCTAGAGACAACATAACTTTTTCTACATAGCCATAAATTTTGATCTTTTCGATACACACCTTCAGAATTGCAATGTGAACAGTTTTCTGTTTGGGGCAGGACACCATGTGAATGCAAGAAGTCAATACTTTTTTGCATTATCACTATAGAAGTTGCATATACGTTCATAGTAATCAAAATTACAACTTGCCCAAATTTTAAAAATGTCTTCCATTTTCAAAACACATGCATCCACTTGCATTACTTGCTGCTCACTCATACCCACCCTCCATTTGGAGAAAAAGAAATCATTTATGAGTGAGTTGGAGGTCAGATTTGTTGAAAAAACATAAAAGAAATCCTAGAAAAAAACAATTTCTTACCAAACCTCAACAGGTACTTTTCTATTAATTTACCATTTTTTAATATCTATACTTTGAAATAAACAGAATTTATATATTTAAAAAAAGAGGGAGTGAGAGAAGACATGCACACTCAATCATATGGCAAAAGGGACACTGGAGTTTCCCTCAAATTTTGAGGTAAACCAACATACTAGCAGCATTGCTGTGGGTGATAGCAAGACTAAAATGTTGTGATAGTCATGGCTGGCACTATCCCTTTACTTTTAACAATGGACAGATTTAGAAAATAGGGTTTATAAAAACTTCCTCAGTTGGGGAGTTCTCTGAATTTTAATGTAATAGTATCCACATACCTGACTTCCTTATCCACCAACACTTCCCACTTTATCCTGTAGGTCAGCCTGGACCTGCCAGTTTTGTGGGCTTCTTTGGCTTTAGGTAGTCACAGGTTGAAGATGACTGGACGGTGATTAGTTAATAGCTCAACCTCTTTCTTAACAAGAACATTTAACAGAATCAGCTTGGTGTGGCACCGGGTGGTTCAATCAAAAGTCAAAGATGCCATCTGAGTAAAGAAGGCCTACAAAGCTTGGCTTGGAAATAAACCCTCCTTGCATTTGCAGTATAAGCAGGTGCAAAAAGTCATGGCAGAGACAGAAAAGGCATCCAAAGTTAAGACATGGGAGGACTTTTGGGTTAAGCTGGAATCTGACTTCAGATAAGCAAATAAAATGTTCTGGCAGACCATCTGCCAACTTCGTAATAAGAAGTCCTCCTCCTAACCTCCTATCAGGAACATGTCTGGAGTTCTCTCTTCAGAGAGATGCAACCTCGCAAGGGAGAGAGAATACTTTTCTGATCTCCTAAAGCCAGTCACAACAGCATCTTTGGATGTATACAAGGTGCATCTGGGAGTGATGACTAACCTGTTGAAGGGTGAGGTCACAAGTGTAATTAAAGAGCTCAAATGTGGCTAGGCCACTGGGGAGGATGTTAAAAGCCTTAAATAGAGAAGGTACTCTCTGGCTGACTTGTGTGCCGGGTGGCCTAGATCTCTGGAAAGGCACCTAAGTAATGGCAATCAGGAGTGATAAACCCAATTTACAAAAAGGGAGACAAGAGAGATTGCTTCAATTATACAGGGGCCTTCTTAGTAAAGTCTATGCTAAGTGTCTGGCAAAGAGATTGTCAAGTCCAAGCTAGCTGATGAACAGTGTGGTTTTTGCCTCAGATGCAGAACAGCCGACCAAATATTCACACTAGGGCAGGTCTTTGAAAGTCATGGGAGTACTGCCAGGGGGGGGGGGGGTATGCTCGCTTCGTAGACCTTGAAAAAGCAAACAACTGCATTCCATGAGACCTGCTGTGGAAAGTTCTGCAGGAGTTGTTGGATCGATGAACAGCTTCTTGTTGCTCTGTCTCTATACAAATGTCCTAGTGTTTGGGTTCGGATAAATGGTGCTAAATCTAAATCATTCAATGTGTGAGTTAGACTTCATCCAGGGTGCATACTGTTATCACTCCTGTTCATAATCTTCATAAACAGGATTGACATGTGCAGTCGGATTGGAAGTGGTATCACGACTAGCAGGTGAATTTTCAAACTCGTCAGAAGGTGATCTACGACATGCACTTCATAGCTTTGGTGCTGGATGCTGTGTGGCTGGAATGAAAATCAGTGCTGCAAAGACTGAGACACTTGTCATCTCTAGTAAGTCTATGCAGTGCACACTACATGTGAGAAGAGTTCCACTGAAGCAGGTGGAAAAGTTCAAGTATCTTGGGGCCATGATCATGAGTGATGGAAGGCAGGAAGCTGAATTAAGTGCAAGGTCGGCACTCAGTCGTCAAAAGAAAGGAGGTAGGCATTAAAACCAAACTCACTATCTTCAATTCAGTATTCATGTCAACATGTACCTATGGTCGTGAATCTTGGGTAATGACCGAAATACAATCGTGAAAACAAGCGGCCAAAATGGGGTTCCTCTGAAGAGTCTCTGGAGTAAGGTTACTCAATAGAATGGTTAGGTCGGAGATCAGAGAGTCGCTACTTCACTGAGATCACATTTTCGATATTATGGAATGTCAGGAAAAAAATGCTGGATAAATTTTACGGCGAAAGTCAACGAATAGGAAACCCAAGAGTAAACTCAAGCAAGGTGGTTGGATAACATCTCGGCTTGTCTTGCTTGAAGACCCAGCCGGATCAATTGGAGACAGATGCTTCTGACAGGACCTGTTGGGAGGTGTGCTTGAGGACTCTGCTCCCACAACCCTCCCAGGGAGGAGAAAAAGGAAAGTTTATAAAAACCGTCCTAAAATATGTTCCTTGCCTACCCAGAATGTTCTGAAGCTCCTACCGTTCCCGCCCCAAAGATTAACAAAGGGCCTGTCGGTAAGGTGAGCCGCCAACAATGAGAACCTCGTTGTCAGCAACCAAATATCTCGAATGTCACAGGTCGAAAAGATGATAGTTTGCTGATAATAATTGTTTCTACTTTTGACACAAAGCCAGCAATTACCCAGTACATTACTGGTACTTTATTTTATCGACCCCCAGCATAGTTTGCTGATAATAATACGGTGACCCTTACCTTGGCCGCAGCATATAGGATATAGGATGGAGCAAAAAGTCGCTACCTGTGGCGTCCCAAATGATACATCGACATCTTACCAAGGTAGATAAATATAAACACGAATTTCTTGTAGTTTACACATTTCAAGGGTCACTGCTTTAATATATCTTAACAAAATCACCCTCAAATAACACCTTTGTTTTTAAGGAAGGGAGCGTTAAATAATAATGGATATCCTCTGAAACATCCTCGATTATGACCGCTTGGACTGTGAGCTAACATCTGATGTTTGTGTCGAGTATTTTATTTTTATACGACATTATATTTATATATATATATTATATATATATATACGATTAAATACAAGTATATGCATAATAAACATAAGATGTTAGTGTCAATAATTATTAATTGATGGTGTTTTACAGGGTCGCTGAGATGTCTAGTTGGAAATATATCTTTAAATGGTATATCTACAACTCTACTGTCCCATTCACTATATTCTAGACTGTGAGTACATAGTTCACCTGGAACTATCAACAACTCGTATATTAAAACAGACTAAAATATACAATTTCTCATCTGTATCTATTGTCGTTTTACATTTAGTGACAACATTTAAAGAAGCAACAGATACCAACCTGTTTGTTAAGTAGTAATCTCCAATAAATATTTCATGACATTCGTAACAACTTCGAATATATGCGGGAAACTTCACAGCGAACTATTTATTAACTTTAAATTAATACGCTCTAAAATGCTTACCATAAGACCAGACAGTAAAACCAAAGGTTCTTTTTTTTTAGGAAATAATAACATTTTTAACAATAAAAGGAAAATTTAAACTTTTAAACAATATTTTCTTCGAAATAAAATTTAATATGAACATCGATGCTCTTGATTTGTCAGCATATATACAAAGAAATAGTCCTTGCAAAAGTGATATATGTGCGGTGCAGTTAACAGCGTCGCCTGTTCACTAAAATCAGAGCAGTCTGCCTTAATCTAAGTCAAGATGACAATAAAGCGAGAGTAGAACTATGGAACAACATTCATGACACAGTAATACGATTTATTCTTTTATATATACAGTATATATTCGTTTCATCCAAGCACAAGGCTCTGTATTATATTTGTTATTTTACACTGAGCTATTATCATACTTGTAATTGGATAATATTTAATATTACCCACATTTTATATATATATATATATATATACAATATATTAATAAATGGAAACTATATTTATAAAACCATATTTATTTTATTATACATATTTCAAGGGCCACCAAGGCAAATTATGGTGCGCTTTCATCAGATAAAATACAGATTTGTTTTATAAATAAATATTGACATACCCGGAAAAAAAAGACAACCTTAACGGTTGGAGCTTCCTGGATAGTTATATATATATATATATGCAGAGGTTATATTTAATTTAATAACTGTTATAACTGATATAAAACACTCAACAAGTTAGTGGAGTAAATATACAATATATTAATAAATGGAAACTATATTTATAAAACCATATTTATTTTATTATACATATTTCAAGGGCAACCAAGGCAAATTATGGTGCGCTTTCATCAGATAAAATACAGATTTGTTTTATAAATAAATATTGACATACCCGGAAAAAAGAACACCTTAACGGTTGGAGCTTCCTGGATAGCTATCTAGGAAGCTCCAACCGTTAAGGTTATCTTTTTTCCGGGTATGTCAATATTTATTTATAAAACAAATCTGTATTTTATCTGATGAAAGCGCACCATAATTTGCCTTGGTTGCCCTTGAAATATGTATAATAAAATAAATATGGTTTTATAAATATAGTTTCCATTTATTAATATATTGTATATATATATATATATATATTATAAAATAACAGGAGGCTGGACTGGTATAAACCCTTGAAAGGTTTATTATACTATGATCATTTCAATGACCGGGTTCAGTATAAATCCGGTGATATTATCAGGTATTCAAAATATAACAAAGGAATATAACAGATAAAATCCATGGGGCTGAAAATCAGAGACAAGAGGACGACCGACTATTTAGCAGCTTCTATCTCTGTCGGCCGCCCTCTTCTACAAACGAAGACGGGTGAGTTGCACTACGTTGAGTGGTCTCCATAATATTACATCGAGATTGACCATACGGAATGACCAGTTCTATCCAGTGGTGAACCAACAAACCTAAATAAATATATATATATAGTGACGAAACATAAGTCAACTGCTATATATATATATTTCGATGATAGCCATTGAATGGCTATGACCTCATCAGGCAGTTAGTCAGTTCTTAGATATGCCACTCTGTGTTTATGGTGTTGATGGTATACAAAGTTTGTTTTATAAATGTTGACATAACCAAGGTGAATATACCTTAACGGTTCAAGTTATCCCTGGATAGAACTTGAACCGTTAAGGTATATTCTCCTTGGTTATGTCAAAATTTATAAAACAAACTTTGTATTTCATCTGATGATAGCGTACCAAAATTTTGGTACCCTTGAAATATATATAATAGAATAAATATGGTTTTATAAATATAGTTTCCATTTATTTAATATCATTGTACATATATATATATATGCATCACAGAAAAAAACTACTACACCCCACCAACACCAAGAACTCTCCCGACAAACATAAGCATCATCGAAATCTCAATAGAACAGTACAAACCTTTAAAACAAAGATTCCCCAACGCAGTTGGAGACTTCAGAGGGTCGGTTACCAAGAGGATATACACTGACATCCTCTTGGAAACACCCATGACCAGCGAAAGGGACGGTTCTACTGTCTCTTCACCACACGATCAAGGTAAGTGACCCTTTCTCACTTGCCCCGTCTCTCATCCAACATGGCCGTACTCAGAATAGGCAGTATAAATGCACGTGGCCTGGGGTCATCTTGGAAGCAGGGTCACCTGCTCAACGACCTCAAGTCACTAAACATAGATGTGGTGGCCATCAGTGAAACCAGAATCTCCGAAGCACAAGCCTTCGCACCGATCTTCGGCGGCTACGATGTATACGCATCTCCCAGCCGTCCAGGATCGGGGGGAGGGGTTGCCGTCCTTTTTCGGAGAGGCTTGGATCTCGCGATACGGGCCATCTTCCTAGACCCAGAAGGTAAGTCGGTGGTGCTGGACGTGACCGGCAGCAAAGGCAATGCTTTAAGGCTAGTAGCCGTCTACGCCCCAACAGGGGCAGGACGGCCAGATTTCTTCAGGCGTCTAGAGACCTTTTTTGGAACGACCCGCTCTTTAGTGTTAGTGGGCGACTGGAACGGTATCTTGGATGCACGCTGGGATCGTGTGGGGCTAGTGGATAGGGGAGGTGGGTGCAAGAGCCTCACCAACCTGCTCAGACGTTTTGAACTGTCTGACAGGTATCGACTGGATCACCCGAATGTGCCAATGTGGACATGGACAAACCGCATCGGGTCATCCAGATCGTATCTAGATAGGGTATTCTGCAGGGAACTAGATAAGGCTAGTATAAGTTGTCCACAATTTAAAATAGTCGACTACACAGACCACACATTTGTGATCTGTGAGATCGACATAGACAGACTTCATAGACAAGGGCCTGGTTACTGGAAGCTGAACGCGTCTTTCCCGGCGCGCAAGGCCTACAGAGACTGGATTAGCGTATTAGTTAAGCGGGCGTTGACGGGAGCGGTCGTCAACAACAGGTGGTGGTTCGCCCTGAAAAGGGCAATTAAAGTAGAGTCGATTAGGTTTAGCAAAGGAGTAGTGATAGAGGAAAATAGAGTAGAGGGAGAGCTAGTCAGAAAGCTAGAAGAGGCGTTTAGGACACGCATCGCAACCGACGTGCTTGCGGCGAGATTGACACTCGACCAATTCTTCAACGCAAAACACGAAGGCTGCGTTGTCAGCTAGAGCGCGTGCTCTGAAACACGAGGGGACAAAAGCCGTCCAATGGGCCCGGGTGGCAGAGGCGCGACGTGGCAACAACGCCACAATTCGGTCTTTGTCTGACCAAAACGGGTGCGTGATGCTCGAACCCGAGCGGATGTGTGAAGCTTTTCAGCAGCACATTGCTGAACTGGTCGGGAGCGGGGGCGGCCCGGATCGGGGCATGGACTTCAGTGCATACCTCGACGGACTGCCTCGGCTCTCGACAACCGCAGCACAGTGTTGCGAAAAGCCAATAACAGCCGGTGAAATACGGGAAGCGATGGCTAACTGCACGAGGGGTAAATCGCCAGGTTTGGATGGTCTGCCCTACGAGCTTTATGCATTGATGCCAGACTTGTTCGGTGACCTCTTGGCAGACGTCTACTGCAACTGGCAGCAGAATGGGAGCATTCCCAGTTTTGTGAGCCGGGGAGCAGTGGCGCTGCTGATAAAAGACCCGAACAAGGGGGATGTTATCGATAATTTCAGGCCCATAACCCTGCTAAATGCAGAGTTCAAGATTTTGGCCAAGGTGTTAGCAACGAGGTTGATGCTTGTCGTCAAGGGTCTGGTGAGAGAGGCGCAAACATGCGCCATTCCGGACAGATCCATACACGACAACCTCCACCTCATGCGATACATCATAGAGAGGGTGGTTAAGGAACCTGGCACGGGTGGGGCCCTGATCAACTTGGATCAATCCAAAGCATTCGATAGGGTCGACCATCGGTACCTGGCGGCGGTCCTCGAGGTAGCCGGTTTCGGGCCTGTTTTCAGGGGTTGGATCGCAGCAATGTACAGCGACATCTGCTCAGTTGTGAGGGTGAACGGTCACCTGTCGCAGCCGTTCAGCATCATGCGCTCAGTCCGCCAGGGTTGTCCCCTCTCGTTCCTCTTGTACGTATTGGCTCTCGAGCCGTTACTGCACAAACTGGGGGCGATGAGGGGCGTCCCACGCGAACTAGGATGCGGGAAATCCGAGTCGGCTTACGCTGACGACGTCACCGTGGTGGTGTCGAGCACCAGACACGTCCAGATGCTCAGCACCGCTCTCAAGGAATACGAAGCGGTGACAGGAGCAAAGATAAACCAGGAAAAGTCGGTGGGCTTGCAGCTCGGCACCTGGAGAGGCAAGTCCATGCCGTCCGACAGCGTCGTGGAGCGCTGGACGGACGGACCGGTTAAATTGCTCGGGGTCTGGTTCGGACCAGACCTCCAGATGGAGAAAAACTGGAACGAGGTGACGAGCAGGGTGGCCTCCCTCACCCAGAAATGGGCTGAGAGGAAGCTGTCCCTGAAAGGCCGGGCGGAGGTGGCGAATGCGTACATCGCATCCGTCATCTGCTACCGCCTCACCGTCGTCCATTGCTCCAGCCCAACTCTCACCAAAATCGAGCGCCTCCTCTTCCGCTTTTTGTGGAAGGGACGCGCTCCCATGTTCAGACGATCCATCTGCTGTCAACACCCGTTGTGTGGAGGACTGGGCATGCCATGGCTGATGATGCGCAAACATGCACTGAGGCTGCGACATCTCTGGTGTTTCCTTGATGGTGAACAGGTGTGGTCGCCGTTCGCCAGGCACGTTTTCCCACAGCTCGTCTCCTTGACGGAGCTGCAGTCCTGGGTCAGAAAAAGACCGAGGGATAGCGCTTGGAAACTGGAATGTCTCCAGGCGCTCACTGCCCTCTGCCAACTGGGCACCAGTATCGGTGGAACATCCACCTCGGCGTTCTATAGAGGACTAGTGGAGGGGAAGAGCGACGACATTCTCGGAGAGATCCTGGGCGTCGAAGAAGATCAGCTGTTTGCTCTCTTCCGGAGAACTTTCAGCCCGGGGCCTATGGATAACTTCCAAAAATCCCTGGCCTGGCAGTGCTACCGGGGAGCGCTGCCGGTTCGAGATAAGCTCTACAGGCACGGAAGTGCCGTCAGCCGAGCCTGTCCGAGATGCGCGCAGAGCGACGAAACCGTCGTGCACGCACTCGTTCAGTGCCCGAGCATTGCTGACTTGTGGAGCTATGTCGAACAGTTGCTGTCGCGTGTGGGACTGATCCGGTTGTCGACTGAGTCCATTGTGCAGCTGGTCTCGCCGTCTTCCTTCGAGGAGGAAGGGCAGGCGGTTTTCATCTGCCTGGTGGCCATGGCGAAAGAGATTGTGTAGTGGACAAGGTTAAAAGAGTTAAAGACAGACACTTTCCTCTTCGGCGAATCCCTGATTAACTTTTTCAAGTTTTACTTGAAGAGGAAAATCATGGTGGAGAGGCAAGTGCTGCCTTTTAGCAAGTTTGTTGAAAGGTGGGTGAATGTAGCGAGAATGGTCCGAGTGAACGGGACCACTCTGAATATACGTCTGTAGTTTGAGAGATGGAAAAATTTGAGAGAGGGCGCTTGCCCTGGTGGTGAGGTGGCCGTGGTCTTTTGTGTGGTTTTCGCCACGAGTAACCCTCGGAGGTTTCCCCCCCCCCCCTATTGGGGAATTTTTCATTGTTTCAATTTTCATTTTTATTGTTTATATATATATATATGTTTTATGTCCTTTTTTTTTCTTTTCTTATATAAATAATAAAAATATTTACACGCACGAAACTCACATCGTACCGTCCTGTGCCGTCTGTAATGTTTTTCTTGATGTGAGCCCTTGTGGCCAATAAAGAAATCATTATTATTATTATTATTATTCTTTGAGTCTCAGTCATTGATGTTAGTTAACTGGAAAGTTTGTTGAAATGAATATCAAGCCACTACCTGCAGCCTCAGATATTCAGGACGTATCGGAGGGTTCTTGCTGTTCCCAGCAAGCATGCCTTTTGAAGCGTTCCAAAAAGCGTGAAGGGGCCAATTTTCTTTAACCATCTCTGGAAACTTTTTGAGATAGTACCTAGTGCGCCTATGACAATGGGGACCACTTTGACTTCATGGCAGTTCCAAATCCTTTTTACCTCCCACTTTAAGTCCTAGTATCGGTTAATTTTCTCCCTCTCCTTCTCTTGCACTCTCGTGTCGTATTATTATTATTATTATTATTATTATTATGTCATTTCCGGCACGTAAGGCTTACAGGGACCGAGTCAACAATTTAGTTAAGCAAAAGTTGACAGGGGGGATCATCAACAACAGATGGGGGGGGGGGGCTCTCAAAAGAGAAATTAGAGTAACTTCGATAGAGTTCAGCAAAGAACTAGCGTTAGAGAAAAATAGAAAGGAGGGTGAGCTGGTAGATAAGTTAGACGAGGCTATTTGTAGTGGCATCGCAACTGACGTGCTAGCGGCGAGAATGGCATTAGACCATTTCTTCAATGCCAAACACGAAGGTTGCATTGTCAGAGCTAAGGCGCGTGCGCTGAGAAACGAGGGAACTAAAGCTGTTCGATGGGCCCGCGTGATGGAGGCGCAGCGTGGTAATAAAACCACAATTCGGTCTTTGGCGGACCGAGACGGACACGAGATAAGCGATTCCAAGCGGATGTGTGAGGCCTTTCGCCAGCACTTTGCTCGGTTGTTCAGGGAGAGTGGCGAGTCAGAGAGACTAGCGAATTTCAGTCCCTACCTTGACGGCTTGCCGCGCATCTCGACGGTCGACGCTGAGCGCTGCGAAAGGCCGATTACTTCAGCCGAAATTCAGGACGCCCTTGTCGGCTGCATGAGGCGCAAGTCACCCGGTTTGGATGGCCTGCCCTACGAGCTTTACGTAAATATGCCAGACTTGTTCTCCGAACTCCTCGAAGCACTCTACTGCAACTGGCAGCAGAATGGGAGTATTCCCAGTTCTGTGAGCAGGGGAGTGGTGATGCTGATAAGGAAAGACGAGAACAAGAGGGATACATTAGACAACTTCAGGCCTATAACTCTGCTCAACACAGAGTTTAAGATTTTGGCCAAGGTGTTAGCAAAGAGATTGGCGCTTGTCGTCGAGGATTTGGTTGGGGAGGCGCAAACTTGCGCAATCCCAGCCAGGTCCATACACGACAATCTCCACCTCATGCGATACATCATAGAGAGGGTAGGGTGTAAACCTGGCTTCGGTGGCGCACTGATCAATTTAGATCAATCGATAGCATTCGATAGGGTCGACCATCGGTATCTGGAGTTTGTCCTCAAAGCAGCTGGCTTCGGCCCTGTCTTTAGAAGCTGGATCGTTGCAATGCACAGCGGCACACGCTCAGTGGTCAAGGTTAATGGCCACTTCTCGGAACCATTTCGGCTCTCCCGATCGGTCCGTCAAGGGTGCCCTCTCTCTTCCCTTCTGTACGTATTGATTCTCGAGCCTTTACTGCGGAAGCTGGAGCTGTTGCAGGGCATCCCGCTCGGACCGGGACGTGGAAAGGCGATGTCGGCTTATGCGGACGACATCACCGTGATGGTGTCGAACACCTCAGAAATCGAGGTGGTCGGCACCTTATTGAAGGAATATGAAAGGTTGACAGGAGCCAAACTTAACCCGGAAAAGTCAGTGGGCTTGCAGCTCGGAACCTGGAGAGGCAAGCCCATGCCGTCCAACAGCGTCGTGGGGCGCTGGACGGACGGACCGGTAAAGTTGCTCGGGGTTTGGTTCGGACCAGACCTCCAGGTGGAAAAGAATTGGGACGAGGTAACGAGCAGAGTAGCCAGTCTCACCCCAAAATAGGCTGGGAGGAAGCTATCACTGAAAGGTCGCGCGGAGGTGGCGAATGCGTACATCGCGTCCGTCATCTACTACCGCCTAACCGTCGTGCCTTGCCCCCGTCCGCGCCTCGCCAAGTTGGAACGGCTCCTCTTCAAATTCTTGTGGAGGGGACAAGTTCCGTTGGTGAGGCGGTCCATCTGCTGCCAGTACCCTCTACGCGGAGGGCTGGGCATGCCGTGGCTAATGATGCGCAGACATGCGTTGAGGCTGCGACATCTCCAGATATTCTGCCTCAATGGTGAACAGGTGGGGTCGCCGTTTATCAGATGGGCCTTTCCGCAGCTCATTTCTTTGACTGAGCTGCAGTCCTGGGTCAAGAAGAGACCGAGACTGGGTGACTGGCACCTGGAATGTTGCCAGGCACTCACTGCCCTCTACCAAGCGGGCAATGCGATCAGTGGCACTTCCACTCTCGAGTTCTATAGAGGATTAGTGGTGGGCAAGTGCGATGACGCACTCTGAGAAGCTTTGGGCCTCGACGAAGTCGAACTGACCAGTCTGTACCTGAGGACTTTTGAGCCGGGGACGATGGACAATTTCCAGAAATCCCTCGCTTGGCAGTGCTACCGGGGGCACTGCCGGTTCGGGATAAACTCTACAGGCACGGAAGTGCTGTCAGACGGACCTGCCCAAGATGCGCACAGAACGACGAAACCGTTCTGCACGCACTTGTCCAATGTCCGTGCATTACTGACTTGTGGAGTTATGTCGAACAGCTACTGTCGCGTGTGGAACGAATCCGGCTATCGGCCGAGTTCATAGTGAAGATCGAGCCGCCACCTTCCTTAGGTCAGGAAGAGCAGGAAATTTTCCTCTGTCTGGTGGCAGTTTCGAAAGAGATTATATGGTGGACCAGGTTGAAAGGACTAAAGACAGACACTTTTCTCTTCGGCCAATCCCTCATCAACTTCTTCAAGTTTCACCTGGAAAGGAGGGTGAGGGTGGAGAGAGAAGTGCTGCCCCCCCCCCCCCCCCCAGTACATTTGCTAAAAGGTGGGTGAATGTGGCGAGAATGGCTCGTGTGAATGGGCCTACTCTGACCATGCGCCTATAGGCTGGCTAACTTGAGGAGAGGGGTGCTCTCCCTGGGTGCCCTAGAAGCGCTGGGTGGTTCAGGATTGGTGGGGAACCCGAATCACCCCAGGGTCGTTCACCCCCTATCGGGGAATTTATTTTGTTATATTTATGCATAGTTTATTTTATATTTTTATATTTTCATTGTTAAATTAGTCTTGCCATTGTGCACTTTTACTCGACCTTATTGTAAACCCCACTGTCCCTGTCTTTGTATTGTCCCCTACATGTCGGCCCTTGTGGCTAATAAATGAAATCATTATTATTATTATTATTATTATTGAATGCTATGCTATGTAAGGTATTGTAAATTTTGAACGCTATAACAATTGTAAATTGTTTAAAACTTTAACGAACTTGTAGACAAAAACACCCTCCTCCTCGTGAGAGGGGTCTTTCTGCCCGTTATTTGGCCCTTCGGGGTTAAATAACTGCTTATTGGGGTTTTGTGCCCAATATTTATTTTAAACAAAAAAAAACAACATGGTTACGAAAAAGAATTTTCATAGGTCACTCCCACTCATTCCGTCTTCTTCTTCCTCAATCATCACTACAGCAGAGAAAAGATTGTCTCTCTCCCCCCCTTCTTCAAATGTGTCTCTCTCCCTCCCTTCTCTTTCGCAAGCGACGACAGAAAAGAAAAGTCTTGTGCAAAGCGTGCAAGATTTCTCCACGACAACGACGAAACAGATGTGCGGGAAATACGAAAACCCATTTCATTCGTCTGACGTCAGGAATAATAGCAGTAGCAGCCGTAATAACAACAGCAACAGTGACAATGAAAACAACAGTAGCAGCCGCAACAGCATCACCAGCAGCATAAATAACAACAGCATTAGCAGCAGCAACACCAACAACAACCACAGCAACAGCGGCGGAGGCAGTAGTCGTAGTACCTGCAGCAACAACAAAAGTAACAGCAGCTCTGACGACAACAACAACAACAGCAGCAAAGAAAAACCAATCTCGTTTGCAGGTATCGCGAAGAACCTGGAAACAATCCTCATAACAAATGAGGAATTAGAGGAAGCGAAGAAGATGGTGACAAAGACTGGACACCGAGCAATCTGCAAGGCAGCGGAAAATTTTTCGAAACCCAACAGCACTGTACGGTCACGTACCGTACAGTAAGTACAAAATCCCGTAGGGTTGAAAGAGCCACAGAGGCTCAAATACAAAAAGCCTTGGGGTCTGTGTGGCAGCGGAAAACGCACATCACCCGAGGCAAAAAAATATGCCACCGTAGACGTACTTTTTGCCACACCCCAGGAGGCAAAGGATCAATCCGTAGTGACCCTAAGGAGCGAGGAAATGGTGTTGGTGCCCTCCTACTGCGGGCAAAAAATTGTGAGGGTCAAACTGAACCCCCCCCCCCGGGATGGCCCCTTCTTGGCTGGCCGCGTCTGTCCTCGTCGGAATCGAGGACAAAACAACTGTACTGCAAGTACAGAAAAAAGTAAGAGAAGATTGGGTCGGCACCTCCATTGAGATGTTAATACAAACCAACCAGGAGTGCATCGAAGCTATCCCGGATGTGATAGACTTCGATAACGGCACTCAACTGCCCATAAGTGTTGAGGGCAAACGCCCGAAATGCTTTCGCTGTGGATCGAAGACTCACCTCAGGGCCTTCTGCAACGAGAAGACCCTGAGAAAGGAGAAAACCCCCCTCCTTCTGAAACCGGCTCCACGGCTACCAGCAACAGGACAAGCGGCAACCAGGAACGATAGGTCCGTGGCACCCATACCCACGCCACGGAAATCAAAAACAGCAGCAGCAGTGGAAATATTAACAACAACAACAGCAATACCAAATGCAACTGCAACAGAGACTCCAGTGCAAACATCACCAACAACAACAAGTGAAAGAGTGGAACTGGTAGCCCTCCCCGACCTCACAGAATCAGACATGGAGTGTGAGGTGGGAGAGGGATGGCAAAAGGTCGTAAGAAGGCACAAACGCAGAAGCAGCGCATCGTCGCCTTTGAAAAGGGAGGAAAGAAATGAGAAAAGGGTAAAGTCTACTGCAAAGAGACTCACAGCAGCAACACCACCAACACCATCACCACCCACACTAGCACCACCATCACCACCGGCGACAACCCCACCGCCAACAACACCTTCAACACCACCACCACAAGCACCAACATCGCAAACACAACAACAAAACACACACACCCAGCAACAACGACAAGAAAATAGCAGAACCACACCCCACCCCCAGAAAAACAAATGCACGGCAATAAATACACACAACAAGAAACTAATGACTTACATAATTGAACACACAGATATTTCACAACACGACTACATTATACCAGCACCAATCAAAACGCCAACTAACATAAGACTGCTAAAAATAGCACAGAAACAATACACAAACATTAAAACGAAATTCCCCAACGCAGTTGGTGATTTCAGGGACCTAGGAGGAACTATCAATCGAAGAGTATATTCGGACATACTCATAGAAGAGCCGACGACCAGCCGAAGGGACGATTCAACGGTCCCTTCACCAGACGATCAAGTGAAAAGGGATGTAAAAACCATCCCTCCTCTACGAAAAGTACGGTAAGTGGTCTTTCCCATCTTTTCCACTCTATTTTAAACATGATCTCACTCAGAATAGGCAGCATAAATGCGCGTGGCTTGGGGTCGTCATGGAAGCAGGGTCACCTGCTCAACGACCTCAGGTCACTAAACATAGATGTAGTGGCCATCAGCGAGACCAGAATCTCCGAAGCACGGGCCTTCGCACCGATCTTCGGCGGCTACGATGTGTACGCATCTCCCAGCCGTCCTGGATCGGGGGGAGGAGTTGCTGTGCTTTTTCGGAGAGGTTTGGATCTCGCCATACGGGCCATCTTCCTGGACCCAGAGGGTAAGCTGGTGGTGCTGGACGTGACCGGCGGAGACGGGCAAGCTTTCAGGCTAGTGGCCGTCTATGCCCCGACAGGAGCAGGGCGGCCTGATTTCTTCCGGCGTCTGGAGACCTTTCTTGGAACGTCCCGCTCTTTAGTGTTAGTGGGCGACTGGAACGGGATCTTAGATGCACGCTGGGACTGTGTGGGATTAGCGGATAGGGGTGGAGGGTGCAAGAGCCTCACCAACCTGCTCAGGCGTTTTGAACTGTCTGACAGGTACCGATTGGATTTCCCGAATGTGCCAATGTGGACTTGGACAAATCGCATAGGGTCATCCAGATCATATCTAGATAGAGTATTTTGTAGGGAAATAGATAGGTCTAGCATAGGCTGTCCACAATTCAAGATAGTCAGCTACACGGACCACAAATTCGTGATCTGTGTGCTTGACTTAGATAGGCTTCATAGACGAGGACCCGGCTACTGGAAGCTAAACGCGTCCTTACCAGCGCGCAAGGCCTACAGAGACCGGATTAGCGAACTAGTTAAGCGGGCGTTGACGGGGGCCATCGTCAACAACAAGTGGTGGTTTGCTCTGAAAAGAGCGATTAGAATAGAATCCATTAGGTTTAGTAAGGCTTTAGCAATAGAGAAAAATAGAGCAGAGGGAGAACTAGTTAAAAAATTAGACGAGGCGCTTAGCAAAGGCATTGCGACCGACGTGCTTGCGGCGAAATTGGCCCTTGACCAATTCTTCAATGCAAAGCACGAAGGCTGCGTTGTTAGAGCAAGGGTGCGTGCTCTCAGACACGAGGGGACGAAAGCCGTTCAATGGGCCCGAGTGGCGGAAGCGCGTCGTGGCAACAAAGCCACGATCCGGTCTTTGGTGGACCACGACGGGCGCATGCTACTCGATCCCGGGCAAATGTGTGAAGCTTTTCAGCGACACTTCGCTCAGCTGTTCCGGGGCAGCGGTGGGCCGGGTCGAGGGATGGACTTTAGTGTCTACCTCGACGGACTGCCGCGGCTCTCGGCCACTGAGGCGAAGTGTTGCGAAAAGCCGATAACAGCCGCTGAAGTAAGGGAGGCAATGACTGGCTGCACAAGGGGTAAATCGCCTGGTTTGGATGGTCTGCCCTATGAACTTTACGTACAGATGCCAGACTTGTTCGGAGGCCTCTTGGCGGACGTCTACTGCAACTGGCAACAGAACGGGAGAATTCCCAGTTCTGTGAGCCGAGGAGCGGTGGCACTGCTGAGAAAGGATCCGAACAAGGGGGATAACATAGATAATTTCCGGCCCATAACTCTGCTAAACACAGAGTTCAAGATTTTGGCCAAGGTGCTAGCAAAGAGGTTGGCGCTTGTCGTTGGTGGTCTGGTGGGAGAGGCGCAGACATGCGCCATTCCCGACAGATCCATCCACGACAACCTCCACCTCATGCGATACATCGTAGAGAGGGTAGCTAGGGAACCTGGCACGGGTGGGTCCTTGATCAATTTAGATCAGTCGAAAGCTTTCGATAGGGTCGAGCATCGTTACCTAGCGGCAGTCCTGAGGGCGGCTGGCTTTGGGCCCGTCTTCAGAGGCTGGATCGCTGCCATGCACAGCGACATCTGCTCTGTGGTGAGAGTGAACGGTCACCTGTCGGAACCGTTCAACATCATGCGCTCGGTCCGCCAAGGATGTCCCCTCTCGTCCCTCTTGTACGTATTGACTCTCGAGCCATTACTGCACAAACTGGAGACGTTGAGGGGCGTCCCGCGCGAACTAGGATGCGGAAGATCCGTGTCAGCATATGCGGACGATGTCACCGTAGTGGTGTCGAACGCCAAACACATCGAGGCGATCGGCACTACACTAAGAGAATACGAAGCGGTGACAGGAGCAATGATCAACCAGGAAAAGTCAGTGGGCCTGCAGCTCGGCACCTGGAGAGGCAGGTCCATGCCGTCCAACAGCGTCGTCGGACGCTGGACGGACGGACCGGTTAAATTGCTAGGGGTCTGGTTCGGTCCGGACCTCCAGACGGACAAAAACTGGGACGAGGTGACGAGCAGGGTGGCTTCTCTCACCCAGAAATGGGCGGAGAGGAAGCTATCCCTGAAAGGTCGAGCGGAGGTGGCTAACGCGTACATCGCGTCTGTCATCTGCTACCGCCTGACCGTCGTACCTTGTCCTAAGCCTCGCCTGACTGCGCTGGAGCGTTTGCTCTTTCGCTTTTTGTGGAAGGGACGCGCTCCGATGGTCAGGCGGTCCATCTGTTGTCAACACCCGCTACGTGGAGGGCTGGGCATGCCGTGGCTGATGATGCGCAGGCACGCGCTCAGGCTACGACATCTCCACCTCTTCCTCGACGGTGATCAGGTGTGGTCGCCGTTTGCTAGACACGTATTTCCCCAGCTCGTTTCCTTGACGGAGCTGCAGTCCTGGGTCAAACGAAAACCGAGAGGGAGCGCCTGGAGACTGGAATGTCTTCAGGCGCTCACAGCCCTCGACCAATCGGGCAATGTGATCGGTGGAAACTCCACCTCGGCGTTCTATAGAGGATTAGTGGAGGGGAAGAGCGACGACGTACTTGGAGAAACTCTAGGCGTCGATGAAAATCAACTAGCCAATCTCTTCGGAAGAACTTTCGGGCCAGGGCCTATGGACAACTTCCAGAAATCTCTGGCCTGGCAGTGCTACCGAGGAGCCTTGCCAGTTCGGGATAAACTCTACAGGCATGGAGGTGCCATCAGCCGGGCATGTCCGAGATGCGATCAGGGCGACGAAACCGTCCTGCACGCACTCGTCCAGTGTCCGAAAATTGCTGACTTGTGGGTTTATGTCGAACACCTGCTGTCGCGTTTAGGACGGATCCGGCTATCATCTGAGTCCATCGTGAGGATTGCCCCGCCCTCCTCCTTTAGCCGGGAAGGGCAGGCAGTTTTTATCTGTCTGGTGGCCATGGCGAAAGAGATAGTATGGTGGACACGTTTGAAAGGGCTGAAGACGAGCACTTACCTCTTTGGTGATGCTCTGATTGACTTTTTCAAATTTCATTTGAAAAGGAAAATCAGAGTAGAGAGGGAAGTGCTCTCTTCCCAGCATTTTGTTGAAAGATGGGTGAGAGAAGCAAGAATGGCCCGAGTGAATGGGCCTACTCTGAGTATATATCTGTAAATTAAAGGTGGAAAACTGGGAGAGGGCACTTGCCTTGGTGGTCAGGGTCATTGTGGCTTTTTACTGGGCTTTCTCCACAAATGTCCCTCCGAAGTCTCCCCCCTATTGGGGAATTTTTCATTGTTATTTTCATTGTTATTTTTGTTACATCCTCTGTTTTTGTTTTTTCACACGCAGAAATGCCCATTTCTACCGTCCTGCATTGTCCTGCACTGTCCTTAATGTCTACTTTATGTAAACCCTTGTGGTTAATAAAGAAATCATTATGATTATTATTATTATTATTATTATTATTATTATTATTATTATTATTATTATTATTATTAGAAAGTGAGGTTTTTTTCACAAAATGAAAAATAATCGAGGTGTCCTACACGAGTGAAAGTATAAGGAAAAGAGATGAAATCGAAAATGCAACTGGAGTCTTTTTTTTTTTAAATATATATTTATTTGGTTCCTTTACCGGTTTCGCAGTTCTTCTGCTTTTCAAAAGTAGAATTGAGATGGAGGGTCTGTAAGACCCTCCATCCTGATGATTTCTCACGAATGAAACAGTTCTAGTCCTATAGAATTTCTTCTATATTAAAACTGTTATACTCTGCTATGTATTGAGTACCTTACTTACTGTGGTTACTTCCGATTCAACCCTGAATAACTTACCTATATATATATATATATATATATATATATAGTTTTGCGAGGTTTTTGATATGAAATCGTGTGTCGAAACAAATATTATTATACTTGGGGAGGGTCTAACAATGGCATACCACCCTTGTATGGGCTCCGCAAAGACCACAAGACAGTCGACGACCCGACAACAGGACCACCAACAAGACCTGTATGCGGAACAAATATAGCTAGCAACTACAGGATCTCCTACTTCCTCTCAATGGTTATACGCCCCATAATCAAGATGTCCCCAGATGTATGTGACAGTACAGAGGACCTCCTCAGAAGAATCATTGAGTGCAACAAAAACAGGAACTTATCCAACTGCATAATAGGCAGTATGGATGTGGTATCACTTTACCCATCCATTAACATTGATTTTGCTGTGGAAAAATGTGTGGAGATGATCATTGAGAGTGAGGTAGAGTTCTGCGACGTCGACACAGACGAACTGGGTCTCCTACTTAGACTTACCTATGACACTGACTACCTAGACAGCCATGACCTTAGACGTTTCTGCCCTAGTAGACCCATAAGAGGTAGACCCCCCACCATAACCTCAATGGCAAAAAAGACTCCCATGGGAAGGTGGATTGGGTGGATCAAAGCTATACGGACCCCCCAAAACAATGATCAGGTAAGAAAAATGGTCGCACATGCAATAGTGGCTAGTATCAAAACTACCCTAAAAGGCCACATATTCAAATTCAACGAGAAGATCTACACCAAAAATGAGGGAGCAGCCATTGGCGTCAGCATAGCTGGTGACGTTGCCAACCTTTTTATGGTATGGTGGGAAAGGAGACTCAAAGATCTTGATGAGAGCTCCATAGACCTCATCATGTACTCTCGTTACGTAGACAACATCAATATAGTAATAAGGACATCCCCACAAGAGAGTACTAACAAGTTTGATTTAGAACGTAGCACAATGGAAAGCATCCAGCAGATAACTAATTCCATACACCAGAGTATAACTGTAACTATCGACTACCCTTCCAAACACCCTAACAATAGACTACCTGTATTAGACACGGAACTCTGGATTAACACTATAGACGAGAGAGCCCAAATTCTCCACTCACACTATACTAAACCCATGGCCTCAAAATACCTGATACTCAAAAACTCAGCAATGTCCAGTAGTGCTAAGTTTAATATTCTGATCGCAAACTTGGTACGAGTGATTAAGAACGTGTCCCGCATGTGCGACCCAACAGAAATGGAAAGACACATCCAATACTTCATCAACCGCATGCAGTTCTCTGGCTACAACCAAAGAGACAGAATCAGAGTATACGAAGGAGCCACGGAGAAGTATAAGACCCTCATATAAATGGACATGAAAGGAATTTGCCCATTATACAGGAGCAAATCATGGAATAGCTTAGATAGGACTAGACATAAGATAGGGAAAGCCAACTCATGGTACGACAACCAGAGATACCAGAGTGTCATGTTTGTGGACGCTACCCCTGGAGGGAAATTAGCTAACCAGTGTAGAAAGGCCTTGAGAAAGACCCACTTAAAGATTAAGGTGGTAGAAAAGCCAGGAACCACCATGAAATCCCTGATCAGCAAAACCTACCCTTTTAAGAAAACCCACTGTACTAATAGGAAATGTATTATATGTAAAGTAAACCCCCGGATAAACTGTAAAACTAGAAACGTAGTCTATAGCATAAGATGTACGGAGGGTACTTGCAGAAACATGACAACAACATACATAGGTGAGACAGCTCGTAGCATAGGTGAAAGGATAGACCAACACTGGGGGGAACTAAAAGGACGAAAAACGGTTCAGTACTATACGAACATGCCAGACAACAACATGACGGTAACATAGACAACATAGAAATTAGAATAATATCTAAACATAGAAATGACCCAGCAGATAGGCAAATCAGAGAGGCCAGCGAATAGAACTTAGAAGGCCAAGGCTAAACAGAAAAAATGAATGGAATAACAACACCCAAACAAACAACACTGACCTAAGAGAGGTATAAATAAATAAATACATACACAAGCACAATAACAACACACACATATAAACACACACTAGTAAACTAAGATAGAATACAATAACCAATACACAGTCACCCAAACACGAACACACATCAAACAAAACACTATACACACACGCAAACGCACGCGCAGAGAAGACAAAAATATAAATAAATAAATAAATAAATAAATAAACAGACTAAATAAAGATGGCGTAAGCATACAATACAACGGGAGGAAACATAATAGCACCACTGACGATGTTGCAGATGTGCAACGAAAGAACTTTGTTAGACTATATATATGTGTTTGTGTCTATATTGTATCTGTATTTTTGACCGTTGGTCAGTCAATGGTAACATTGAGGACCGAATAAATTAAATTAACCGATATAAAAGACACAGAAGCGAAAACCAACCAAACAGTGAGTGTGTTCTATTTCGACGGCTAATTCTGGACTCAATTAGCTGTCCAGAATTAGCCGTCGAAACGGCTTGAGCTCAGCCGTCGGGGTCCTACTCGTTCCTATTACCCACTCTACTACCCTAAGTATTGAGTACTTTGGTGCGTTATGGTCCACCTGGTTCCTTACCACATTTCCTTCGTTTTATATATATATATATATATATATATATATATATATATATATTTTATAAAACTAATCTGTATTATATTTTATCTGATGAAAGCGCACCATAATCTGCCTTGGTGGCCCTTGAAATATGTATAATAGAATAAATATGGTTTTATAAATATAGTTTCCATTTGTTAATATATTGTATATTTACTCCAACAATTTGTTGAGTGCTTTATATCAGTTATAAAAATATTTTAGCTTGTTGTATCCCAACAAATTAAATATAACCTCTGCATATATTTTGCTCCTTTACTGTTGAGCGCTTTAAATTATAACTGAATAAAAATGGAATTCTTTAAGATCTCTTCTTCTCTAAAGGACATACCTTTACCTAGGAATAAAGACTTTATAAAACAACTCATAGAAAAATCGGACTCATTTATAAGAAGACTCAGGTGGCGAGCTTTTCATTTCGATAAATCTGATGCGAATGAGAATATTTCCAATCTCGATAGAATCTTCAAATACAAAAAGAATCCACCTTCCAACAAACTACTAATGGATTTTGAAAATGAGATCATCTCTATCATACAAAGCATTAAATTTTAAAAAAAACAACTTCGTAGGCCAGGATTACCTAAGAAATCTCAAAAATAATATAGAAAGCTTTGAAAAAACGGAAAAAATTCTAGTCAAGTCAGATAAAACCAACAATCTTTATGGAATGCAAAAGGATATTTATAACGATCTTATATTGAAGGAATTAAGGAAGAAATACAAAAAAACAACCAGTGATGACCTTGAAAAACTAAATACGGAAGCTTCTTACATAATGCAGGAATTAGGCATCGAAAATAGGACACAACCCTTCATGCCTAGGAAACCAAAAATTAATATGAAGGACCATAAAATAAATTTTGAAATTGAATTACCAGTTAGATTGATTGCACCATCTAAATCAGACCTTGGCATACTTATTTTAGACAGAATCATACCACAAATTAAGGAATTATCTTATTTAAAATTATGGAAAGGGACTAATGAAGTTATCGACTGGTTTAAGGACATTAAATATAACTATAATAATAAATTTATTCAATTGGATATTGCTAATTATTACTAATCCATTATTCCTAATCTACTTAATAAAGCCCTCACATATACATTTAAACATACAGACTTAACTAGTAATGAAATGCACATTATCTTAACTGAACGGAAAACATTAATTAAATTTAGCAACCAACTCTGGACTAAGCAGACAGAGTTAGTAATTTCAATATTACTAAGAGGTCATCCAATTCCGCACAAATAACGGATCTTGTGGGGCTTTTTATTAATAATACTCTACATAGGAAATTACCGGAGATGACCGGAGGTTTATATCGTGACGATATGCTATTACTTATAGAAAATAATAATAACTGTGAAATAAATAGGAAAAGAAAAGAAATTATACAATTTTTTAATTGCCTTACTCTTAAAGTAGAAGTAGAGAATAATTATAAAATAGTTAACTTTATAGATGTAACTTTAAACCTTAACACTGGTCTTTATTATCCATTTCACAAAATAAATGAGAACTTAAACTATGTTAACTTTAATTCCAATCACCCCAGATCCGTTAAAAACACTATAGTAAATTCTGTGCAGCAACGTATTTCTAGAATTTCAGCTAATAAGAATATTTTTGAAGATAAAGCACAATATTATAACGAAGTGTTATGTAGAGCTGGATATAGTAATAAAATTAAATACATTGATAATATGATGTGCCAACTAACCATAAATAAAAAAAACTATAATAGAAAACCTTACAATAACTCGAAAAACAAAAAAGAAATAGAACTAGGAATATATTATGGTTCGCTCCCCCTTTCTCATTAAGTATTAAAACTCCTATTGCTAAATTATTCTTTAAAGCTCTAGATAAATGCTTTCCTAGAACACATAGGTATTACTCAATATTTAATAGACATACTATAAAATTATCGTAATTTAGCGCAGAATATTAATAGAATTAATAATAGAAACTTAAAACCTAACCAGAATACCATTAATAACCCTAGCAATATCCAATATAATAGTACGGCTCATAGTAACTTAAATTTAGATAAATGTAACTGTAGAAATAATCTAATTGTCCTCTAAATAATAATTGTTTAGTTAAAAATATAGTATACAATTGTAATGTAAAAACTAATATAAATTCCTTTAATTATGTAGGCTCTACCTCCACAGATTTTAAGTCCCGTTTTAATAACCATAAATGCTCTTTTACGAATATTAGTAAAAAATTTTCAACTTCTCTATCTAATTTACTATGGGACCTAAAATCAAAGAACATTAACTATTCTTTACTTTGGAATATTATCTCCAAAGCTCCTTCATTAAATGCTTCATCTGAAAATTGTGCTCTTTGTATAGAGGAAATATTCTTTATATTAAAAAGTAAGAATTCTGTTAATTTAAGGAATAATTTAGTTCTTGTAAACATCGGTTGAATTCAACGTTTAAATATATATATAAAATGTAATATATAACTCATCTCTTTTACATAATATCCTCTATTATTATCACATCTATCGATAAATCATTAGATTCCTTTTATATGACTGCTTGTAACTCCCTTAAAGAAAATATAATTTTTTCTTGAAAAGATTTTTCTTGATAAACCTACTGAATGAATTAAGGAAAATTTTTTTTTAATTCCTCTACCGGTATTATATTGTGTATTTTATATTTCTATATTCTTATATTTTTCAAATGCTTAATACATATATATCCAAATGTTTATATATATATATGATAAACTTAGTGATTTTTATGTATATGTGGTATAACCTAAAATTTATACTTTAAATATATTTTATAAATATATTCTTATGAAAGAGTTTTTTTTTTGTGCTTTATGCTTTAAATATATTCTTATGAAAATGTTAAATGTTATAATTTCTATATGTTGTGACGTTATGGCAAGTAATTGTTATTGTTGGAGTCAGTTAAAAAAAATGTGATAAAGTGGTAGAAGGAATAAGATGGTAAAGGAACAAAATCACTACCAACACAAGAATAGAGGTCAGATGTACCTAACAATAACAAGAACAACAACTACAGATTGGCTTGCCTCAGAACGAATTTCTATAGACTTTTGACTGAGGAATGTTCTAACAACTGACCAATGAGAGGAGAAGAGACCCTTTGACGCTGAAATTCGTTTGTTTGAATTCATATGATTCCAGTTCCTCAGTGAAATAACAACCCAACCAGGAACTGGGCATATCAGAGTATTGACAAAGTTATACACCTCAAAAACATGTGTACTCGTCTCTACCACACTAATTCGGACTGCCTGAAGAGGTCACAGCCAAAGATGGCTGTCACCGAAAATATATATAGCAGTAATAAACGAAGCCAAATTTTAAACATTTGACTTATTTATTTTATTTTATTTTACATTACTCCAGAGTAAGCAAACCAACCTGCGCACTTCGTCGAGTGCTCCAATCTGCATACTGAGGTGTTGATATACAACCAACATATACTCAAAATTTATCTAGCTCCCCCACGGGTTGAGCGCTTCAAACAGTAGCGGACTTAAGTCACTATGGAAAAACTGGCAACCTTAGCGTCACTGAAGGACCCCCCCCCCTACCTGACAAACGAGAATACACCAGTGATCTCATCAAGAGTACGGACTCCCTCGTCCGTAGGATGAGATGGAAAGCGTTCCACTTCGAAAGAGGAACGCAAAAAATTGCCAACACGCAAAACATGGAGTACCTTTTTCGATCAAGGAGGACCCGCCCTCCCACAACAGACTAATGGAAGAGTTTGAAAACGAGATGATTAACATCATATCCAACCTCAAATTCTCCGGAAACCCAACCAGAAGTCAGGAGTACCTCAGACACCTGAGAAACCGGATTACAGTACTTAAAGAGACAACTGGAATACTTGTCCATGCTGACAAAGCCAACAACCTCTACAACATGAACACTGAACTGTATAATAAGATAATTCTCAGGGAAGTGAGGAAGTGCTACAAAAAACACCTGGATTTACCCTGGATGAGATCAATGCCACAGCTTACAGGATTATATCTGGACTCGGCATAGAGGACAGGACGGCCCCATACCAACCAAGGGAGCCGCGGATTACCCTGAAAGATCACAAGCCAAACTTTGAGTCCGACCTCCCTTTCAGACTAATAGCCCCCCTCCAGATCTGACCTAGGGATCGTCAGTAAAAGAATACTAGATATGATTTTGCCCAAGCTTCGGAAGAAAACTAAATTACAGCAATGGTCATGCACGGGAGAGGTAATAGAATGGTTTAAGATACTACATGAGAAAAGTAAGACCAGCTTTATACAACTGGATATCGCAGGCTACTACTCCTCAATCTCACCCATAGTACTCAATAAGGCCCTATTTTTAGCGATGTCCAACACGGACCTAACCCGAGAGGAGGTGAGCATCATCCACGCCGCAAGAAAGACCTTAATCCGTTTCGATGGAGACCTTTGGACCAGGAGTGATTGGCCAAATAACTTTGACATCACGATGGGCTCCAGCGACTCAGCACAGGTAACGGACCTGGTTGGGCTCTTCCTGCTGAAGCAGATAAAAGATGAAATCTCCTGCCTGGGAGGTGGATTATATCGTGACGATGCTCTCTTCGCAGTATATGACCACAGCACCAATATGTTGGAGGGAATGAGGAGGCGTATTCGCCATTTCTTTAAGAACCAGGGGCTCAGCATAGAACTAGACCCAAATAGAAAGGTAGTTATCTTCCTAGACACCACCCTAAACCTGAACACCGAACAATACTACCCCTACCACAAGCCCAACGAGAAACTCATGTATGTTAACACCAAGTCAAACCACCCTAGATCCATAACCAAGCCGTGGTGAAGAGTGTCTCGGACAGGATCTCCAGCCTGTCCGCAAGTAAGGAAATATTCGATAACAACGCGGCATATTACAACGCAGCTCTAAATAATGTGGCACATGGACAAAATATAACATACAGTCCGAAACGCCGGGAAGGGGATGGCCCAACGGACACCCACACCCACGTTGCCCGGGGGGGGGCGAACCCTAACAATACAGGCAGTACAAAAACAAATAGGCACCATGAGCCCGACACCACCACACGGGCGTTGGTGATGAGTACACTTAACCATGGGATGAAACCCAATATGAGTAGCAGTCTCAGGGGTGATGCTAACCACCTCGGGCCCGACGACCCCAACTGCAGGACACGTGGGGGAGGGGGAACGGGGGACAACCCCATGGTAGATCTCCCAGCGCGGGCAACGACCACCCTGCAGATTCGGGCCGTGAAGATAGCAAAACGCATAGCGCCCAAAGGGGAAGCAACAATGCGGGAACCACCAGCAACCCAACAAATCTCCAACAACTCACGACGCCTCCGACATATATAGGAGGAGACACAGAAAAATCACGTGGTACAACCCACCCTACTCAGCGGCCCTAAAGAACAGCTTGGCCCGATCATTCTTTGGAGTACTTGATAAATGCTTCCCGAGGGACCATAGATACCACAAGATCTTCAACAGACACACTGTGAAGCTCTCGTATTCCACCACGAGAAATCTGGCCCAACACATAGCTAGCATCAACAGGAGTAGGCTTAAAAACCACACACAACCAGAAGATGGCAATACAAGCACTCAGCAGAACCATGTGAAAGGAGGGAAGGGGGGGGGGGGCCAGTGCCCACCCAAGAAACCCAAACAGACCCGGGGACCCCCCACCGCGCCTGGGGGAAGACCACCATATAACACCTAACGGGAACCCCAATCTAGGCATGCAGAGGTCGACTACCCTCTGCAACTGCAGAAACCCCGAATCATGCCCCCTTGGTAATGAATGCCTTAAGAAGAACCTAGTATACGGTTGTAGAGTTAAAACCCCAACTCCGAACACCTCTACATAGGAGCCACATCAACGAGCTTTAAAGACCGCTGGTATAACCATCGCCATTCCTTCAATAAGGAGGCCAAAAGGAAAAGTACGGCTCTCTCAGACCTGATCTCGAAGCTTAAGCTGGACAGGACCCCGTACTCTCTGGCCTGGTCCATAATCAGGAAATACCACCCGATAAAGGGGGATCTTGCATATGCAAACTATGTCTGAACGAGACCCTCGAGATAATAAGAGGTGGAAGCCGCCTGATAAACCTCAGAACCGACTTCTTCGGGACATGCAGACACCTCAGGGTCAGGACCTTCCTCAAGATATATGGACAGTAGCAACACAATAAGATGTGAACTCCCCTCAAGCTATAGGGACTTCTGCATAACATGTAGACACCTCCCGGCCAAACCTCCCTCAAGCTATATGGGCAGTAACAGCACCATAGGTTGGGAACTCCCCTCAAGCCATAGGGACCAACCCAGGCTGAGAAGACACCATCATAGCCTAGAGATTGATTCTGACACAGCCTTTATAATTTGGCCAACATCTTTATAACACACACACATTTTAATTTACCTGATTTTTGATTTTTCAATTTTGATTTCTCATTATTCATTTGTTATTTGTTTTCTGTTTTCTTCACTTTATCACCTTATATTTATATTTAAGTTGAGATTGGTTATAACACACAAATTTTATTTGATTATCCTATTTCGTTTTATTCTTTTACCATCTTGTTCCTCCTACCAATCTATCCAACACATTTCTGACCTTGAGATTGGTTATAGCACACACACATTTTATCTTATTTTATTCGAATCTTCATTTTATTTTTCACTTTTCATTTTCATTTTTCATTTTCCATATTCACTTTTCATTACTTTTTCATTACCTTTTCATTAATTTTTCATTTATTCTCTACCTATTATTTATTTTTTGTTTACTTCATTTTATTGCCTTCTATTTCTTCATATACATGGCAGAACCCCCCCCCCACGGGAGATGGTGGCAGGAGGGGTGAAGAAACACACACACAGATACTTCTAAATTGTCAGCAGCAGCAAGACATAAGCTGACCACAACACCAACAACACTACCAAAATAAGGGTACAGGTCTGATGTACTTAACAATAGCAAACACAAACACTACAGGGAGCCTCGCCCCAGAAAGAATTTCTATAGACTTTGGACTGAGGAATGCTCTCAAAACTGACCAATGGGAAGTTTGACCTTACAAATATTTATAACATTGAGATGGGTATAACACACACACACATTTTATCCGATTATTTTATTTTACTTTGTTCCTTTACCATCTTATTCCTTCTACCACTTTATCACATTTTTTAGCTGACTCCAACAATAACACCACTACCAACACAAGAATAGAGGTCAGATGTACCTAACAATAACAAGAACAACAACTACAGATTGGCTTGCCTCAGAACGAATTTCTATAGACTTTTGACTGAGGAATGTTCTAACAACTGACCAATGAGAGGAGAAGAGGCCCTTTGACGCTGAAATTCGTTTGTTTGAATTCATATGATTCCAGTTCCTCTGTGAAATAACAACCCAACCAGGAACTGGGCATATCAGAGTATTGACAAAGTTATACACCTCAAAAACATGTGTACTCGTCTCTACCACACTAATTCGGACTGCCTGAAGAGGTCACAGCCAAAGATGGCTCTCACCGAAATATATATATATAGCAGTAATAAACGAAGCCAAATTTTAAACATTTGACTTATTTATTTTATTTTATATATATATATATATATATATATATATATATACTAGCAGTGGTACCCGGCGTTGCACGGGATAAGGTATTTTGGAACGCGGGCCGCCAACAGACCTAATCGTGGAAAAACTGCATGCCTGGACAATATGTAAAGAAAATAAATCGAATACTCTGATGGTTAGATAATCTTTAAGATTTTCCTCGATGAAGCAGGAAAAATGCAGGTTTTCACCTAATGCGGGCCCTAGGGGATCAAGAAAATAACATTTTTTTATGTGCATAATATGCCTTGAAATTTCGGGAAAATCGGCCTGACGTAACGCCTCCAAAAAGCCCTAAAAAGCTTAAAAAACGCAGTTTTTCACCTAATGTGGAGATCAAAATGTTGAATTTTTTTATGTGCATAACACTCCCTGAAACATAAATAATACACATGTAAAGTTTGAAAAAATTCGGTTGGGTACTTCTCGAGTTTTAGGGATTCAAACTCACACACACACACACACACACACACACACACACACACACACACACACACACACACACACACACACACACACACACACACACACAGACAGGCATCCTCAGGGAAGTGACGTAATGCAGACATACAGACAGATATTATAAGGGCGCGACGTTATATGTATATATCTATCTTAAAAGAGAAAGACTAAAAATTATAGAGAGAGATTGCTAAATCGCCTAATGCGGTCCCTAGGGCATTGAAAATGTTTGCTGAGAACACTCCCTGAAACATAAGTATTACATGTGTAAAGTTTGAAAACAGTTGGTTGGGTGGTTCTCGAGTTTTAGGGATTCAAACTCACACACACACAGACATCCTCAGTTTTATATATATGCTAGCAGAATGGCCCGGCGTTACTCGGGATTTGCTCTATGGTTCTTATATATTTGATATATATTTATCCTTATTGAGCCTCGTTAAATAAATACGTTTATTTATATTTTGTTATTGTGTATGCAAAAATATCTGTACACGAATATATAATTATATATATATATATATATAAAACAGAGAATGTCTGTCTGTCTGTCAGCTCAGTAAAACTTCAGAACTACCCAACCGATTGTTTTCAAACTTTACACATGTAATACTTATGGTCCTGAGTGTTTTGAGCAAAACATATTTCAAATTTTCAATACCCTAGGGACCGCATTAGGCGATTTAGCGATCTCTTTCTATAATTCTTAGTCTTTCTTTTTAAATAGATACATAGATATAACGTTGCGCCCTTATAATATCTGTCTGTATGTCTGGCTGTCTGCATTACGTCATTATGACGCGATCTGTGTGTGTATATATATGTATCGTAATGCAGACAGCAAGACATATAGCTTTCCTTCCCCTCTTCCAGCGGCTCTCTCTCTCCCGCTATCCCCCTCTTTTAGTCTGTCTGTTTCTTTCACTCTCACTCTTTCTCTTTATAACTCACTCACATTAATACTATAAAGGGTTAAGGTATTGTTCTCAAAATAAATAATATTAAATCTATGAGATTTTTATATTATGTGAGATAAAGCCTTTACCATGAAAATAATATAGTATATATAGAGTAATGTAAATGCTAAAGGGTTAATTCCATCAGACCATGTGAGAGAGTTTATAATCACTCACGCACACATAAACACTCACGCATGCAAACGCACACAAACCCACACAAACCCACACACACACGCGCGCACGTACACACACACGCAGTAGTTATTCAACTGTCATGTATCTTTGACGCATACAACTCTCAAAAGACGGCGTTTGTCACTCTCTCTCTCTCTCCCGCTATCCCCCTCTTTTAGTCTGTCTGTTTCTTTCACTCTCACTCTTTCTCTCTGTAACTCGTTCACATTTCTCCCCTCTATCGAAAAACGCTGTGACGAATGGGGAGAAGGAGGAGGAGGAGTAGAAAGCCACTTCTCACTCCGCCTCTCCGTTTCTTTCTCTCCCCTCTCACTCCCTCATTATGTACAGACATTGGCCACTTCACTAATTCGATCCCTAGGTCAGAATAATTTGAAATTTTTTTTTGCTCAAAACACTTCCGGGGCTATACGGGTTACATGTGTAGAGTTTGAAAAAAAACGGTTGGGTACTTCTCGAGTTTTAGGGAAACAGACACACAGACAGACATCTTCTGTTTTATATATATAGATATAACGTTAAGACCCTCTTCCTGCTATATCAAGCATTAACCTAATATATCCCTTCCATATACTGTACCAATTGTGTTGTTATTTCTGTTTACCTTATACACACACACACACACACACACACACACACACATATATATATATATATATATATATATATATATATATATATATATATGTATACAAAAGGAAGTTCAGTAAAATCGAAGTTTTGGCTGTGGCCAAGCTAACGATATACAATCAGGAATCTGCAGCAAAGCACTTGATAAGGTTGTGTCACTTTAGAGTAATAACATACGTTAGAAAGCTTGACAAATTGAAGACTGCGACTGGTGACCCAGCCACATAAACCAAAGCAACGAGAAAACCAATCAGGTATTTGACAAACCTGGACCATCTCATCGATATTATGCAGTATCTCCGATAGGTTTCTATGAATTCGAAATCAACAATTCCACTTGCGCAGTATGCAAGTTTTGGGTTTTGGATGATCGAACAGTGGATTCACTTTATCAAGAGGCTTCCGTTTGGTGTGAATCATAGCAGTATATATATTATATTGGTGGTGGTGATATTACAGATGACAATGATATTGTTTCAATGGATGTTACAGAGAAGTGGAAAAGAAAGATTATGAAGAAGAAAAAAGAAATGCATTTTAAAATAAAAATAAAATATTCTCCCCCACCCCCACCATCACCATCATTGTTGTTGTCAACATCATTATCATCATCACCTCCACCACCACCACCACCAACAACAACAACAACAACAACAACAACACCTCCATCGCCGCCACCACCACCACCACCACCACCACCTATACCACTGCCACTACCATCAACACCACCACCACCTATACCACTGCCATTACCACCACCACCACCTATACCACTGCCACTACCATCAACACCACCACCACTTATACCACTGACACTACCACCAACACCACCACCACCTATACCACTGCCACTACCATCAACACCAACCCCAACTATAGCACTGCCATTACCACCACCACCACCACAACCTATACCACTGCCACTACCACCAACACCACGACCACCTATACCACTGCCACTACCATCAACACCACCACCACCTATACCACTGCCATTACCACCAACACCACCTATACCACTGACACTACCACCAACACCAACACCACCTCTACCACTGACACTACAACCAACACCAACACCCCCTATACCACCATAAAAGTTAAATTGCTCTAAACTAAAATATGTTCTGTTTGACTAACTTTACCCTCTTTCGCCCCCCCCCCCCCTTCTCTTTTCCCTTATGCTTCGCTCTTTCCATGTCCTTCCTTTTCCTTCCTTTTCCTCCAATTCCCACCAATACCATCGATCTCTAACATTGCTGAATAATTCTGGATTGGAAGCATCGTTAGATCATCTGATTAAATGCTTTGGAATTAGTTGTGGTTCTCTGTGCTGTCAGTTCAAATCCTGTCCAAACCAACACAGTCTGCTCTCTTGCACACTTCCTCTTACATTAATATTACACGTCCATCGAAGCATGCTTGCATCATTTCTCTGCAGCCTGTGCATATATATATATATATATATATATATATATATATATATATATATATATATATATATATATATATATATATATATATATATAATATATATATACATATATATATATATATATATACATGTATGTATATAGTAATAATATATATATATATAGTAATAATAACAATATTTATACTTATATATATTTAATATAGAATTATAAATATGGAGGGTAGTACTAAGTACTAACCGGTTACCGGTATGACAAAAGGCTCAATGCAAATTATCAAGTGTTTTGCTTGTACTTTTGCTTGTACCTCTTGCACTTTCCACCAGTGCTCCTTGTAATTGTGTTCTCTGAAGCATAACATTCTTTTAACTCCCGGTTCTCTACATGATGTCTAAGACATTAACAACACTTATGTATCTACCTGAATGTTCTGAAGACTAGGATTTTAATCACCTGTTTTAGACATTCCCTATGCTCCGATGATTCCAGACACCCTCTGGAAGAAACAATTGTCAGCAAATAAATGTATTAAACTAAGATTTGATTGTTTTAACACTTTATATATATATATATATATTTAATATAGAAATCATCAGGAAGCTCTGATGATCAGGGCTTCCTGATGATTTCTCCTGAATGAAACAGTTCTAGTCCTGTAGAAGCCTTTCTATATTAAATATTTATACTCTGCTTTGTATTGAGTACCTTATTTACTGTGGTTACCACCGATTGAACCTGGGATGAACATATATATATATACGCTTAAATTTGGTGGTTTACCACTGGGTAGAATTGGTCATTCTGCAATATTAACCATAACGCAAATTGAAAAAAGCACTCAATGCAATTTACACCTGATGAGGTCATCGGGTTATTACACATCCTGGCCACTGAAAAGTACATACTGTTTATAGTAATAAAAAAATTATGGAAATTCAACATATTTGGTCTCCGGTCATTTCACTTTATAACATATATATATATATATATATATATATATATGTATATATATATATATATATATATATATATATATATATATATATATATATATATATAGAGAGAGAGAGAGAGAGAGAGAGAGAGAGAGAGGAAGAGAGAGAGAGGGGGATCCTTAGCCAGGAGTTGCAATCACCAGATAGTATCACCTGGGAAAAGACCAATCGAAACATAGTTTTCTTGATTTGATCTGACAATTTGGTACTTTCATTTTCTAATTAAACCGTCAGTACGGACATTGGTAATAAACCATCACTACAGACATTGGTAATAAACCATCACTACTGACATTGGTAATAAACCATCACAGACATTAATAATTAAACTATCACTACAGACATTGGTAATAAACCATCACTACAGACATTGGTAATAAACCATCACTACAGACATTCGTAATTAAACCATCACTGACATTGGTAATTAAACCATCACAGACATTGATAATTAAACCATCAATGACATTGGTAATAAACCATCACTGACATTGGTTATTAAACCATCACTACAGGCATTGATAATTAAAACATCACAGACATTGGTAATAAACCATCATTACAGACATTGATAATTAAACCATCATTACAGACATTGGTAATTAAACCATCACAGACATTGATAATTAAACCATCACTGATATTGGTAATAAATCATCATTGACATTGGTTATTAAACCATCACTACAGACATTGGTAATAAACCATCACAACAGACATTAGTAATTAAACCATCACTACAGGCATTGATAATTAAACCATCACAGACATTGGTAATAAACCATCACTACAGACATTCGTAATTAAACCATCACTGACATTGATAATTAAACCATCACTACAGACATTGATAATTAAACCATCACTACAGACATTGGTAATTAAACCATCATTACAGACATTGGTAATAAACCATCACTACAGACATTGGTAATAAACTATCACAGACATTGATAATTAAACCATCACTATAGACATTGGTAATAAACCATCACTACAGACATTTGTAATAAACCATCACTACAGACATTGGTTATTAAACCATCAATACAGACATTGGTAATAAACCATCACTACTGACATTGGTAATAAACCATCACTGATATTGGTAATTAAACCATCACTACAGACATTGATAATTAAACCATCACTACAGACATTGGTAATAAACCATCACTACAGACATTTGTAATAAACCATCACTACAGACATTGGTAATTAAACCATCAATACAGACATTGGTTATTAAACCATCACTACACACATTGATAATTAAACAATCACTACAGGCATTGATAATTATACCATCATAGACATTGGTAATAAACCATCACTACAGACATTCGTAATTAAACCATCACTGATATTGGTAATAAATCATTACTGCATTGGTTATTAAACCATCACTACAGACATTTGTAATAAACCATCACTACAGACATTGGTAATTAAACCATCACAGATATTGATAATTAGACCATCAATGACATTGGTAATAAACCATCACTGACATTGGTTATTAAACCATCACTACAGGCATTGATAATTAAACCAGTGACATTTGTAATTAAACCATCACTACAGACATTGGTAATAAACCATCATTACAGACATTAATAATTAAACCATCATTACAGACATTGGTAATTAAACCATCACAGACATTGATAATTAAACCATCACTGATATTGGTAATAAATCATCACTGACATTGGTTATTAAACCATCTCTACAGACATTTGTAATAAACCATCACTACAGACATTGGTTATTAAACCATCAATACAGACATTGGTTATTAAACCATCACTACTGACATTGGTAATAAACCATCACAGACATTGATAATTAAACCATCACTACAGACATTGGTAATAAACCATCACTACAGACATTGGTAATAAACCATCACTACAGTCATTGGTATTTTAAACATCAATGCAGACATTGGTTATTAAACCATCACTGACATTGGTAATTAAACCATCACTACAGACATTGGTAATAAACCATCACTACAGACATTGATAATTAAACCATCACTACAGACATTGGTAATAAACCATCACTACTGACATTGGTAATAAACCATCACTGATATTGGTAATTAAACCATCACTACAGACATTGATAATTAAACCATCACTACAGACATTGGTAATAAACCATCACTACAGACATTTGTAATAAACCATCACTACAGACATTGGTAATTAAACCATCAATACAGACATTGGTCATTAAACCATCACTACACACATTGATAATTAAACTATCACTACAGGCATTGATAATTATACCATCTTAGACATTGGTAATAAACCATCACTACAGACATTCGTAATTAAACCATCACTGATATTGGTAATAAATCATTACTGCATTTGTAATTAAACCATCACTACAGACATTTGTAATAAACCATCACTACAGACATTGGTAATTAAACCATCACAGATATTGATAATTAGACCATCAATGACATTGGTAATAAACCATCACTGACATTGGTTATTAAACCATCACTACAGGCATTGATAATTAAACCAGTGACATTTGTAATTAAACCATCACTACAGACATTGGTAATAAACCATCATTACAGACATTAATAATTAAACCATCATTACAGACATTGGTAATTAAACCATCACAGACATTGATAATTAAACCATCACTGATATTGGTAATAAATCATCACTGACATTGGTTATTAAACCATCTCTACAGACATTTGTAATAAACCATCACTACAGACATTGGTTATTAAACCATCAATAGAGACATTGGTTATTAAACCATCACTACTGACATTGGTAATAAACCATCACAGACATTGATAATTAAACCATCACTACAGACATTGGTAATAAACCATCACTACAGACATTGGTAATAAACCATCACTACAGTCATTGGTATTTTAAACATCAATGCAGACATTGGTTATTAAACCATCACTGACATTGGTAATTAAACCATCACTACAGACATTGGTAATAAACCATCACTACAGACATTGGTAATAAACCATTACTGATATTGGTAATTAAACCATCACTACAGACATTGATAATTAAACCATCACTACAGACATTGGTAATAAACCATCACTACAGACATTTGTAATAAACCATCACTACAGACATTGGTAATTAAACCATCAATACAGACATTGGTCATTAAACCATCACTACACACATTGATAATTAAACTATCACTACAGGCATTGATAATTATACCATCTTAGACATTGGTAATAAACCATCACTACAGACATTCGTAATTAAACCATCACTGATATTGGTAATAAATCATTACTCCATTTGTAATTAAACCATCACTACAGACATTGGTAATAAACCATCACTACAGACATTGATAATTAAACCATCACTATAGACATTGGTACTTAAACCATTTCTACAGACATTGGTAATAAAACATCACTACAGACATTGGTAAAAAAACCATCACTGACATTGGTAATTAAACCATCACTGACATTGGTAATTAAACCATCACTGACATTGATAATTAAACCATCACTGACATTGATAATTAAACCATCACTACAGTCATTGATAATTAAACCATCACTACTGACATTGGTAATAAACCATCACTACAGACGTTGGTAATAAACTATCACAGACATTGATAATTAAACCATCACTATAGACATTGGTAACAAACCATCACTACAGACATTTGTAATAAACCATCAATACAGACATTGGTTATTAAACCATCAATACAGACATTGGTTATTAAATCATCACTACTGACATTGGTAATAAACCATCAGAGACATTGATAATTAAACCATCACTACAGACATTGTTAATAAACCATCACTACAGTCATTGGTAATTAAACCATCACTACAGACATTCGTAATAAACTATCACTACAGACGTTGATAATTAAACCATCACTACAGACATTGGTAATAAACCATCACAACTGACATTGGTAATAAACCATCACTTATATTGGTTATTAAACCATCACTACAGACATTGATAATTAAACCATTACTACAGGCATTGATAATTAAACCATCACAGACATTGGTAATAAACCATCACTACAAACATTCGTAATTAAACCATCACTGACATTGATAATTAAACCATCACTGATATTGGTAATAAATCATCACTGACATTGTTTATTAAACCATCACTACAGACATTGGTAATAAACCATCACTACAGACATTAGAAATTAAACCATCACAGACATTGATAATTAAACCATCAATGACGTTGGTAATAAACCATCACTGACATTCGTTATTAAACCATCACTACAGGCATTGATAATTAAACCATCACAGACATCGGTAATAAACCATCACTACAGACATTCGTAATTAAACCATCACTGACATTGGTTATTAAACATCACTACAGACATTGGTAATTAAACCATCACAGATATTGATAATAAAACCATCACTGATATTGGTAATAAATCATCACTGACATTGGTTATTAAACCATCACTACAGACATTGTTAATAAACCATCACTACAGACATTTGTAATAAACCATCACTTCAGACATTGGTAATTAAACCATCAATACCGACATTGGTTATTAAACCATCACTACAGACATTGATAATTAAACCATCACTACAGTCATTGATAATTAAACCATCAGAGACATTGGTAATAAACCATCACTACAGACATTCGTAATTAAACCATCACTGACATTGATAATTAAACCATCACTGATATTGGTAATAAATCATCACTGACATTGGTTATTAAACCATCACTACAGACATTGGTAATAAACCATCACTACAGACATTGGTAATTAAACCATCAGAGACATTGATAATTAAACCATCAATGACATTGGTAATAAACCATCACTGACATTGGTTATTAAACCATCACTACAGGCATTGATAATTAAACCATCGCAGACATTGGTAATAAACCATCATTACAGACATTGATAATTAAACCATCATTACAGACATTGGTAATTAAACCATCACAGACATTGATAATTAAACCATCACTGATATTGGTAATATATCATCACTGACATTGGGTATTAAACCATCACTACAGACATTGGTAATAAACCGTCACAACAGACATTAGTAATTAAACCATCACTACAGGCATTGATAATTAAACCATCACAGACATTGGTAATAAACCATCACTACAGACATTCGTAATTAAACCATCACTGACATTGATAATTAAACCATCACTACAGACATTGATAATTAAACCATCAATGAGATTGGTAATTAAACCATCACTGAGATTGATAATTAAACCATCACTGACATTGATAATTAAACCATCACTACAGACATTGATAATTAAACCATCACTACAGACATTGGTAATTAAACCATCATTACAGACATTGGTAATAAACCATCACTACAGACATTGGTAATAAACCATCACTACAGACATTGGTTATTAAACCATCAATACAGACATTGGTAATAAACCATCACTACTGACATTGGTAATAAACCATCACTGATATTGGTAATTAAACCATCACTATAGACATTGATAATTAAACCATCACTACAGACATTGGTAATAAACCATCACTACAGACATTTGTAATAAACTATCACTACAGACATTGGTAATTAAACCATCAATACAGACATTGGTTATTAAACTATCACTACACACATTGATAATTAAACCATCACTACAGGCATTGATAATTATACCATCATAGACATTGGTAATAAACCATCACTACAGACATTCGTAATTAAACCATCACTGATATTGGTAATAAATCATTACTGCATTGGTTATTAAACCATCACTACATACATTGGTAATAAACCATCACTACAGTCATTGATAATTAAACCATCAGAGACAATGACATTGGTAACAAACCATCAATGACATTGATAATAAACCATCACTGACATTGGTTATTAAACCATCACTACAGGCATTGATAATTAAACCATCGCAGACATTGGTAATAAACCATCACTACAGACATTCGTAATTAAACCATTACTGACATTGGTAATTAAACCATCACAGACATTGATAATTAAACCATCACTGATATTGGTAATTAATCATCACTGACATTGGTTATTAAACCATCTCTACAGACATTTGTAATAAACCATCACTACAGACATTGGTAATTAAACCATCAATACAGACATTGGTTATTAATCCATCACTACAGACATTGGTAATAAACTATCACAGACATTGATAATTAAACCATCACTATAGACATTGGTAATAAACCATCACTACAGACATTTGTAATAAACCATCACTACAGACATTGGTTATTAAACCATCAATACAGACATTGGTTATTAAACCATCACTACTGACATTGGTAATAAACCATCACAGACATTGATAATTAAACCATCACTACAGACATTGGTAATAAACCATCACTACAGACATTGGTAATAAACCATCACTATAGTCATTGGTATTTTAAACATCAATGCAGACATTGGTTATTAAACCATCACTGACATTGGTAATTAAACCATCACTACAGACATTGGTAATAAACCATCACTACAGACATTGATAATTAAACCATCACTACAGACATTGGTAATAAACCATCACTACTGACATTGGTAATAAACCATCACTGATATTGGTAATTAAACCATCACTACAGACATTGATAATTAAACCATCACTACAGACATTGGTAATAAACCATCACTACAGACATTTGTAATAAACCATCATTACAGACATTGGTAATTAAACCATCAATACAGACATTGGTTATTAAACCATCACTACACACATTGATAATTAAACCATCACTACAGGCATTGATAATTATACCATCATAGACATTGGTAATAAACCATCACTACAGACATTCGTAATTAAACCATCACTGATATTGGTAATAAATCATTACTGCATTGGTAATTAAACCATCACTACAGACATTGGTAATAAACCATCACTACAGACATTGATAATTAAACCATCACTATAGACATTGGTAATTAAACCATTTCTACAGACATTGGTAATAAACCATCACTACAGACATTGGTAATAAACCATCACTGACATTGGTAATTAAACCATCACTGACATTGGTAATTAAACCATCACTGACATTGATAATTAAACCATCACTGACATTGATAATTAAACCATCACTACAGACATTGGTAATTAAACCATTTCTACAGACATTGGTAATAAACCATCACTACAGACATTGGTAATAAACCATCACTGACATTGGTAATTAAACCATCACTGACATTGATAATTAAACCATCACTACAGACATTGATAATTAAACCATCACTACAGACATTGGTAATTAAACCATCATTACAGACATTGGTAATTAAACCATCACAGACATTGATAATTAAACCATCACTGATATTGGTAATAAATCATCACTGACATTGGTTATTAAACCATCTCTACAGACATTTGTAATAAACCATCACTACAGACATTGGTAATTAAACCATCAATACAGACATTGGTTATTAATCCATCACTACAGACATTGGTAATAAACCATCACAGACATTGATAATTAAACCATCACTATAGACATTGGTAATAAACCATCACTACAGACATTTGTAATAAACCATCACTACAGACATTGGTTATTAAACCATCAATACAGACATTGGTTATTAAACCATCACTACTGACATTGGTAATAAACCATCACAGACATTGATAATTAAACCATCACTACAGACATTGGTAATAAACCATCACTACAGACGTTTGTAATAAACCATCACAACAGACATTAGTAATTAAACCATCACTACATGCATTCATAATTAAACTATCACAGACATTGGTAATAAACCATCACTACAGACATTCGTAATTAAACCATCACTGACATTGATAATTAAACCATCACTACAGACATTGGTAATTAAACCATCACTGAGATTGGTAATTAAACCATCACTGACATTGATAATTAAACCATCACTGACACTGATAATTAAACCATCACTACAGACATTGTTAATTAAACCATCACTACAGACATTGGTAATTAAACCATTTCTACAGACATTGGTAATAAACCATCACTACAGACATTGGTTATTAAACCATCACTACTGACATTGGTAATAAACCATCACTACAGACATTGGTAATAAACCATCACTACAGACGTTTGTAATAAACCATCACAACAGACATTAGTAATTAAACCATCACTACATGCATTGATAATTAAACCATCACAGACATTGATAATAAACCATCACTACAGACATTCGTAATTAAACCATCACTGACATTGATAATTAAACCATCACTACAGACATTGATAATTAAACCATCACTGATATTGGTAATAAATCATCACTGACATTGGTTATTAAACCATCTCTACAGACATTTGTAATAAACCATCAATACAGACATTGGTTATTAAACCATCACTACTGACATTGGTAATAAACCATCACAGACATTGGTAATTAAACCATCAATACAGACATTGGTTATTAATCCATCACTACAGACATTGGTAATAAACCATCACAGACATTGATAATTAAACCATCACTATAGACATTGGTAATAAACCATCACTACAGACATTTGTAATAAACCATCACTACAGACATTGGTTATTAAACCATCAATACAGACATTGGTTATTAAACCATCACTACTGACATTGGTAATAAACCATCACAGACATTGATAATTAAACCATCACTACAGACATTGGTAATAAACCATCACTACAGACGTTTGTAATAAACCATCACAACAGACATTAGTAATTAAACCATCACTACATGCATTGATAATTAAACCATCACAGACATTGGTAATAAACCATCACTACAGACATTCGTAATTAAACCATCACTGACATTGATAATTAAACCATCACTACAGACATTGGTAATTAAACCATCACTGAGATTTTTTTTTAGGTATCGAAAAATGAGATTTTTGGCTCTAGTTTCCACATTTTGCCACCGATTTCGTTCAAATTTTAAAGCAAAATAGAATTTATCATTGCGCATCCTGTAACGCTTTATATTTTGCATTTGTTCTTCAGGGACGGCGTGGTGGCCGCTTAAATATTCAAAAATACCACTTTTAAACTCAAATTTCCACCTTTTCGGCTCTAGTTCCCACATTAATCAACCTACTCTGTTCAAATTTTACACTACGCTAGATTTGATTATTTCACGTCTTAAAGTGGCTTTACATTTTGGATTTTTTGTTCAGGAACGGCGTGGCAGCCGCTTAAATATTCGAAAATACCACCTTTTCGCTCAAATTTCCGCCTTTTCGGCTCTAGTTCCCACATTTTTCAACCAATTTCGTTCAAATTCGAAACTCCCTCCCCCAACATGCCCCTTCGTCAGTCACCCGCGTTTCTCAGTGATAGAGGTCATCATCACCCTCCCCCGCATGGCCTGTGTGTGGCCATAGATGAGTCATCGAGAAGCAGTCGCTAAGATCAACACCTTTTCACCAAAGCAGATATTATTTTACCTACCCAGGCAACGCTGGGTACTGCTGCTAGTTAGTAATAAAACCATTATTGACATTGGTAAATAAACCATCACTACATTGAATGGACTTTCACGAAGTTTCCATTTACCAAATTCCATTTGAAAAGCATTGGTCAACATAGGATTATAGTAAAAGATATTTGACTATAGTGCAGCGCAGTGGAACTGAACTGGAAACCACGTAGTTGGGAAACGAACACATTAACCACACAGCCATGTTTGTGGGTGGTTGTGGTTTTAATAGTATTGTTTTATATTTTTTAAATAGTTCTTAAGAGAGTTTACCTGTTAGTATCAACAATATAAATGCTGACCTAAATTCCGTTGATAAAACCAGTCAGATCAAATACATACAATGTGTGAATATACGTATACCAGCAGTCTTTTATACGCATGAGTCTTCAATATATATAAGTGGTTAGAGAATTGGATTCGCAATCGTGAAATTGTGAGTTGATTCCTGGACCGGGCAATGCGTTATGTCCTTGAGCAAGATACTTTATTTCACGTTGGTCCTTCTACCTGGAGTTTCGACCGATAGATAGTACTAGCAATTGGAAAGGCCAACGGAAACATTGTTCCGTTGGTCCGAAATATATATATATATATATATATATATATATATATATATATATATATATATATATATATATATATATATATATATATATATATATATATATATATATATATATATATATTAGAAAGTGAGGTTTTTTTACAAAATGAAAAATAACCGAGGTGTCCTACACGAGTGGAAGTATAAAGAAAAAGAGATGAAATCGAAAATGCAACTGAAGTCTTATTTTTTTTTTAAATATATATATTTATTTGGTTCCTTTACCGGTTTCGCAGTTCTTCTGCTTTTCAAAAGGTGAGTTGAGATGGAGGGTCTGTGGTTTTATATATATATATATATATATATATATATATATATATATATATATATATCACATAAGAAACGGAGAATCGGTGTTGCCACGAATAAAATTTATTAGACATATTACAATCGTTTCTCTAGCGACCAGCTCGAGGCACGATCAGTGTAATTATCGAACCTGACTCTGAAATCGCAAGGTCCTCAGATACGTCTCGATTCTATGAAGCCGAGTTTCCAAATGTCCAGTTATATATACTAGCAGAAAAATCTTCCTTCGGGTGGTTTTCTGCTAGCATGTGTAGTGTGCATATTGATATTATACGTAAATATATATGCATGTAGACATGACAATATGCACAGAAACTGAACGAAGTCTGTATTACACTCTCTTCTGTAATCAGTAAAGTAATCCATGATACATTAAAAAAAGACGATATTATATATAAACTGCATATATGATAAATTAAAATGTTATGAAAATGAAAAAGGAGAAAATTAGCGACGGAAATATAAACCTTATATAACGATGCAAATATATGAACGTTTATATAAGTGATGTGATGAGTGTTATGATATAATTGTTTCTACGTTAGGCACAAGGCCAGCAATTACCCAGTGTATTACTGGTACTTTATTTTATCGATCCCGTAAAGATGAAAGGCAAAGTTAACCTCGGCGGGATTTGAACTCAGAATGGCAAGGGCCGTAACTCTATGCGTCAAAGCATGGCGTCCGACCCTCTACCGATACTGCCAATCCACCGTTATACTACCATCCAGTGTTATGATATAATGGGCGCTAACCGGACGTGTTGACATTTGAAAATGTTAAAGAAGTGAATGTTAAAATAAGCAATACTTTATATATAAGAATATTTATGTTTAATGAAGAGCTACGAAATTTAGTAGATAAATTACATAATATTCATTAATTATTTATTCAAAGTAATCAAACTTATTTTACTAACGGGATAGAAAAATATAAAACGGACGCTGTCCCGCACTCCTTCCTTTATTATATTATATTATAATATATATATATATATATATACTTATATTTATTTAGTAGGTGTACGGGAAAGTTTGTTAGTCTGTTTGATTCATTTGTAGTGGTGTAGTAAGTGTTGTGAGATGAATTAAGGAATTAGTTGAATAAGTGGTTTGTTAGTTGAGTAGATGACAGTAAAGTGGCTCAGTGAGTTGAGAGAATTGTTAGAGTGGTGTCTTGCCAAGGTCAATAACACCAGTAGTTGTAGTTGCTTGCTGTGTTGTGATATTGCCATAGGAAAAAATGATTTTCTCCAATCACATTGATACAGACCTGCCAACCCCTAAAAAGCCAAACGGGGAGTACCGTAAAAAAAAGTGCCCCAAAACGGGGAGCAATGAGGCAAAATGGGGAGATTTTACATAATGAAAGCTATAACCATATCACAAGAGAAGACATCTCTCATCCACAAGTGTGTGAGGTTGGGGAGGTCTCTACGTCGGACAGGGAGAGTTGACAGATCTGTTAATATGAATTTACAAATGAACAAGACACTGCTAATTTTTATGTTTTTGTTGGTTTCATGATTTACTCTAAAATCATGTGAAATAGTGTAAAAGGTAGCTGGATTATTGTGGTGTGTTGACTGTGTGAATGTCGAATCTAAACAGTAGTGAATCCTACTAACATTTTATTGATGTTGGAAGCTAGCCCTGCTAGTGCTGAGCTAGGCTGAAAAACAGGCTGTCTGTCTGTGGCAGAGTGAAGAAGTAGATTCTCCCTACTGGGGTCAAAATCTTTTGAATTTATAATGATTGGGTGCCCAGAAAATATTAAACAGGTAGCCTAACAGTTTTCTGACAGTAAATCTAATCGGCGAAATTTGTAGCTCAAACTAAGAAATTGGTATTGAAGTTAGTCTGACTGAGATTAAAGGTTGGTGTCTGTTGGTAATGTGACTATTTGTGAACATGGGAAAAGATCTCCTTGAGGTTTGGTTACACACACACGCACACACACACGCACACACACACACACACACGCACACGCACACACACACACATACATACACGCGCGCGCACACGCGCACACACGCACACGCGCACACACGCACACGCGCGCACGCACACACACACACACACACACACACACACACACGCACGCACACACAGTTTGTTTACAAACCAAATAATCTAAAGGTTTAAGACATTTAATAACAGACAATTGTTTCTACCTAGCTTATGCTACATATAGTAAATCATTTTATTTAACTATTTACCATTAGTGAGTACAGACCGTGCATATCATCAGTTTAATTAAAATACAGATACAAATCACTTAGATGCATTGTTGAGGTACCATTGTGGATTGATTTTCTCGGTCTACTGGTGTACTCATTAGAATTACATATCTAAATCGTTTAGAGTAATTAGATTTGTGCCTTTTGGCTCTGAGTTCAAATCACTCCGGGTGTGTTTTGTTCTCTTTGATTATTGTGCAACCGATGAAAATTCTATCGAATTCAGTTGGAAATATCAATATGAAAGTGACTTAGGAAAAAACAAGAGGAAGGCAACGACGACAACAGTGTCATTAACAACAACAACTCTACCATTAACAAGAGGAAGCCAGCCACTAGGTCCTATGACAAATTGCTCAGTTGCTCGCATGTGTGCGTGCTGAACTCTGGGTCTTTCCGCTGGGAACAACCCCTTGTTTTCTCCCCACCCCCACTTTTTTTGTGTACATCCATCCATTCACTCATTCATTTACTGCCATTCTACCTTCCTGTGTCTCCCCCTCCATGCAGCCGCTTTTCGCTCTCGTTTTCTGGCACCTCCATATATATAGATGAGTTATGCTGCCCTCTTACCAGCACTTTCCCTTCCACCCACATACGCCAGCCACCCACCCCTGATGCCGCTCGGTGCCCCAGTACCCGGCCCCACGCCCCATCCCCCACCCCTCCAAATCGACACCTGCAGCACTTACGGCACCACTAACAAACGGAAGAGGGACCGGAACTGTTTGGGGTGCGGCTGCTTCCACCACCTCACCTCCGTTGGCCTGACTCGTCGAGCTTCCAATGCCCTCGCAGCGTGGAGGTGCAGGAGCTGCCTCTTCCCCACGTCTTCCAAGCCACGGTCGTCTGGCACACCACCAGATGGGACAGCGAGCTTGCCTGACACCCGAGCCTCGCTGGTCAACATCACTCGGCTCAGGCGGCTCCGAAAGATCCTACTCAGGATCCCGAGAGCGGCACGGGTGCCGGTAGCCGATGCCCTCGCTTCCTCGATTGAGAGCGCCCTGGACTCCGATCGAGCCAGTGACTGGGAGCGGCTTTTCTATTTCGCCCCACTCACCCTCGGCCTCCCCAGCTCTGGCGTTGACCAAGGCGGCTGGTCAACAGCAGCCCTCGTCAAGGCCAATGTCTCGTCATTTGGGCGAGCGCCCATTCCAAGCGTGCCCAGGGACGCCACACACCCCACCCTCAGGTACCCGCTATCCTCCACCCCCGAGGCCAGCGCGTGACCAGGTAAACGCAAAGCTTATCATGGGTGATGTCTCAGCCGCAGTCAGAGTTGTTGCCTCAGAGGACACTGTCCTCCAACCCACCGAGGAGGTCCTGGCTGCTCTGCGGTTCAAACACCCTGAGCCACCCACTGATCTCAGACCCATACCCCCACCCGACCCCCACCTGCTCCTTGTGGCTACTGATGCAGATATCATGTCCGCCATCAGGTCCTTCCCAGCTAGCAGCTGCGGAGGTGTTGATGGTCTCCAACCAGGCCACCTCTCCGCTGAGACCGGGCGCCGCCTTCTGCGTGCAATTGTGACGCTCACCAATAGGCTCATTCATGGTGCCCTCGACCCTTACGCCCGAGGCCTCATTTTTTTGGCCAGCCTCACCGCTCTCAGGAAGAAAGACGGTGGCATACGCCCCATTGCTGTGGGCAATGTCTTCCGGAGGCTGGCTGCCAAAGTGATCTGCAAGTCCGTCACACACGAACTAGGTGAGGAGTTTAGTCCGGTGCAACTGGGTGTCGGCGTGTCCGGTGGCTGTGAGGGAGCCGCTCATGCAATCAGGCAGTTCTTCAGCATCTGCCCATCGGTACCGGCATCCAGGGACTCCAGGCACCTCATTGTCAAGATTGACATGAGGAATGCCTTTAACTCTTTACGCCGGGATCATCTGCTCGAGGCCTGCCTCAGCCGAGCCCTCTCTGCCTACCCGCTGGCCTACCTATCATATGGAGCCCCGAGCATGCTCCTAGCTGCTGATACGGTCATACCCTCGGTTACTGGGGTCCAACAGGGCGACCCTTTGGGACCCCTCCTGTTCGCCCTTGGTATTGACCACATCGCCCGGAGTATCATGGCCCCTCTCAATGTTTGGTATCTGGATGAGGCTACGTTGGGCGGGCCCGTACGGACGGTCTGCCAAGACCTTCAATCGGTGATTCCTGCCCTGGCGGGAATCGGCCTCCAGGTCAACTCGGCCAAGTCGGAGATGGTGAACGTCAGCCTCGATGCTGCGAGCTTTGCAGCCTCCGTCTTGGACGTGCGGTCCATTCTCCGCCAGGTTCAGGTGACCCCAAAGAGGATGTCCTCATCCTCGGGTCACCGATCCACCTGCCCGCCATTCGCTCCACCACCAGGTCCAGGCTTCAACAGCTCCAGACTCTCATGAGCCGACTGGGCTTGATTGACGGCCACCCAGCTCTCTTTCTGCTGAGGAACTGCTTCGCCATGCCGAAGCTCCTCTATACACTCCGCAGCGCTCCATGCTACACCCAGACATCTCTCCTCGTTGACCTCGATACTTGTATCCGAGCAGCAGCTGAGGGGATATGCAACGTCAAGTTTGACGACATAGGGTGGCAACAGGCCACTTTACCGGTCAGGTATGGCGGCCTTGGCCTCCGGTCCCCGATCTCACTAGCTTTGCCGGCGTATCTTTCGTCGGTAACCTCGTGCCGCGTCCTCGTCAGCAGGGTTCTTCAAAACACAACAAAACCCTCTGTGTTGAGAGAACGTGAGGCCGCCTGTGAGACGTGGGGACCGGCTGGGACTTAGCCCAGTAGACGTCCCTCCTCCTTCTCCCCCTGTTGACGTCAAGTCCCCCCAACGCACTTGGGATGCTATCCAGTGCAGCCTGGCCTCAGACAGGCTCACGCGCCAGCTCGACCAGCACCGCCTTGCTTGTTTTCGTGCGGCCTCAAAAACCCCACAGTGGTGCCTGGATCCATGCCCTGCCCTTCTTCTCCACTGGCACGCAGCTAGACAACCATAGCCTGCGAATCGGCGTTTCCCTGAGGCTCGGCCTCCGGATCTGCCAGCCACACCAATGTCGCTGCGGTTCCATCGTGGACTCTTTCAGCCTCCACCCGCTTTCCTGTCGCCACAGTGCCGGCCGCATTCCACGCCATGCTGCCCTCAATGAGGTCATTAAGCATGGCTTGGACGCTGCAGGCTTCCCTTCCCAGCTCGAGCCGGTGGGGCTGGATCGAGGGGACGGCAAAAGGCCAGATGGCATGACCATCTTCCCGTTCCGCGGTGGCAAACCCCTCGTCTGGGATGCCACTTGCACCGACACTTTCTGCAGCCACAACCTGGTGCAGTCTGCGACTGACCCAGGTTCTGCTGCACGTCGGGCTGAGGGGGCCAAACTCCTCAAATACGGGTCGCTCTCCGACAGGTTTGCGGTCGTTCCCCTGGTAGTGGAGACTTCTGGTGTCCTCGGCCCCAGGGCTACCTCCTTACTCACCACCATAGGCGCTGAGATGGCCAGCCGCAGGTGTGAGCCCCGCGAGTTGGAGTGGCTTTTCCAGCGCGTCTCCCTTGCCGTCCACCGGGGAAACGCCTTCTCCATTCTGTCCGCCGGGGCTGTGGGTGGGCCCCATCGCGTACCAATACATTAGTTAAATATCATTCTTTCATCTGATACAACACAATAAAGACTAAAGTGTTTAAAAAAATATATATATATACTAGCAGAAGTGCCCTATAACGATTTCCAGTTGTTAACTGAAGAGAAGAGACTGTCCGTTTTTCCCTTGTCTCTGTCTTGGTCACCTCTGTAGAGTGTGGGAACGTATGTAAGCAAAATGTGGGCCCTTGGCCCATCTGAGTAGTCTACTACTGCTACTACTACTGCTACTGCTGCTGCTGCTGCTGCTGCTGCTGCTGTTGCTACTACTACTACTACTACTGCTGCTGCTGCTGCTGCTACTGCTGCTACTACTACTACTACTACTACTGCTGCTGCTACTGCTACTACTACTACTACTACTGCTGCTACTACTACTGCTACTACTACTGCTGTTACTACTACTACTACTACTACTACTACTACTACTACTACTACTACTACCACTACTGCTACTTCTACTGCTACTACTACTACTACTGCTGCTGCTGCTGCTGCTGCTGCTACTACTACTACTACTACTACTACTACTACTACTACTACTACTACTACTACTACTACTACTACTACTACTACTACTTTGTTGTCACATGATAAAACCTTTACATCTCACACGATCCAGCATTAACTGCCTCAGTTCTTCAACGTGTGGTTCTGTATCTTCCTTAATGACACTTCAATTTATTGAGAGGTCCTCTACGTTTATGTTTCACATTAGTGGGCTCCCATAGTAAACGTTTTGTAGCAGGTTCATTGCCTCTCAAGACATGACCTGCAAGTTGAAGATACCTGATACGAATGGTATAGCTAATGGGTGGGAGTTTACCGTAGAGAATTTTGTCTGTAACACGGTCAAGTGGGTTGATGTTTTTTTATCGTTCTTAACATTCATGTGTAGCAACCATCTAAAGCTTTGATAATAGGTATTGTCAACGACCATGATTCACAGGAACACAATAAGATTGATTCCACCGTAGCTTTGAATAATCTAACCTTTTGTGGTTATGTTAGATTTCTACACCTTATCTAACGAGTTCACAGCAGACCATACTTGTGTTATCCCGTTGATAACATCATTTGACGAGTTGGTGTATATGCCAAGGTATTTGAAATCATCTACGTTTTCAAGAATAATATTGGTTAATGATTTGATGTTTGTTGTTTGATCTGAGATGGTGATGTATTTGGTTTTGTTGACATTTAGGGAGAGTCCCATAGCTTGAGTAGAAACTTCTAGCTAGTGTAAGAGATCCTCTACCTTACTCATTGAATTTGTCCGGTGTTGTAACGGATGTCTCGAGCTACACATCGTGCATAGTCAACTACAATGATACATAAATACAGTGCGAGAGGGTCGTCTTGAAGCACGCCTGTGACTACTTGAAACAAATCAGTATCTCCTTCTATTGTCAGTAACATAGCGAGATTGTTTTCCTACATGATCCTGATTCCATTAACGTGTTTGAGAGGAATACAGTCGGCAAGTAGAACTTCAAAACTTTTTGAAAGCCTATAAAATACGACTCCTTTTTGATGATTTCTTACTTCTTCAATTAGACGCCGGATGTGATAATGTAGATCTAGATGATCTAAATCCATTTGGGTTTGGGTGTAGGGTATTTTCGATTTCTGGTCGAAGCCTGTTCAAGATAAGGCGATTATAAATTATCTGGTTAAAAGAAGTCGAGAGTCACATTTATTGAGAGTGAGAAACGTCTCAATGCTTCGAAAAACCATTTCGAAGCTCTGCTGAACAACAACAGCACCATAAACGGCTAATTCACAATCAAACGTTTATACAATCTCAATACCAATACTTCTGTTGAGGATTTCTCTTTGGATGAACTTGAAAGTGCCACCAATCAGATGAAAAACAATAAGGCGCCAGGCTTATGATGATGATGCTGATAATGATGATGCTGATAATGATGATGCTGATAATGATGATGATGATGATGATGATGATGATGATGGTGGTGGTGGTGGTGGTGGTGGTGGTGGTGGTGGTGGGGATGGTGATGAAATATTTTGTTTCTCATAAACAAGAGAAGTACTCTTCAAGCCCATCTAGAAGTTAGTCTGAAAACAAAACAAAAACAACAACAACAACAACAACAAAAAACTACTACAGGTTAAAAGTGACTGCTTAGTCCTGTTACAAAAGCAACTTTCTAGGGCTAGTAGCACAATAAAATGCATAGTCACCATCATTGCCATAATCGTCATCATCTCCATCATTTTATGTTTTCCCAATCTGGCATGGGTTGGACATGTCATTACAGACCTCCAATTAATTGGAGTTACTGTCCTCCTTGATGGGTCAGGTGACCATGTTCCATTTTTGCTTAGTTTCTACAATTTGGACGTTCTTCCTAGTACTGACCACTTTACAGAAAGTTCTAGGTGTATTTTATTGTGACACTAGCACTATCGCTTTACACAATGTACTGAGAGCACTTTATCGTGGTACTAACACCTTACTGAGTGCACTGGGTGTAGTTTATTGTGGAACCAGCAATACCACTTTACAGAGTTTACTGAGTGCAGTTTATTGTGGCAGTAACACTACCACTTTACTGAGTGTACTGGGTGTATTTTATTGTGACAGCAGTACTAACATTTTACAGTGTGCTGGGTGCTGTTAACCGTGGAATCAACAATGCCACTTTATAGAGTGTACTGGGTGCAATTTAACATGGCACCAACATAACACTTTACTGAGGGTCTACTCCACATTGTCTAGTGATCATGAATGCACATGGTCTTGTAGTTAGAATGTTTTACTTTTGATCATAAGGTCGTAAGTTCGGTTCCTGGTTGTGCGTTGTGTTCTTGAGCAAGTCACTTTATTTTACGTTGCTTTCATGATAGGACTGGGAGCCCTATAATTAAAACACCCAGGAAGTATCCTATGAGATACAATTTTGTATGAAGCAAGCTAAACCAATATGAGATACAACTTTGAGGCTAGCTAAAGCTAGATGTGAGATATAAATTCCATTTCCATTTCATCTCATTACCGAATGCAAGGTGCAAACATTTTAAGGTTTCCAGGTGAGGTTAAGTGACGTATGTGAAGTGAATCTTAGCTCGCTTTTAATATCAATGACAACAGTGGCTTAGTAGAATCGGCAGCAACGGACAAATAGATTACAATATTTATTCTTTTATGTTCTGAGTTTCATATTCAGTCGGAGTCTACTTTGTCTTTCATCGTTCATGGGTCGATAAAATAAAGTACCAATCAAGTATATGATCGGAAAAAATATTTATATCCGGAAAAACCCTATAATCCTTCTCTAAAGTGGCACTAAAATCTTATGAAAAGGACGGTCGTATTTAACATATGACACAGGGCCGAATATATGATTTTATTTCTTCCGTAAATGATTTTTTTATTTGCAGATAGTAACGTATTTTTCAAATACACATATTAGTGGGAAGATATTTTTATTTCGATTCCTGCTCTGGGACCACTCTTTTTTTCTTTTTTTTTTTTTTGTATACTTTAAAACCGACCAGAAAATATATTGTTCCACATTCCCTTGGACTAATTTATTACCCTTTTTTTCATTCATTTCTTTAATTATAATCGTTTAATCAAAACATTAAGCACTTTAAATGGGTTGATTTTATTTTCACTTTAATATAGAGAAGGCTTATAGGATTGTACTTAATATTCTTCCATATAATGCCTCTTGAATGTGAATGGAATTACGATAGAGACCACAACCACAACAATAACAATAACTGAAGGTTGTGGTGCTGCTGATGTTACGGTAAAAACAAAACAGCAACAACAGCAGCAGTGGTAGTGCAGGTAGTGCTGAGTGATTCGGCTGCTTATAATAAATAGCTGTGTATTATAAGCTATATATGTATGTGTGTGTGTAAGAGGTTCGACTGTATTACTGTAGTGCTTTTGGCCATCCGTAGTTTTGGAGTCTGTTGCGCTTTCTGACTAACGTTGACAGTTGCACCGTGAAAGGGAGAGAGAGTGGAGCGAACCACTGATGATCACACATCCAACTGGTCTCGGTCGCAATGGCTTTGGCAAAGAGTAACATTAGGCTTATAATCCTCATATGTTTCTACGTACTCTACCTCATCATCGGAGCATCAGTTTTCTCGGCCATCGAGGGACCCCCGGAGCGGGCCCTAGGGAAAGAAATTCGCCGGTTCCGGGAGAAATTCATTGTGGAGACTCGGAAATGTTTAACAGGTAAAAACACCAACAAATATACAAACATTATTTTTAATTATTATAACGACAGTGGTAATGATTTTCATTGGCAGATATAGTGATAATAACGATAGTGATAATGATTGTGGTTGTGATGATAGTGTAGTGTTCCGTGATAAACAACGCTATTTATTGAAAAACGAAGATATAGAGTATGTATATATTTACATACGTACGTATGTACGTATGTATGTATGTATGTATGTATGTATGTATGTATGTATGTATGTATGTATGTATGTATGTATGTATGTATGTATGTATGTATGTATGGACGTACGTACGTACGTATGTATGTATGTATGTACGTACGTATGTATGTATGTGTATGTATGGACGTATGTATGTATGGATGTACGTATGTATGTATGTATAGACGTATGTATATATGTACGTACGTACATATGTATGACTATATATGTATGCATGCATGTATGTATGTATCTATGTATAGTATGTGTGTGTGTATAGAGATATGTCTAGATTGAATATGTGTGTATACAGTATGTCTATAAAGTATGTGCGTCTATAGAGTATGTGATGTTGATGGTTTTACTGATGATGATGATGACGGCTATAGTGATATAATAATAAGGAAAATAGTAATGGTGTATTTAATGATAGAGAGAGGGAGAAACTGTGTGTATGTGTATTATAAACGTGATTTTGAAAATGAAAACCCGAAAAATGAATGAAAAGACGCCAAGTAACCTCTCATGTCTTTCTTCTCTCTTTTTCTCTATATACATGCATACACGCATACACACACACACTCACACACACACACACATATATATATATGTATATATACAGGGTGTCCCAAAATATGTATACATACTTCAACACCATTCTAATCAAAGTGCGTACACATTTTTGGGGAGCACCCTATATATATATATATATATATATATTATAAAATAACAGGAGGCTGGACTGGTGTAAATCCTTGAAAGGTTTATTATACCATGATCGTTTCAATGACCGGGCTCAGTATGAATCGGATGATATCATCAGGTATTCGAAATATAACAAAGGAATATAACAGATAAAATCCATGGGGCTGAAAATCAGAGTTATATTCATTTGTTATATTTCAAATACCTGATGATATCACCAGATTCATACTGAACCCTGTCATTGAAATGATCATGGTATAATAAACCTTTCAAGGAAGTACACCAGTCCAGCCTCCTGTTATTTTATTGTAATAATTAACTCCGTACTCGCACTACCAACTACACAAATGAAGACGAGTGAGTTGCATTACGTTGAGTACTCTCCATAATATTACATCGAGATTGACCATACGGAATGACCAGTTCTATCCAGTGGTGAACCAACAAACCTAAATATATATATATATATATATAAATATATATATATATATATATAAATATATATATATATATATATATATATTCATAAAATGATTTGAAGTGTAATCTTTAGTTTTTTTAAACTAAATTTAATTATATATATATATATATACACACACTACACTTACTTTCTCTATCCACTTGCTATAAATATATATAATTCTGTGAGTGTGTTTCTGTGTTATTCTGTCTCTCTCCCCTCTACTGTCATTAGTTATATACCTCTTTCTTGTTTCTGTCTTGTGTCTATCACCCTGTCTCTCTCCTTTTAACCCATCATGTATAACTACACTATATCACACCTACATTCTTCATCACTCTCACTTCCTACATATCTTCCCTTTTTCGCTCGCGTAAAGGTCTCTCTCTCTCTCTCTCTCTCTCTCTCTCTCTCTCTCTCTCTCTCTCTCTCTCTCTCTCTCTCTCTCTTTCTCCCTCTCTCCCTCTCTCTCCCTCTCTATCTCTGTCCCCCTCTCTCTCTCCATATATATATATACATCAGTCTGTCTCTCGACACCCTCTTTTTAGATCTCTCCTTTTCGTTGCCCCTCCATCATTCGCAGTTTAATGTCCTTCATTTTCTCCCCCCCCCCTCCCCTCTCTTTCTCCCCCCTCCCCTCTCTGTGTTTTCAATATCTCTCCATTCGAATCAATACTTACTATTTCATCATGTATGTATGTATGTATGCGTGTGTGTATATCTATCTATATATCTATATATATATATATGTGTGTGTGTGTGTGTGTGTGTGTGTGTGCTTCATGTGGTATCACATACACATATTACGAATCCACCGCTGAATTATGATGGCCAACGTTATTCACCAAATTCTTCAAGATTACAGAATTATTGGAGGACTTATTAATGTATCAATGTATCTCAATTTTTCATGTAGCTTCCTAGGAGAAAAATGTTTACCTGTGTTTCAACGGAAAGGAGGTGATCGTCAAGTGAGACCAAGGAAACTGTCTTTCCCTTACTGATACTATCAGTCGGTCTCAACTTCTGGGGTAGAAGACAGAATTTGATACTGCAAAGCATCCCGTCCGACAATTCTGCCAATTCACTGACCCTGAACTGGTATTAAAAGGGGGGGAAACTGATCTCAGCAAGATTTGAACTCGTCGCCTGTTTTCAGTCAATTGCAATGTATAGAAATTTGTCTACATTAATATTGGTAATAATTGTCATTCTTAAGTTATATATAATCAACTGGACGCTCATTCATAATCTCTGAGATGAAATTTTCTCTGAAAAGCATCTAGATATATAATTCTAACCGTTCACAAGCCTCAGCCTCATCATATGAACTCATAAACACATCTAACAGTTCGTCGCCATTATGGTCGACCCAAACAGTGTCTTTAAAAATTAGTAAAAACAGCTGCTCAAGCGTAATGTCAACGTCCTTACAGCCTACTGTCAATATCAGCTTGTACCTATGTGACGGAAAATATCTCAGGAAGGTGTTGCTATAGTGTGCTAAAGGGGCCACAGTAAAACAACACTTTCTTTTTTTAGTGTTTAGGCTTAACAGACATCACCGTTAAAAGAGAGAATGCACACAACACATTCACGAAAAAAATAGTGATTCGAATTGTTTTTCCAGTTATGAGATAGTAATGCTGGTGCCAAGGTAAAATGCAGCCAACACTTTGTAAAACGGCAGTGCTGGTGCTATGGTAAATTGCACCCAACACACTCTGTAAAGTGGTAGTGCTGGTGCCACAATGAAATGCACCTAGTGCACGCTGTAAAGTGGTTGGCGTTAGGAAGAGTATCCAGCCATAGAAACCATGCTAAAAATGAAACGTTTTAATAAAACATGCTCATCTGACGTGAGAACTTACAATCATGGGAAATAAACGTGAACTACCGCTTTACAAAGTGTTGGGTGCATTTTACCTTGGCACCAGCACTACCGCTTTACAAAGTGTTGGGTGCATTTTACCTTAGCACCAGCACTACCGCTTTACAAAGTGTTGGGTGCATTTTACCTTGGCACCAGCACTACCGCTTTACAAAGTGTTGGGTGCATTTTACCTTGTCACCAACACTACCGCTTTACAAAGTGTTGGATGCATTTTACCTTGGCACCAGCACTACCATTTCATAACGGGAAAAACAATTCGAATCACTATATTTATTTAAATACTAATCAGCTGTTTTCTCTGTACTATCATTTTCTTTACCCTTCGTTTTCTTCTTTCTCCTTCATCTTATTGTGACTTTTTCTCATTCTTCTTTCCCCTATTCTAATACATTCCTCTGTAAATTCTAATACATTCCTCCGTAAATTCTAATACATTCCTCCGTAAAATCTAATACATTACTCCGTAAAATCTAATACTTTTCTCCGTAAATTCTAATACATTCCTCCGTAAATTCTAATATATTCTTCGGTATATTCTAATACATTCTTCCGTATATTCTAATACATTCCTCCGTAAATTCTAATACTTTCCTCTGTAAATTCTAATACATTCCTCCGTAAATTCTAATACATTACTCCGTAAAATCTAATACTTTCCTCCGTAAATTCTAATACATTCCTCCGTAAATTCTAATACAATCCTCCGTAAATTCTAATACATTCCTCCGTAAATTCTAATACTTTCCTCCGTAAATTCTAATACAATCTTCCGTAAATTCTAATACAATCCTCCGTAAATTCTAATACTTTCCTCTGTAAATTCTAATACATTCCTCCGTAAATTCTGATACATTCCTCCGTAAATCCTAATACATTCCTCCGTAAATTCTAATACTTTCCTCCGTAAATTCTAATACATTCCTCCGTAAATCCTAATACATTCCTCAGTAAATTCTAATACATTAGTCCGTAAAATCTAATACATTACTCCGTAAAATCTAATACTTTCCTCCGTAAATTCTAATACATTCCTCCGTAAATTCTAATACATTCTTCCGTAAATTCTAATACTTTCCTCCGTAAATTCTAATACTTTCCTTCGTAAATTCTAATACATTCCGTAAATCCTAATACATTCCTTCGTAAATACTAATACTTTCCTCCATAAATTCTAATACTTTCCTCCGTAAATTCTAATACATTCCTCTGTAAATTCTAATACTTTCCTCCGTAAATTCTAATACATTCCTCCGTAAATTCTAATACTTTCCTCTGTAAATTCTAATACAATCCTCCGTAAATTCTAATACTTTCCTCCGTAAATTCTAATACATTCTTCCGTAAATTCTAATACTTTCCTCCGTAAATTCTAATACAATGCTCCGTAAATTCTAATACATTCCTCCGTAAATACTAATACATTCCCCCGTAAATTCTAATACTTTCCTCTGTAAATTCTAATACAATCCTCCGTAAATTCTAATACTTTCCTCCGTAAATTCTAATACATTCCTCTGTAAATTCTAATACATTCCTCCGTAAATTCTAATACATTCCTCCGTAAATTCTAATACATTCCTCCGTAAATTCTAATACATTAGTCCGAAAAATCTAATACTTTCCTCCGTAAACTCTAATACATTTCTTCCGTAAATTCTAATACATTCCTCCGTAAATTCTAATACTTTCTTCCGTAAATTCTAATACTTTCCTCCGTAAATCCTAATACATTCCTCCGTAAATTCTGATACATCCTCCGTAAATTCTAATACATTACTCCGTAAAATCCAATACTTTCCTCCGTAATTTCTAATACTTTCCTCCGTAAATGCTAATACAATCGTCCGTAAATTTTAATACATTCCTCCGTAAATTCTAATACTTCCCTCCGTAAATTCTAATACTTTCCTCCGTAAATTCTAATACATTCCTCCGTAAATTCTAATACTTTTCTCTGTAAATTCTAATACATTCCTCCGTAAATTCTAATACATTCTTCCGTAAATTCTGATACATTCCTCCGTAAATTCTAATACATTAGTCCGTAAAATCTAATACTTTCCTCCGTAAATTCTAATACATTCCTCCGTAAATTCTAATACTTTCTTCCGTAAATTCTAATACTTTCCTCCGTAAATTCTAATACATTCCTCCGTAAATTCTAATACTTTTCTCTGTAAATTCTAATACATTCCTCCGTAAATTCTAATACATTCCTCCGTAAATTCTAATACATTCCTCCGTAAATTCTAATACTTTCCTCTGTAAGTAAATTCTAATACATTCCTCCGTAAATTCTGATACATTCCTCCGTAAATTCTAATACATTCCTCGTAAATTCTAATACATTCCTCCGTAAATTCTAATACATTCCTCCGTAAATTCTAATACTTTCCTCCGTAAATTCTGATAAATTTTTTACCTTTTCCTCTTTACCGTTCTTTTTTATATTTTTTTTTCATACGCTACCACAAACCTTATTTTTTCTCATTCGTTTTCACAAACGTCCCTTTAACCTGTTACTCCTGGTGGTGTCGTAGGGCCAGCGTAGTCATATACAGCGTTTCTTTACGGACACAGCTTATTTCTCCCGGAGAAGGAAAGATAATTATAGAAAAGAGGTGAGAAAGAGATATAGACGAAATATTGACCCCACTGCTGAACTAGTATTCTATTTTTCAACCTCGAAAGGATAAAAGACAAAGTTGACCTCGGCCGATTCGGACAGAGGGTACGTTGAGCCGAAATGAATACCACAAAACAGTCTACCCGACGTTGTAACGGTTCTGCCAGTTCCCCGCCTATATATATGAAGACACACACACACACACACACACACACACACACACACACACACACACACACACACACACACACACACACACACACACACACACACACACATGCATGCATAAGGCATCTAGTTTGCACTGTGAATGTGGTTGGCGTTAGGAAGGGCATCCAGTGTATAAACCAAGCCCAAATCAGTTCTGTATGAGCAAGACAGGCGGCTGACCTGGCTTGTCTCACAACAGGTCAACTCGTCTAACCCATGCTAGCGTGGATAAATGGATGTTAAACGGTGTATATATACAGAGAGAGAGAGAGAGAGAGAGAGAGCTTGTGAGACAAGCCAAAACCGCTTGGCACCGCGGTCGTGATTTTACCTATCTCTATATCCATTCTGCATCTCCCCATGTATTGAGTACTCCCATGATTAGTGGTCTCCCCGGTCCCAGCACCGCAGAGTCTCTCCCTCTCTTCTTCTTCTTCTTCATCCACTTATTTCTGAGAAGGTCCTGAAAGCAAAGTCCTCAAATACCCCTTCTAGCGTGTCCTGTCAGAAGCAACCGTCTCCAACTGATCCAGCTGGATCACCAAGTGAGACCAGCCAAGCTCATCGATGTTATCCAACCCTCTTTCTCGGAGTCTACCTCCGTGTCTCCTGCCTGTTGGTTTTGCCCATATAATCTGTCCAGCAATTCTTTCCAGCGACATTCTAACCACATGTCCATAGTATCGGAGCTATGATCCCTCAATTGAGAGAAGTAGTGGCTCTATCTGGAGTAACTTTCTCATCTCTGAGCTAAGCACTCTATAGAGTAACGTTACTTCAAAGACTCTTCGGAAGAAACCCCACTTCGGCCGCTTGCTTTCGCGATCGTATTCTTTCGGTCATTACCCAAGATTCATGAATCTAGGTAAAGGTTGGCACGAATACTAAATTGAAGATAGCAAGTTCGGCTTTTACTCCTACCTCCCTTCTTTTAATTACCGAAAGCTGAAGTTGGCGCATTACTGAACCAGCTCCTGCAATTCTTGTACTTAATTCCACCTCCTGCCTTCCATCACTCATGAACACGGCCCCGAGATACTTGAACTTTTCTACCTGCTTCAGTGGAACTCCATTCACATGTAGAGTCACTGCGCAGCCTTCCTTGAGAGGACGAGTGTTTCAGTTTTTGCAGCACTGATTTTCATTCCAGCCATGCAGCACTCGGCATCAAACCTATCAAGTGCAAGTCGGAGATCATCTTCTGTAGAGTTAAGTAACACCATGTCGTCTGAATTCCGACTGAAATTACACCTGCCAGTTGTGATAACATGTTTCACCCGTCTACGCATGTCAATCCTGTTCATGAAAATAATGAACAGGAGAGGTGACAGTACTCATCCTTGGCAGAGTTCGACTCCTACATTCAACTTAGCACCATTTATTCGAACACAGATATTCGAATTTCGTATAGAGATATCAAGGCAACAAGAAGCTGATCATCAATCCCATACTCCTGCAAAATCTCTCTCTCTCTCTCTCTCTCTCTCTCTCTCTCTCTCTCTCTCTCTCTCTCTTTATATATATATATATATATATATATATATATATATATATATATGTGTGTGTGTGTGTGTGTGTGTGTGTAATTTCTATTTTCTCTGCTAGCAAAGGTTGGACAGGTTATCACAGACCAGGTGAGTACTAATCACTTTACAGAGTTTACCAAGATCGTTTTATTGTGGCAAAAATACTAGAGAAGTTGTCGTGTCTTTGACACAACTTCTCAGTCCTCCCGACCTTCTTTTGACATATTTTCTAAGGCTGGATCCCCTTCTGCTCATCAAACACTTTGTAGATGCATATCGGGAAGGTGTAAGTTCGATTCTTGGCTCGTGTAATGCATTTTTTTCTTGAACAAGACACTCTGTTTCATGTTGCTCCAGTTTACTCAGCTGTAGAAATGAGTTGCGACGTCACTGGTGCCAAGCTGTATCGGCCATTGCCTTTCCCTTGGACAACATCGGTGGCGTGGAGATGGGGAGTTAGTATACATGGGGGGGCTGCTGGTTTTCTACAAACAACCTTCCTAAACATCTGCCTCGGAAGGAAACTTTCTAGGTGCAAATCACATGGCCATTCGTGACCGGAAGGGATCGTTATCCTTTACCTACATATAAAATGTAGGAAGCTCAGACATCAGACACAGGAAATAACTGCAATTACAGTCAATTGCTATAAAATAGCTTATAAAAACCAGATAAAGTCCCTTAGAGACAGCAGCCGTTACGGTTCTTCGTAGCGGCTTCTGTCAACATTTGTTCCATCTCTAAGGGTATTTACTCAATTTTTATAAGGTATTTTATAAATAACTATAATTGCTTTTATTTTCTGCCTGAACTTCCTACAACTTATAAATTTATTTCCTTGTCGCTTTCATTCGAGCTTCACACATATATATGTTTATATATATATATGTGTGTGTGTGTATGTGTAAAAGGTAAACAGAAATAACAACACAATCAGTACAGTATATGGAAGGGATATATTAGGTTAACGCTTGATATAGCAGGAAGAGGGTCTTAACGTTTCGGACGCTAGTTTTTCATCAGAAGAAAGAAGGAGAAATAAGATAGATTGAGGGGACGGGCGGGTTGGAATTGGAAAAAATGTCTTTAGATAAAAATAACAGGTCCATTCATGTTGACACCTCTTGCGCGTGTGTGTGCACAAAATTACATTACTCAGTGGGGCGTGGCTGATGAGAACGATAGCTACTTTTGTTTATTCGTCTCACGTATTTCTTTTTCTTTCTGTACAAATTTGCTATTTATTACTATTGTAATGTTGCGCGCTCATTCTTTGATTAACCAATTGTTTACTTACCAACATGACAGCACACTCTCTATTTCTTGAACAGACTCTGTCCTCTCTATGTCGCTCCCTCCGGCGTTACTATTTATACAACATTTCTGTCCCGTATCCAGTCCTGTTTCCAGTCGTCAAACTTTTTGTTGTTATTTGCTTACGTACTTTCTTTTGCTGTCTTAGTCGAAAAACATTCACCATTTGTCTCCTGTCTCTATGTTGTTGTGCTGTCCCTTTGTTATAGACCTTTGTTCAATATTATGTAATATTACCGTTATGCACGAAATGGCATTTCCCAGGGTGGCTGATGGACAAGATAGATGCATTTTTTTTGTTTATTCGTGTGTCACGTATTCCATTTTCTTTTTTTGTGTGCAACTTTTATATATATATATATATATATATATATATATATATATATATATATATATATATATATATATAAAGAGAGAGAGAGAGGGGAGGGGGTTATACCAGTTGTAAACTAGAGTACTCGATATTTGGGAAGCAGTTAGTAATAGAGAGTCAGGGCCCGATGGCTAATTTCCTTTATATATCACCTTGATCGACCAGTCTGTCGGGCGCCAATCGGCGTCGTGCTGTTTTAGCCATAAGATAACGCCATCCCACTGGCTGGGCGGGCAGGTACTCATTTCTACAGCTGAGTAAACTGGAGCAACGTGAAATAAAGTGTCTTACTCAAGGAAACAACACATCACCCGGTCCGAGAATTGAACTCACAACCTTTCGATTGTAAACCCAATGCTTTAACCACTAAGCCATGCGCCTTCACTCCTTTACATACATACATACATACATACATACATACATACATACATACATACATACATACATACATACATACATACATACATACATGGTGGCTGCCAACTCGTTTTCGAGTACGGCCACTACTTTATATCCATGTAGGAGAACCCCTACCGATGCGCTGAACGAGTGTGGCTTTTTAGTCCAGCCAGCGACTTGAAAACTCTGGTACAAACACTACACTTGTGACAATTATTGACACATAGTGCTGGGCCCATGGTACCATGTGACGACAAGTGCAGAGAGATCTCCAGATATAAAGCAATGCCTGTGCCGTGAAGCTTTTATAGTGAGCAAAAGCACTGCACAAAGCCAGTCCCACTCTCTTAACCAAGATGATATTTACCAAAAAGAAGAACAAGTAAACATCATTGGCTACCATCAGGGTTGCAGGTGTTATATCAGAGTTTTCCTTACATACATACATACATACATACATACATACATACATACATACATCAAAATTTGCAAAACATTCTTGCGATTCAAGGGATGACAATTTCTTTTCTTTTACAACCTTGCCACCAGGAAGGTGGCCGGTCAAAAAAAATATACTCGAAATTAAGAGAAAGAGATAACAAATATATATATATATATATATTATATTTTCATTTATATATATATGCAGAGGTTATATTTAAATTGTTGGGATTCAACAAGCTTAAAAATGTTATAACTGATATAAAGCACTCAACAAATTAGTGGAGTAAATATTCAATATATTAATAAATTAAATGGAAACTATATTTATAAAACCATAATTATTTTATCATATACATTTCAAGGGCAACCAAGGCAAATTATGGTGCGCTTTCATCAGATAAAATACAAATTTGTTTTATAAATAAATATTGACAAATCGCATAAAGACAACCTTAATGGTTGAGGTTCGCTAGATAGTGGAAATAATATTTTATTGAGGGTGATTCAAAGTTATGAGTGAGTATGCAAATGAGTGTCAGAAAAATTGAAAAAACAACGGTTTATTTAAATTAAACTGTTGGAAGAAAGTAGTGAAAAGGAGATATAAAAGGGAGAGAGAAAGAATAGTGAAAGGGAGAGAGAAGAAAAGAGAAAGAGAAAGAGAGAAGAAAGAAAAAGGGTGATAAAAAAAGGGGGAAAGAAAGACAAGATTATGCATAGTGATAGTGAAGAGAAGCGAGCGAATAAATGAGTTTTTCATGGATGAATACTCAAATCGTAAATATAACGTTCATTATGCTATGTTTATAATATTTATAATGATAAGTTAAAAATTAAATTAAGAATAAATAAAAATATTGTTAAAATTTTAAAATATTGTTAAAATTTAATTAAAAATAGGATATATTACAAAAAGAAGTATTTAAAATATATTAAGATGTATTAATAATATATGGGTTTAGATGGGTATGTTATGTTATAGATTATAAATTATTTAAATGTATAGTATTTTACATTGGAAAAAAAACTTAGTATTGTTTATTTAATTAAAGTAAGTTTGACAAAATTATATTTAGCCAGAATTTGATAATAGTTGTAAGTCCAATCTTAAACACCTAAATAATTCCAAAGATTACGAAAAATTACGAGAGTTTACAAAGGAATAAGTACTTAATTAGAAGTATATACTAAAACCATTTAAAAATTCAGACTATAAATTAAGACTATAAAAATTGAGAATTATAAAAACAATAAGGAAATTGTTTCCCCCTTCTTTATCACCCCTTTTCTTTCTTCTTCTCTCTTTCTCTTTCTCTTTTCTTCTCTCTCCCTTTTATATCTCCTTTTCACTACTTTCTTCCAACAGTTTAATTTAAATAAACCGTTGTTTTTTCAATTTTTCTGACACTCATTCGCATACTCACTCATAACTTTGAATCACCCTCTATAAAATATTATTTCCACTATCCAGCGAACCTCAACAATTAAGGTTGTCTTTATGCGGGTATGTCAATATTTATTTATAAAACAAATTTGTATTTTATCTGATGAAAGCGCACCATAATTTGCCTTGGTTGCCCTTGAAATATATATAATAAAATAATTATGGTTTTATAAATATAGTTTCCATTTATTAATATATATATATATATATATATATATATATATATATATATATATATATATATATATATATATATATATATATATATATATATATATATATATATATATATATATGTATATATATATATGCAAAAGTTTTATTTAAAATTGTTGGGTTACAACAAGTAAATATTTTATAACTGATATAAAGCACTCGACAAGTTTTGGAGTAGATATACGATATACGATATCTTTCGATTCCGTCGACTTTTTCTTTTAAACCTTCTTCATAAATATATACTAATGATGTAATTAAACTACCCTAAAATGTAGATGCTCCCAATCTATTGAATAAATTTTACGCTAGATAAACTTCTATACTAAATATAAGAGCATCCGTAGAACAACAGGGTCTCCTAAATCCTTTAAATGTTTTCTGCTAAATAAGTTTTGTTGAATAATTTTTGTTTTTTTTGTTTACTTTTTGATTCTGATTGCTTCTTTAGCAGTATTAGTTGTAGATGTTATCGAGATACGAGTGACATAATAACAGCAGAAATTAGAGATGAAATATACGTTTATTTTTTGATGTAGCACAAACAATGGTGTTGTACAGAGGCTGGTTTCTGGCGTGTGTTCCGTCGGCTTTCCAGTGGCTGTCTGTCTTTTCTTTCTGGCGTTCTCAACCGGCGTTGTTCTATCAAGGAGCGTGAGGCGTACAGTACCTCGAGCCAGATTTTCAAATTATTGAAAATCGATGTCATTACTCACATGTGGAGTAAGATGGCGAACAATGCAACAAGGGGGAGCTATCCGCTCTAGCAAAAATTGAATCCAGAATAAGGATTTGAAAAATGTAAAAAAAAAAAAACGACATGCATGCATAAAAAAAACAAGGCAAAGAAAAAGCAGAAACACAGAGGCAAAAAAAAGGTGCAGCTAACATAGTCTAAATATAGACGGTGCTGCAAAGTTTTTTGGGCCAGTGGACCCTACGACCTGAACGGGTCGTAGTCTTGTAACGTGGCGATGGTGGTGGTGTAGGGACAGGCGATGGTGGATCAGGAATAGTCGTTCGCTCAACAGGCAAATACGAAGGGGTTCGTGGATCAGGAACCACAGCGTCCGTATCAAGGTGCGCCTGCTTAAGCCTGTCTAATGTAACTGTCACCCTGGACCCCTTAATATCTAACGTGAAATGCTTAGCCGAGCGCGCTAAGACACGGTAAGGTCCAGTGTAAGGCTGTGTGAGCGGGGGCTTCACCGTATCATTCCTTACAAAGACATGCGTCCACGAGGCAATATCCCTCGGGACAGCAGTCTTGACAGATTGTTTCCTAGTGTCCATTGGCGGCAAATCCTGGAAATAGGAGCGCAAACGGGACACGTAGGAAGCGTGATCTTGGGCATCAAGATCGATAGGGGCAAGCATTTGCCCGGGCAACGTCAGAGGGGCACCGTACAGTACTTCGGCCGGTGAAAATCCAAAGTCGACCTTCACCGTTGACCGAATCCCTAGTAGCACAATAGGGAGGTACTCGCTCCAATGCGCCGAGTCCATTGAGGCCATTAAGGAGGCCTTCAGTTGGCGGTGAAAACGCTCCACCATACCATTCGAAGCGGGATGGTATGCCGTAGTTCTAATGCGTTTAGCACCAATTATTTTTGACAGCTCGAGGAAAAGGCTCGACTCGAACTGTCGTCCACGGTCGGTAGTTATTGTGGATGGAACTCCATAACGAGAGATCCATCCAGACACAAGAGCACGTGCTGTTGTCTCCGCGGTGATGTTTTTCAAGGGGATGGCCTCAGGCCATCTCGAAAAACGGTCAATGACGGTAAGTAGATAAGAAAAACCATCGCTGACAGGCCAAGGTCCCACTATGTCAATATGAATATGCGAAAAACGCGCATCTGGGTTAGCAAAGGTACCCAGGGGAGCCTTGACGTGTCGATGGACCTTTGATCTCTGGCAAGCGACGCAGGAACGGCACCAAGCAGCAATTTCACGCCTCATATTTGGCCAGAAAAATCTAGCTGATATGAGCTTTGCTGTGGCAGAAGATCCTGGATGCGAGATACAATGTAATCCCAGAAACACGGTCCGACGATGATTCTCTGGAACGAAGGGCCTAGGCACGTCCAAAGAGACGTCGCAGAGAATTTGGCCAACTGCAGTCGACAGAGGCAAGTATTTCATCTCGCAATTCGCAAACTCGGGCGATGTGACATCCAATGACTCAAGGGGAGGCTGATCCGCAGCCAAACGAGTCAGATCTATGTCAGAGGATGACGAGATCGCTGTCACGGGCAAGCGGGACAAAGCATCGGCCGCTGTATTTAGTGAACCCGGAATGTGCTGGATATCACTCGTATATTGCGAGATGAAATCAAGGTGTCTCGTCTCTCTGGGCGAGTATTTATCAGCCTTCGCTCTCAAAGCAAAAGTCAATGGTTTATGGTCAGTGAGGATAGTAAACTGTCTACCCTCTAGCACATGTGAAAAATGTTTCACGGCCAAATAGATGGCTAAAAGCTCTCTTCCAAAGGTGCTGTAGCGCGTCTCAGCAGGATTTAGCTTTTTGGAAAAAAACTCCAGCGGTTGCTGGTAACCATTGATGTTTTGCTGTAGTACTGCGCCCACAGCGATATCCGATGCATCAACACAAAGCGTTAGCCTTGCACCGGGTACCGGGTGAGTCAGTAACGAAGCATTAGCCAAAACAGTTTTGGCGTGCTGAAAATCAGCAAGTTGAGTGTCTGTCAAAGAAATATCTTTGTTCTTCCTCCGACAATTTTTCAAAATTTCTGTCAGGGAGAAAAGCAACTTGGCACAATTTGGCACGAAACGCCTATAAAAGTTAACCAGACCTAAGAACTGGCGTAACTGACGTAGTGAGGTCGGTGGAGGCAAATCCTCTATGACCTTAACTCGCTCAGGCCGGGGTCGAATTCCGTCAGCATCGATGACGTGACCCAAGAAAGTCAGTGACTCAGCGCCAAAAACACATTTGGGTGCATTAAGCTGCACGTTATACGCCTTCAATCGGCGGAAAAGAAGATTCAAATGGTGCGTATGCTGCTCTGGAGAAGAACTAGCAATGAGCAGATCGTCAATATAGGTATAGACGAAATCGAGGCCGCGAGTAACCTCATCCATAAACCGCTGAAAAGTACTAGCGGCATTCCTTAATCCGAACGGCATAGTCAAAAACTCGAAAGACCCAAATGGCGTAACTATAGCCGTTTTTGGAATGTCATTTTTATGGACAGGAATTTGATGGTACGCACGAATTAAATCCAGTTTGGAGAATATCTTGCATCCCTGCAACGAAGACGCAAAGTCTTGCAGATGAGGGATAGGATAACGGTCCGGCACCGTTATCGAATTCAGGCGTCGATAATCTCCAGTAGGTCTCCAATCGCCATTCGCTTTCGGTACCATGTGTAATGGGGATGCCCACGGGCTCGTGGACGGACGAATAATCCCCATTTGCAGCATATGATCAAATTCTGATCGTGCTGCTTTGAGTTTGTCCAGAGGCAAGCGACGAGGACGAGAGAAAACGGGAGCACCAGTTGTAGATATGAAGTGCTCCGTGGTATGAGTTGGTTCATCAAATCGAAAATTCCCCTGTGTCAGTTGCGGGAACGAGTTCAACAACGCATGGAAAGGATCACCGGTGTTAGCAAGAAAAAATGTCGGGCTAACCGTTGGAACTCCTGCTGCCTTGCCCACAACAGTTAATCCCGTGATGCCATCAATTAGGCGTTTACCACGAAGGTCCACCGTCAATGAAAAATGGTGGAGAAAATCCGCGCCTAGAATCGGATACGGCAAGGCAGCGACAGTAAATATCCATTTAAACTCGCGCCGCAGATTACGAAACTGCAAAGGTAACGAGATTTGTCCGAAAGTTCGAATCGGCGAACAATTTACTGCCTGCAACTCAATAGGCATCTCGGGTGGTAGAATCAGTGGTCGTTAGTTGCCAGTGTGGTAAGTGATAGTATCCTCGTTGGATTATCTTGTTGACATAGACGTGAGGGAAGGTCCCTCGATCTATTTACCATCTATTTACAATATTCCTTTCGTCAGGTCGCCAATTCCAGCAGCATGGATAAAAGATGTTATTGAGACACGAGTAACATAATAACGACTTCAACCGCAGTAATTAGAGATGAAATGTCTGTTTATTTATATAGTTGAAGTTACAGGTAAAAAGAGGTTACAAAAGGGAATGTGCCATTGCACCGTTAAGCCGGCGGGGCTAGGGGTGCAATATCTCACTGTTACATTATGCGTGTTGCTGGCTTGAAGTTTCCGGTACAAGAGCGAGATTCTTCAAATCTTCGCGGGGAATTTCTTCCTCAGGGCGCGTAGGGATACATCCTCTTCTACTGGCGCTGATTGGCTGAACTGAGCCAAATCACGCACAGAGAATGTATGTGAGCCCGCGGAATGTAGGTCACTACATCACCTCCAACCAGATTTTCAGCCGAAAATCGATAACGAAGAAACCAAGGATCCACATATTATTAAATCAGCAAGAACAAATGCTGAAAGAGCACATCAGTGAAAAAATAATTGAGCAGAAGGTTGCATGCAAGAACAAAAAATGAGGCGCTACGGGCCGTGTTGAGCCGCTGTGTCAAATGACCAGTTGTTTTGTTGTTTATACGTGACCGCCAAAGGTCTAACAAAAAACGGATAAAGTCTGACATGGGCGAGGTTGCTGTTCTTGCATTAAATGTTAATGGTAAGCGTTGTACCAGTAGCTGTGAACGAAGCTATTATGGTAGTTTACCAGTGCTGGCGAGAAAATGATGGCCCCCAGATGTATTGTCGAATGTGCTGTGGAGCCAGGAAAAAATGACTGGTTGCTTTGTAAAGAACAAAAGGCAAGTTTAATCTGTAGGTGGGTTGCAGTGTAAATTCCATAATTCGGGCGAATCCACAGAAGTGGCCGAAATGCTAACAAGTCCAGTTCAATTTGTTGCTTTCCCAGCGAGTCGGGCAAAAACAACAAGACGGATGGCCGTCATGGACGATCAGTGTGCAACGAGATGCGAAGCTGTTTGAGTTCAGCTGCAATGTATTCTCGTGTTGCGGTGCCTGTTTGAATCCAGTGGATTAAGCTCTGTGAGCTGCTAGCATGTGACAGCATCTCAACCAGGTGAAAAGGGACTCGCAGAATATTACGTTTGAAGAACATATACCAAGAACAACATGTTGGTGTGTGATAAAAAAAATGTGTGCATATGCAGGCATGTAAAACAGCAAAGAATGTGAATGAACAAAAACCATGAGCAAGCAAATAGCAAAAGAGCACAAAACAAGTAAATGCATTCTACAAAGAAATATGTGAATGTAACAAACTGATAATTCAAAGTCAATCTAGGGGAGCAGAGAAATTGCTCAATAAGTTCAAAGTTTTTCAAAGTCAAATAGTTCACACATCACCAGTGTACAGACACTAGTTCTATCTGAAAACTGAAAAAGAAGTTTGTTAATGCCGTTAGGGGTTAGCTGTATGGTGTTTTTGTGAGATTTCGTGGCCATTTTACCGTCCCGAAGGTTTTGTTGCTTATTGTTAAAGCAAAGTCAAAGAATCTTCTGTAGAGTAGGAGTCACCAAATATGGCAGTCACGTCTGACGCCATAATGGTGAGAAACTACTATCTCAATTTCTCGCGTCCCTGTGGTAACGAGACAGAAGGTATGGTGGTTGCGTCGGTAAAGTTACAAGCCGTTTTGAAATTTCCGATGTGTGGTGGTTGGCGTCGGTAAGGTTATGAAGCTGCCACTCACTGTTCCCTGTATTGGTCAGTGGTTAAACAACGCTGTCATTGTTGTTGTCAAGCGTAGCCATGACATGTCGGTAGCCATCTTGAAATTTTTTCGTGGCGAAAAAGTTTTTGAAATACTGCTAATTTTTCAAAAATCTTAAAAGGAATATTCTGGATTTTCGCAAGTTGCGACGTGGCAATAAAAGTTAAACTGAATGAATAAGAAGGGCTGCGTGATATTCTTACGTCGGTTACCACTTTAGCAGTATTAGTTGTAGATGTTATCGAGATACGAGTGACATAATAACAGCAGAAATTAGAGATGAAATATACGTTTATTTTTTGATGTAGCACAAACAATGGTGTTGTACAGAGGCTGGTTTCTGGCGTGTGTTCCGTCGGCTTTCCAGTGGCTGTCTGTCTTTTCTTTCTGGCGTTCTCAACCGGCGTTGTTCTATCAAGGAGCGTGAGGCGTCTTACTACACTTCTAATGAACTTGGCAATATATTGTCAGATAAATTGGAAGGGTAGATTTCTGTGGTTGATATGGGGGGGCATACTGTGTTTTTTACGGCCCGAGATACTCTAGGGAGTGATGAAAATATTTTTAACGTTTTGATATCTCTGTGCTGATATATTGATATCTGGTTGTCTCTGTACAAAGGCCATATGTATTAATATGCATATGGAATGATTACAGAGTATATTTTATTTTATTTTATCTGTTTATTTTATATGTCCATGTACATATATGTGTGCATACATATATATATATATATATGTGTGGGTATAGTTGTGGATATGTTACAGATATGCATAATATTCTATACATGAACGATAATCATGTATGTGAGGGCAAGAATATTAATTTTTTTTTTATGTATATATATATAGTAAAATCTTTTATAACACAAGGGAAAAAATTTTTTTTCTGTGGAACAAGAAATTACAGAGTTGATCACGTAAGATCATGGGTATGTCTATAATATCAACTAGAACTTGAGATGACCTTCTCTTTTTCTCTTTCTTTCCTTTTCCGGAAAGTGCATATGCATGTATGTATATACTTATATATTTCCGTATTTTTTGAAGTTTTATCTCAGTTTTGGTACATCGACCTCAGAATTTTAAACTAAACATATGGTCATTATTTTTCACACATTATATATCTATGTCTCATTCATGAATATTGATATTTACATTATATTACCCAATTCATATGAATTGATAATTCAAATTGATAGGACATAACGTAAAGATGTAAATCTATCATCCCTCTCTCTAGATATAGCTCTTTCTTCTCCTCCCTCTTTATATATGATGAAGTCTATGTATCAGTTATTTTAATTTTGCCTCTCGAGTTTCTCTCTTATTTCTCTCCTATTTCTCTCACCTCCCCATATATAATTATTATTATTTGGTCTACCTCTTCCCCCCCACCCCCCACCTCTATCTTTCTCTCTCTCTGTTTTCTCTTCATTTTTTTTTTCTCCGTCTCCTCCCCAACTGTCCTTCACACTATAACTAAATAATTACAGTACTCCCTCCCTCCTAAATCTCTCAATTTGTATGATGAATTATTATTATTCATCTGTTGCCTCAGCTGCGTCTCTTTTTTCACCTCCTCACTATTTCTCTCTCCCCTATCTCTCTCTATTTCTCTCTGTTTTTCTTTACATACATTTCTTCTTTTTCTCCGTCTTTCTTTTTAACTGTGCTTAACACTAAATATTTATAAACATCTCACTACCAAACCAGCTTCTTACATAACGGTTGGTCAATATTTATGGTACGTCAAAATTATTTATAAAACTGTTTATATATTGTATTTTATCTGAAGAAGGCATGCCATATTTTTAATATGGTATCCCCGAAATATGTATAATGAAATAAATATGGTTTTATAAATATAGTTTCCATTTGTTTAATATTGTATATATATATATATATATATATATATATATATTTGAAAAGGGAAGTAAGGTTCTATACAAAACAGTGGTTATAGAGAAAAGGTGAAATTGGAAATAGCACGGAAAATATATTTAAGGGTCGTTTTTCTTTTTTTTCCCTTTCTTTCATTCGTCAAAGTGACATTATTGAAAAAATGAGAGGGACAATTCTTTTTATAAAAGAGTTTTATAATGTATATAAAGTATATATATATATATTTATATATATATATATATTTATATATATACACATATATATATACATATACTCTATTTCTTACTTACATTGATGTTATTATTTTAACTATTCAGTATCTAGTTATTTTATTATTGATATTATTGTTCTGGTTTAATACCACTCCTCTATAAAAGCCATGCCTCGAGTATCTTCCTCACTTTAGCACGCTCTGATGAAAGGACTGGTTATAAACAAAGTATTGGAGATCGAGTGACGCAACACCAAGCGAGTAGCGAACTCTAGACCTACCAGATCAAAGAAACAATTGTCAGCAATTGTATAGCGAACCATGTCACTCTTCTTTCTTGAATTATTATTACTCCAAGTATAAACTACATAGAAATCACCGTGTACTCACAGCATCACTATGGAAACGTCTTGTTGAGTCAAACTAAGCCATACGTTAATACCATCCACAACACCGCGGAGTACTCTAATTGGACTACATCTATAACGATAACCTGTTATCCCGTATATATACATATATATATATATATCATCATCATCATCATCATCATCATCACCGTTTTACGTCCGTTCTTCCATGCTAGCATGGGTTAGACGGGTTGTCCTGTTGCGGGCAGTGTCTGGTTGGCTGACCATGCCTTGCTCATACAGGAACTATATATATAGTTCAAGAATAAACAAGACAAACACAGATGTAAAAAGACTGTCTTTTTATTATTCGATTCACGCTTGGGAAGAAGTAAAAGAGGGTTTCAATGTATCGGACATAAGTCCTTCTTCGGGAAATAGCAAAATTCGGCGATATATATATATATATATATATATATGGCCTTGCAATCGAAAGGTTGTGAGTTCAATTCTCGGACCGGGCGATGTGTTGTTTCCTTGAGCAAGACACTTTATTTCACATTGCTCCAGTTTGCTCAGCTGTAGAAATGAGATGATAGGGCCTGGGGTCCCTATCATTCCACTGCAAAGTGGTCGTGGAGGTGCCACGGCAAAAAAAAAAGCACCCAGCACTCACTGTAAATGAGGTTGGTGTTAGGAAGGGCATCCAGCTGTAGAAATCAAGCCAGAATCAGTTCCAGTCCCACCCTTGCAAGCAGGGAAAAGCGGACGTAAAATGATTATATATATATGATTATATATATATATATATATATATATAGAGAGAGAGAGAGAGAGAGAGAGAGAGCGAGTAGGGCTGGGACAAGTGGTTTGGAAGGTTGGAAAACATTTTAAGATGGCTGAAGAGAGTGGGTGCCGAAGTGGAGACTCTAGGTATGTCATGGGTGCTGTTACGTGTGTGTAGATGGTGTGCAATATATATATATATACAAGTGGAAGCTTAGTAAAATCGAAGCTTTGGCTGTGGCCAAGCAAAGTCGACCTAGAATTAGGAATGAGTAGCAAAGCATCCAATAAGGGTAGGTCCTTAGAGTAATAACATTTCATTTCATTTCATTTTACATCCGCTTTTTCCCTGCTTGCAAGGGTAGGATGGGAACTGATTCTGGCTTGATTTCTACAGCTGGATGCCCTTCCTAACACCAACCTCATTTACAGTGAGTGCTGGGTGCTTTTTTGCCGTGGCGCTAACACGTCCACTTTGTAGTGGAATGATATGGACCCCAGTCCCTATCATCTCATTTCTACAGCTGAGTAAACTGGAGCAATGTGAAATAAAGTGTCTTGCTCAAGGAAACAACACATCACCTGGTCTGAGAATTGAACTCACAACCTTTCGATTGCAAAGCCAATGCTCTAACCACTAAGCCATGTGCCTCCATTTAAAAAGCTTGACAAATTGAAAATTGCGGTAGGCAAAACCCAACTATACAATACCAAAACAATGAAAGAACTAATCATATATATATATATATCAACGCTTTAAAGACAATATATCTACCCCCAGAGCGTTCAATAATTGGGTAAGTTATTGGGAAAACGGAGGAGGGAGGGAAGGAAAATAGAAGGGGAAACGGAAGAAAAGAGAAAACAGCAAAAAAAACAACAAACCGAGCAATGTGCGAGCAACTTAAGGAAAGAAGATCCAAGACCACAACGATAACTGAACTTAAGTTCGAGAGTGTCTGGGCGAACAAAAAGACACGACTGACCCCAGCGAGTGTAAGTGAGAAAAGGACTACTAGAGGGTCAGGCGAGGGAAACAATGCGGTGGCTGAAAGAGAGAGGATGAGTGAAAGTGAGAGGGAGAAAGGGAGAGAACTGTTTCATTCGGGAGAAATTATCAGGAAGCCGACTGTCCAAGTAATATGGTGGTATTTATACCTTTCCTGGTGGTAGGAGAGGCTGGTGATTGGGATGGGTGGAGGTCATTGGTTGATGGATTTAAAGAAAAGGGAATTCTTTAAAAACTATATTTAGAGTAACAAAGGCAGAAAAAATTCTGTAGACAGGTTCACACTGGGGGGAGGAGGGGGGACTCCTAATTGTTACGGTTCACTTAAGCTAAGAATGGCTATTCATTAGTAGCTCTACTGAAATGGTCAGGTGCCTACAATCACGCGCACATGCCCACCCTCCCACACACAAACACGCACTCATATACATATATATATAAAGAATTCCCTTTTCTTTAAATCCATCAACCAATGACCTCCAGCCATCCCAATCACCAGCCTCTCCTACCACCAGAAAAGGTATAAATACCACCATATTACTTGGACAGTCAGCTTCCTGATGATTTCTCCCGAATGAAACAGTTCTAGTCATGTAGAAGACATTTTTATATTAAATATATATATATATATATATATATATATATATATCATCATCATCATCATCATCATTTTACGTCAGCTTTTCCCTGCTTGCAAGGGTGGGACGGGTCTTATTCAGCATCTCTCCACTCGTCACGGTCCTTCGTCATCTCCACCGTGAGCTTCAATGATCTGAGGTCTGTTCTCACCACCTCCGCCTATGTTTTTCGTGGTCTACCTCTACCACATCTTCCTTCAACTGGCATTTCCTGGCACTTCTTCACCCATCGGTCATCCTCCATGCGCATCACATGTCCATACCACCTCAGTCTCCTCTCCCGTATTCTATCCCTCTCAGACACAGTTTCTCTCTCAACACATTTATGCTGGGTCGTTCACGCACATTTACACTGCACATCCAAAGGAGCATGCTTGCCTCATTTCTCTCCAGCCGTCGCATATCCTCTGCAGTTGCTGCCCATGTCTCACTACCATGCAGCATCGTGCTCCTCACACAGGTATCATACAACCTACCTTTCGTACGCAGGGAGAAACCCTTCTTCGTCAACAGAGGAAGCAACTCCCTAAACTTCTTCCAACCCGTCCTTATTCTAGATACTATGGCCTCGGAACACCCTCCTCCCATGCTAATCTGATCTTCTAGGTACCGGAAGCTATCCACCACTTCTATAGCGCCCTCCTGCATCTGAAAAATGTGTCTATCAATGCGACTTCTACTGTCTAATTTCCCTGTACATCTACTGCATACATATTTCTCCCTACCTGTTAGTTTGCCTGCTATCCCGCTACATCTCTTGTGTACCCAGGATCTGCATTGTGTACATTTTATAGAATTTATGCCAGTTCCTTTTCTGCATATCGAACATGGCCATTTCCCTGACGGAATCAGGGTTTTGTCCTCTTTTATACTCATCAACACTTTTGTCTTAGCTAGGTTCACTCTCAGTCCTCTTGCTTCCAACTGCTGTTTCCATAGCCAGAATTTATTCTCTAGCTCCTCTACTGATTCTGCTATAAGAACCAGATCGTTAGCATAGAGAAGTTCCCATGGACAGCCAGTCTTAAACTCCTCTGTTATGGCTTGGAGGACTATAATGAACAAGAGCGGGCTGAGGACCGAACCTTGATGTACTCCTACTTGTATCTGGAATTCCTCACTAAACTCCATTCCTACCCTGACTTTACTGAGAGTACCTCTGTACAAAGTTTGCACTGTCCTCACAAGCCATTCCTCAACACCTAGCTTCCTTGGGGACCACCAGATGACAGATCGGGGTACCCTATCAAAGGCCTTCTCTAGGTCAACAAAGGCTAAGTATAGTGGCTTATTTTTCTCTAAGAACCTCTCTTGCAATTGTCTCACCAAGAAGAGGGCATCTGTTGTACTCTTCCCAGGCACAAAACCAAACTGCATCTCATCTAGTTTGACCCTTTCTCTAATTAGTTGTGCTAATATCCTTTCTGCCACTTTCATAACCTGATCTATCAGTTTTATACCCCTATAATTGCTCCTCTCGAGAGCATCCCTTTCACCTTTGTAGCAATTTATGAGAATACTGCTGCACCAGTCTTTGGTTATGACACCACCATATATAGCCTGATTGATGATGCGTGCAACCAGTTTAGTGCCTACGTCCCCTGATGTCTTCAGCATCTCAGCAACTATTCCCGATGGTCCAGCAACCTTACCATTTTTCATTTCCCTAATCACCTCTTGGACCCTATATTCGTCAATCTCAATAGCTGGTCCCTCTGTCGGATCTACTAAGGGTAATTTCTCTCTCTCCCATTCGTTCTCCACATTCATCAGTCTCTCATAATGACATTTCCAGGCCTCCTTTTTCTGATCATTCGTGACACTAAGTACACCGGCATCATCCCGGACACATTTATCTCCAACAACATCCTGATTTGCATTGACACACTGCCTTGCAATGTGGAACACCGCACGCCTCTGATCTTCCCGTCGCAGAACATTGGCAAACCACCTACTCTCCGCCTCCCTGCGTGCTAAGTACACCTGACGTCTAGCTTCTCTCTTAGTGGCTGTATATTCTTCCCTACTCCCACCCTTTTTCCAAGCCTTCCACGCTAGTCTTTTGTCTCTAATGGCCTTATCTACTGCGCTGTTCCACCACCAGGTCACTCTCTGTCTGGTTGGAGCTCTGCTCCAGCCACAAGTTTCATCAGTAGCCTGCAGCAAGTTGTCACGTAAGAAATTCTATTTATTATCTATGTCATACGTCTCTAAATCGACTTCTTTTTCGTCATATACATCTTGAAGGGCTTTCCTAAATTTGTATTTTAGTGAAAGGTCTTTTAGCTTCCAGACCTTTCTTCTCCACACCTTCCTGTATGTCTCATTCCATCTCTTGCTTACTGAGATATCACTAACGACTAGCCTATGCTGTGGGGTACATTCTTCCCCAGGGTATGCCTTGGTATTAGACACTATCTGCCTGTCCCGCTGCCTAACTAGTAAGAAGTCAATCTGGCTTATGTGCTCACCAGATTTGTAGGTTATTAGGTGATTGGCAGGTTTCTGGAAGTTTGTGTTGCAAATAGTCAATGTACCTGCATCACAAAATGGAAGTACAGCATATTCGAAGCTCGAGCCGCAGCTAAACCGACGAATGCATTCAGCAGTGCAGCCAAGCACTCGACAAGGTATAAAACCTCAGAGTATATATACATACATACATATATACATATATATATATATATATATATATATATATATATATATATATATATAGATACATATATATATATTCATATATATACATATATATATATATATACATATATATACATATATATATATACATATATATATATATATATATTTATATATATATATCATCATCATCATCATCATCATCGTTTAACGTCTATCTTCCACGCTAGTGTGGCTTAGACGGGAATTGTCCCACTTGAGGCAAGATTGGTCGGGTGACTGTGTCTCGCTCGTATAGGACTATCTGGCAGGTTATCTACAGCTGGATGAACACAATCGGTACAGTATATAGAAGGAATGTATTAAGTTAACGCTTGAAATAGCAGGAAGAGGGTCTTAACGTTTCGGATGCTAGTCCTTTATCAGAAGAAAGAATGAGAAATAAGATAGATTGAAGGGACGGGCGCATTGGAATTGGAAAAAAATGTCTTTAGATAAAAATAACAGGTCCATTCATGTTGACATCTCTTGGAAATCTGTTGATGCTGGAATATATGTACATGTGTGTGTATCTGTGTAATTTATTTAAGATGAAAATCGTTTCTACAGAATTTGAACTGTTTCATTCGTTTAATATCATCTGTCTTTCTATTTGTCTCCGGAAAAACATTTTGGAACACCTTTAGTAGACTGACCTACTTTCACCTCCTACAATAGCCACAGTGGCTCCCACTCTTCTACTCCTGGCTTACCAGCGTTCATATAGCATATGCCTGCTGTAATCCTGAATGCACACCTTCCTTTCAATAGCAGGCCTTTAAAAAAACAAAACATTGTTTCCATTTTCAGCATCTCTCTGACGACAACGTATTAAATAACTATTACATAAATACATGTGAATGTCTTTGAAATGTACATAACTGGTGTGATGTAATGTGGATATATAAAATCGTCTCTCTTCTTTCTTAATATGGATGTTCAGTCAGATATCATATACGTAATACTTTATGATACTCATGACGCGGTGCTTATGGTAGATTAGACTATCGTCGGTTGATTGCTTGATCAACTATCACTAATTATTGAAACAAATATGTGTGTGTGTTTGTGTTATATACATACACTCATACATACACACATACGATGTATGTGCGTACGCGTAATTCATGTGTCTGTATCGTATTCCGTGTACATGTAATTCATGTGTGTGTGTGTGTGTTATTCTGTGTTTGTGTGTGTGTGGTTGTATGTGTATATGTGTGTGTGGTTGTGTGTTTGTGTGTGTGGTTGTATGTTTGTGTATGTGTGGTTGTATGTGTATATGTGTGTGTGGTTGTATGTGTGTGTATGGTTGTATGTGTGTGTGTGGTTGTATGTGTGTGTATGTTTGTGTGTGTGTCCACATACAACAATGTATATATGTGATAGTTATATGCTAGTGTATGAATGTGTGTGATGAGGAAGGACTGGTGTATGTTACACTGCCACCTCTTGGCTACCGTCCATTCTTTCTCACCATATTAATCATTCCTTTAAACCAAAGGTTCTTAATGGGGACCATATGCACCCCCTGGGGGCGTTTGGGAGCAAGGTTCCGTTAGGGGGGGTGATGGAAGGCTCTTTACTTTGGTAAGTTTTATAAGCCATATTTGTATGTCTTTGAGACAGCCAGTGTGAATGCATTTGAATGAGCTTGCAGACAGCATAACTATAGTCTGACCGCAGCTGTGAGCAAGTGTGCAGGCGTGTCTGGTAATTGAGACATTAACCCGTAATTGAGATCCTAAAAATGGAAAAACCCACAGTCAACTGGGTCAAGGATACTTTGAGCGCAGCCAGATAGAATCTTATCTTTCCTTCACCGATAACAATGTATTTCATCTCTGAAATTATTGACTCAACCGTAATGAGTTAACACTATGTAGATCTATTTTATTCCCCATTGTATAAATAATATTCATCATCATCATCATCATTTGTAGGAAGGAAAATAGGGCACCAGTCCCATCTGGGAAATGGCCATGCTCAGTGTGTAGGAAAGGAGTAGGCAGAAACTCCATTTTATGTTCCAAATACAAAGTATGGGTGCATAAAAAAAGAAAAGAAAAAACAGAAGCGGGTAGCACATACATCTAGGACTACATACAACACATAATCAGATAATACACACATCTAGGACCACATACAACACATAAGGAGGTAATACACGCATCTAGGACCACACGCAACACATAAGGAGGTAGCACACACATCTAGGACCACATACAACACACAGGCAGGTAATACATACATCTAGGACCACATACAACGCATAAGCAGGTAATACAAACATCTAGGACCACATACAACACATAAGCAGGTAATACACACATCTAGGACCACATAAAACACACAGGCAGGTAATACATACATCTAGGACCACATACAATACACATTGTATCATGTGCTACGGACGACGCAAGAGCAATGGTCAGCCAACACAAGGGCTTCGTCACTCTTCTGAAGAGAGAAAATCTATCTGTATTTGCTGTTCATTGTGTCATTCATCGACAACACTTGGCTGTGAAGAAACTCAGGAAGCCGCTAAGCAAGTCCTTGCAGGTGGCCATTGATGGCATCAATTTTATCAAACGGCATTCCCTCAATGAACAAATTTTCTGGCAACTGTGCCAAGATAATGACGAAGAATTCGTCAAGTTGCTCCTTCATACTGAGGTGAGGTGGCTTTCAAAGGTCAAATGCTTTACTCACTTCTTTGAACTCTTCGACTCTATCATTGAGTTTCTGCGAGGACGCAACACAGAACTGTACTAGAAAACCCTCGATGTGAGGCAAGATTGCGCCTACCTCACCAACATCTTCGACAAATGCAATAGTGTCATTTTGGCTTTGCAGGAGAAGATCACCTTGCTTAAAGCAAGGAATGCTGTGAAAACATTCTTGGCCAAATTGAATGTCATCGAAAGGAATCTGTGTTGACGGGAATTCTATAATTTTCCTAGTGTCACCAATGTTCAAAATATTGTAAGCGATGACCAACTTCAAATTTATACCACTCACCTCCGTGCACTACAAGACAACATGAGAGAACGGTTTGTCGACCTTTTGCCGATGGACATCCCAATGTGGATAGCAAATCCCTTCATAGTTACCGTCGACGATTTGGACGTTAAATTTCAAGAAGAATTCATTGAACTCAAGCAGATGACATGATGAAAATTAGATTTCCCAAAATAGGTGAACCCCTTTTTGGGATGCAAGAGGAAATTCAGCATTAATTTCCACACCTACATGCAGAGGCTAAGAGATTTGCTCTGCCTTTTCCAAGCTCATACTTAGTCGAGAGGAGGTTTGGTGCTGTTTCCAGACTGCACAGTAAGTCTCGCAACCACTACAATGTAATTACACGTGGAGATCTCTGGCTACATCTTAGGAAAATTCAGCCTCACGTCAAAGAGTTAGCTAGACTCCATGAAGCTCAAGGGTCCCATTGAAATGAGGTCAAAGTTAAAGTAAGTTAATTTATCCGAAAACTTGGATATGCTATTGTTACAAAGCAAACTAACAATTTTTTTATTTGTAGTTGCAGTCTGACTGGACTGGAAACCATCTACTACAATTCACTTACTCATTTGTTGTATATATTTTACCATTTACTAATAAATATACCCTCCTGCGTGGTCATGAAAACTCTCTTCCGTGGTCTCAGCTCACAAAGCAGAGGGGACATCAAGTTAGATATCAACATTTATTCTGTCCGTTTCATTAACGGGAAAATTGAAAGCCTTGAAATGATATAATTGCCACTTTCTTCCAGATAAGAGCACTCTTGGGATAGACAGAATTGCTCTTGTATAAATGTTCAAAATAGTTGGTATCGTCTGGTGGGAATATAACAAATTCAACTGGTCCTTATTCATAAAAAAGAACATTTATGTTCTTTTTTTTGAAATTTATATATTTCCTTTCAAGGAATGTATTTATACTCTCAGCTGCCTGCAATGGTATCTTTGGAATATTGTTAATCAATTTTTTAGTAATCTACTGATATCAAAATCAATAGTATATTGAAAAATGGAAAAATAGGGTAGGGGCGTTTCGTGATTTTGAGGAACAAAAGGGGGCGTTTGGCCTAAATGGGTTGAGAACCTGTGCTTTAAACCATCTATTTATTTGGCTTTTGATCGGTTTTCCTTACCTTCTTCTTCTTCATCCCCCTTTCCTCCTTCATTAGACCAACCCTCTTTTATCTAGTGTCACTGTATGCCTCTCTCTCTCTCTCTCCGTCTCTCTCTCTCTCTCTCCGTCTCTCTCTCTCTCTCTCCGTCTCTCTCTCTCTCTTTCTCTCTCCCCCCTCCCTCTCTGTTTTTCTTAACGTTCTTTTTAGTTTGTGTTGGAGGGTGGGGGTGTAAAAGGTAAACAGAAACAACAAAGCAAACAACACAGTACAATGAAGAAATATGTTTTTACGCTTGATATAGTTATATTGATATAGTGATATAGTGATAGTGATATAGTGATATTGATATAGTGATATAGTGATATTGATATAGTGATATAGTGATAGTGATATAATGATATAGTGATATAGTGATAGTGATATAATGATATAGTGATATAGCTATAGTGATATAGTGATATAGTGATATTGATATAGTGATATAGTGATATTGATATAGTGTTATAGTGATATAGTGATATTGATATAGTGATATAGTGATATTGACATAGTGATATTGATATAGTGATTTAGTGATATAGTGATATAGTGATATAGTGATATTGATATAATGATATAGTGATATAGTTATAGTGATATAGTGATATAGTGACATAGTGGTATTGATATAGTGATATAGTGACATAGTGATATTGATATAGTGATATAGTGATATTGATATAGTAGGAAAAGAGTTTATGTATGTATACACACACACATACACACACATACACACACATATAAATATATAAAAGATCGTGGGCCATATTCAGATATGTATAACTCCGTTATGCATATCAACTGAGCACTATCAGTTATGTCAGCCTGAGCTCTTCAGACGTCAAAACCTAAAATAAACATTGAAAGTTCCTAATAAACTTTTAAATTTGGAAAAATCCAATAATTTCCCGAAAAATATTTTCTTTTCATGACACTGGGTACTTAAGAAAATACTATATATTTTCAACTGTTGAACAGATTGGCAGAGATATACATGGAGGCACATGGCTTAGTGGTTAGAGCATTGGCCTTGCAATCGAAAGGTTGTGAGTTCAATTCTCAGACCGGGTGATGTGTTGTTTCCTTGAGCAAGCAAGACACTTTATTTCACATTGCTCCAGTTTACTCAGCTGTAGAAATGAGATGATAGGGACTGGGGTCCATATCATTCCACTGCAAAGTGGTCGTGGAGGTGCCCCGGCAAAAAAGCACCCAGCACTCACTGTAAATGAGGTTGATGTTAGGAAGGGCATCCAGCTGTAGAAATCAAGCCAGAATCAGTTCCCGTCCCACCCTTGCAAGCAGGGAAAAGCGAACGTAAAATGAAATGATGATGATGATGATACAGTCCTGATGAAGGGTAATGACCCAGAAACATGTTGATTGTTCCTCAATGCCAGTGTTGAACAAACGGATGACAATTTGTCATCGGCACAGCTTTAATCGGGCTGTTTGTTTACAAACGGATCGAACATTACTATTAATGTTCAATATAACCCATACTTACATATGTATATGTCCAACTCTTTATAATATAATCATACTCTACTACCCCAAATATCGAGTACTCTGTTGAGTAATGGTCTAACAAGTTTCATACTGAATCCATCCTGTTTTATTATATATATATGTGTGTGTGTGTTAGCTTGGTGTGTAACAACAGTTACAGGCGGCGTGCCATTTGAACTACTCAATGCTGTTACGAAGTAATATATGCAAAGACACAGCTAGATGTGTCTTTGCACATATAAGCTCGTATATCTGATGAGATGTCGAAAAAAAGTCGGGTCCCGTCATCTTGATTGATATCAAAACAATTGTAATATGCAAATAAAGTTTGTATATATGCTGCAACACTGACCTCGACTCTTTTAAATCTATCTATCTCATTCTGTATGTATCTACTCTAGAGTCACTACTGCAGAAATTGGAGCTGTTGCAGGGCATCCCTCTAGAACCGGGACTGCGCAAAGCGGCGTCGGCTTATGCCGACGACGTGACGGTAATGGTGTCGAGCACCTCGGAAATCGGGGTGATCGGCAACTTACTGAAAGAATACGAAACGCTGACGAGAGCAAAACTAAACCCGGACAAGTCTGTCGGTTTGCAACTCGGTACGTGGAGAGCCAAACCGATGATGTCCGACAGCGTCGTTGGACGTTGGACGGACGGACCGGTTTAATTGCTCGGGGTCTGGTTCAGTCCAGACCTCCAGATAGAGAAAAACTGGAAGGAGGTCACGGCCAAGGTGTTTGCACTCACCCAGAAGTGGGCAGAGTGCAAACTGTCCTTGAAAGGTCCAGCGGAGGTGGCGAACACTTTCATAGCGTCCGTCATCTACTACCGCTTGACTGTCGTGCCTTGTCCCCGTGAACACCTCGCCAAAATGGAACGCATGCTCTTCCAGTTTCTGTGGAAGAAGCAGGCTCCGCTGGTGAGGAGATCCGTCTGCTGTCATCACCCTTCCAACAGAGGGCTAGGAATGCCATGGCTGATGATGCGCAAACATGCGCTGAGGCTGCGGCATCTCCAGGTATTCCTCACCGACCCCCAACCGGTGTGGGCACCGTTTGTGAGACAGGCTTTCCCACAGCTCGTCTCGCTGATGGAGCTGCAGTCCTGGGTGAAGAAAAGACCGAAAACGATGGGCGCCTGGCACATTGAATGCACTCAGGCGCTCACAGTCCTCTGGCAAGCGGGCGCAGCAATCAGTGGAGACTCCACTTCGACATTCTATAGAGGGATTGTACGTTACAAGGGCGACGACGTGCTCGGAGAGACTCTGGGCATCGAAGACGATGAGCTCACCAGTCTGTTTGGTAGGACTTTCCGCCCGGGACCTATGGACAACTTCCAGAGGTCCCTGGCCTGGCAGTGCTACCGAGGAGCTCTACCGGTTTGTGACAAGATCTACAGGCATGGACGCCCCGTCAGGGATCCTTCCAAGAGGACGTGTCCAAGATGCGCGCAGGACATTGAAACTGTCCTGCACACAATTGTACACTGCCCGGGCGTAACCGACCTGTGGAACTATGCAGAACAACTGCTGCCGCGTATGGGACAAATCCAGTTGACTGCTGAGTCCATAGTAAGGATCAAACTGCCAGCCCCTTTCAAAAACGAAACAGAGGCGGTTTTCCTCTGTACGGTGGCTATGGTGAAAGAAGTTATATGGTGGCCGAGGTTGAGAGGACTGAGGACAGATGCCTTTCTCTCCGGACAACAATTGATTCCCTTCTTTAAGTATCACATTAGAAGGAGAATCAGGGTGGAGAGAGAGGCACTGCACCCCAGTAAATTTACTGAAAGGTGGGTGAATGAAGCAAAAATGGCCCGAGTGATTGGGCCTTCTCTGTGTATAAGCCTGTAGGTTGAGGAAGAGAGCAAAAGGAAGAAAGGAGCACTTGTACAACACGCTCCTGGAGTTGAGGGTTGTTCTATCGACGGGGTATTAAACAACCCATTTGTGGCGCCTCCCTCCTATTGGGGATTTCGATTATTGTAAATGTTTTTATATTTTTTACACGACTGTATGTAAAATCCCCAGCATGTCTTTGTATTGTCCCCTTTTCTTGTGCGCCCTTGTGGCTAATAAAGAAATATATCTAATATATATATATGTCTATATGTATATATATATATATGTATATATGTATATATAGAAATAGGATTTCATATGTATATATATATTTTTCATTTATATAAATATATATATATATATATAGTAATAATAATAAATTTGAAGACTAAAATCCAAAGAGGGTTCGATAAGTTTCAGAAGATCCCGTTAAGGGTGAAAGCAGCGATTCTTTGCTTAAACTTTAATCTGTTATTTTAATAAATATATATATATATATATATTAAAGAGTTAAACAAGATTCAATGAGTATATCAAAGAATGAGTTTTACAGTAGATTGGAAGCACTCTATGAAAAATAATTTTCCAGAGTTATTAATATTAAAATACAAATATTAATAAAATAGATGTTCTTTTGATCAATTACATTTTATTCGTATATATATATATATATATATATATATATATATATATATATATATAAATATATATATATATACATTTGCTATCGAATACTTGCTAACATTATATGATTACGCAAGCAGCGATACATAGGTATTCCGTCTGTTACAGAAACATATGTCAATACCTAATAAATTCCTTTTTAAAAAAAGCACTTTCATTTTATATTCATCTTTTCTATATATATATATATATATATAGGAACCAGTAAGACCCCGACGACTGAGCTCAAGCCCTTTCGACGGCTAATTCTGGGGTCTTGCTGGTTCCTATTACCCACTCTACTACCCTAAGTATTGAGTACTTTGGTGCGTTATGGTCTACCTGGTTCCTTACCACATTTCCTTCGTTATATATATATATATATATATATATATATATACATATATATATATATATACATATATATATATATATATATATATATATATATATATATATATATATATATATATATATATATATATATATATATATATATATATATATATATTCAGGTTTGAGGTTCACCACTGTATAGAGCTGGTCTATTCCGTATGGTCAATCGTAATGCAATAATATAGAGAGTACTCAACGTAAAGCAGCCTCAACGTAAATCCAGCCTCCTGTCATTTCATTATAATATATATCATCATCATCATCATCATCATCATCAACGTTTAACGTCCGTGTTCCACGCTTGCATGGGTTTGGACGGTGGTTTTCCCACTTGAGGCAAGAGTGATTGTCTTGCTCGCATAGGACTGTCTGGCAGGTTTTCTACAGTTGGATGCCCTTCCTAACACCAACCACATTTACAGTGTGGGTCTGGGAGGTTTTTACCGTGTTGCCTACACGGCCACATTACAGCGTGGACTGTGTGTTTTTTTGTCGTGACACTTACACGATCTCATTTGTTTCGGCCTCGATGGCGCGGCACCAACATAACTTTACATAGAACGGGGTGGTGTGGATCGGGTGGGGGTGGTGGGACGGGGTGTATTTTGTTAGAGATGCCTACTGGCTGGAGTAGGTTTTACTATATATTTAGGTAAGGCGGGTCTTCTCTATTACTGAGTACCGCCAAAGGTCTCGGTCCAGTGACATTGTCTTGGTGAGGTGTAAGTGTGTGAGGTCAGAGTTTATCAGCTCATCCCAGGTTTTTCTGGGTTCTGCCTATTCCGTGGCTACCGTCTATCTTTATTGCCCTGCACTTTGTTATACAGCTATCGTCCTTCATGCGCATCACGTGACCATACCAACGTAGCCTTCTCTCTAGTAAACAACATCTGATCCCTCTTATTTCTAATTTCTTCCTTAGTTCGTTTATGCTTTGTCGTTCACGTATATTACTATTACACATCCAGCGGAGCATGCAAGCTTCGTTTCTCTCTAGTCTGCGTATATCCTCTGCACACAATGCCCAGGTCTCACTGCCATGCAACATTGCTGTTCGTATGCAGGCATCGTACAGCCTGCCTTTCATTTTTAGGGAGAACCCTTTAGCGGCTAATAGTGGTATAAGCTCTCTGAACTTTTTCCACCCAGTTCTGACTCTAGCTACTGTACTTTCAGAGCACCCTCCCCCACTGCTGATTTTGTCACCCAGGTAACGGAAGCTGTCCACTATTTCTATAGAACCCTCTGCGCAGTTGAAAGAGCTAGTATTTTGTGGGCACTTGCTGCTACTTATTGCCCCAGAACACCGGCTACATGTAAAATCTATGTTCTTAGTTAGCTTACCTGTGATCCCACTACATCTTTTATGCACCCAAACTTTGCATTTGGGACACAAAATGGAATTTCTACCTACGCCTTTCCTACACTCTGCACATGGCCACTTCCCGGAGGGGACCGCCGCCTTATTTTCTTTCTTACAAACTAGAACTTTAGTCTTAGCCAGGTTAATTTTAAGGCCTTTTGAATCTAGGCCGTGCTTCCATGTTTGGAATTTCTTCTCTAGCATATATATATATATATATATATAATATGTATATATATACGTTTATACACACATACATGGTGGCTGCCAACTCGTTTTCGAGTACGGCCACTACTTTATATCCATGTAGGAGAACCCCTACCTATACGCTAAACAAGTGTGACTTTTTAGTCCAGCCAGCGACTTGAAAACTCTGGTTCAAACACTACACTTGTGACAATTA
>OZ024743.1:51902289-51912289 GCA_964016885.1 Eledone cirrhosa | reverse complement strand
TATATATATTTAAAAGTTAAACTAGGTTCAATGAATACATCAAAGAATGAGTTTTACAATAGATTGGAAGCAAGCACTCAACCGAAAAAAGGTTTTCCAGAGTTAAATTTAAATTTAGATTACCTTCGGCTTCTTCAAATATCTAGCTCCTCTTTATATCACATTCGCTAAAATATTTTAGATGTATCTTTTGTACACTATATTAAAACCCTATTACATTTATAACATTTTTAATATTGGGCATCTATAAGTTTCGCAAACAATTCATTTTCTTTTATTTGTATATTTATTTTGTATCTAGCCCCTATCATTAGGACTCATATAGTTTTGACTTATATGTTTATAGTATATATCAACTAAATGAAAATAATTGATATAAAACATTAATTCTTTAGCAATATTTTTTTAACAATATTTTTTAACTATATATATGTTTCGAACAATATTTTCAGTAACTTATTTACTATATTGTATTATTGTATTATTGTATTATTGTATTATATTATGTATATTTGAAAGGTACCACCTCAATTATAAACAAATAATAAACTATAATCCTTGTATTTTTTTATCAACACACATATATATAATTAAAAATTCGGACTTCTTTAAGTTTAGTTATAAGGCCGGTTGATCCTTTAGGCACTCAAACTATTTAACAATAAATTCTTTAATAATTATAACTATAAGTATTTTATAAATTATATTATATAAACTGTTGTCATTATTATAAATAATTTTACGGGGTCGATAAAATAAAGTACCAGTAATGCACTGGGTATTTGCTGGCCTTGTGCCTAAAGTAGAAACAATTATTATAAATAATTTTGGTAAAGATTACCTTCGTGAGGGTATAAAAGCATTATTTTCTTTCTCGTGTTTCGTAAATCCTTTAAATTTGTTTTCATAAAATTTGAATTTTAGAAATTAAACATAATTATAATATTAATACAAATACCTATTAACTTTTAAAACCTAAATTTTAAAACCTAAAATATTATTCATTACTCTGAAATAAATTAAATTAAATATTTTGAAAATTAACGGCCAACTATATTAAATGGATATGTGTTGCATATATGGAAATCTGTATATAAACTTGAACATAAATTACTCCCCTTTGTCTCTCTTTTCTTTAATCATCTTTCATCTGTTTTTTCAAGCCACCTACTAAATATATTATCACATCAGCTGTTTCTTACTCTATGCTTTCCTTTCCCTCCTCTTTCTCCAGTAGTTTTTATAAAAAAAATTTTATAACTGTTATATTGATGCCATGTATTTTTTAAGCTGTATTACATGCACCCTCTCTATTCTTTGTATTATGTTATCTCATGTTCTCAATATTAGGGTATAAATATTGAGTTTTGTCATAAGTTAATCACTACCATGACTGAATCTTAACCATCTACTATGTCAGGGTATGTCATGCATCATCTTATTTTATCTGATGAGGACGTACTGTTGAACTTAACTCAGTACCTCTGAAATATGTATAATAAAATATAATTGATCACAAGAATATCTATTTTGTTAATATTTTGAATTAATATTATATATATATATATATATATATATATATATATATATATATATATATAGGAAAATGTTCAAGACCCCGACAGTAGAGCTCAAGCTGTTTCGACGGCTATTTCTGGTGCGTTATGGTCTACCTGGTTCCTTACCACACTTCCATCGTTATATATATATATATATGTTACCCTATTTTATCTGATGAGAACACAATTTTTGTCTCAGGATGATTTTGTATTCGAAATGCGCATAATAAAATATATGGAACTCTTTTAACCATCTTTTAATTTCTTCTTTATTATATATATATATATATATATATATATATATATATATATATATATATATATATATATATATATATTTGTTCATTGAAAAATAATTAGTTGATTTAGAATATATATATATAGATAGATAGTCAGATAGATTATATTCTTACCAGAAGACGAGACAGAGTGTCTGTTGTAAACACTACATCTCTCCCCCATAAAGAATGCACCTCCCAACATAGCCTCATAGTTAGCGACCTCATAGTCAGGACGAGATGTATTCGACAACAGAGGAGGACTATCCTTAGGAGAAAAATCTGGAAGGTAAAGGACCCCACAGCCAGTAATAAATTTAAAAGCATATTACTTGATGCTTTTGACAGTAAGGAAGAGCAATTAGAGTCGTACAATATAGAGGAAAAGTGGGAATTCCTGAAAGCTAACCTGCTGAAGGCGACAGATGAAATCTGTGGCTGGAGCAGACCTATAGGCAGGAGGAGAGTAACTTGGTGGTGAAACAGTAAGGTGGAGGAGTCGATCAAGGCCAAAAAGCAGGCTTGGAAAGTATGGCGGGATGGGGGAAGTAGAGAAGACTATCAAGTAGCCAGGAGCGAAGCTAGGAGACAAGTGTACTTCGCAAGAAGGGAAGCAGAGGAAAGAAAGTTCAAGCATGTTCTACAATGCGAGGACCAAAAACGTGAGGTGTTCAGGATTGCTAGACAATGTGTCAAGGAGAACCGTGACATTGTCGGGGAGAAGTGTGTCCGTAATGATGATGGTGTACTTGCCATCACTGACGCTGATAAGAAGGTAGTTTGGAAGTGTCACTACGAAAGGCTACTAAATGAGGAGAATAAATGGGAGAAAGACAGTCTCCCCCACATCGATCCAATAGAGGGACCAGCAGTACAAGTTGAAGGTAGTATAATAAGTAAGGCAATCAAAGATATGAAGACGGGCAAGGCGGCTGGGGCTTCGGAAATAGTTGCTGAAATGCTGAAAGCATCTGGAACGGTGGGACACACTATGGTCACCCGGATAGTAAACCAAGTTATACAGAATGGGGTCATACCAAAGGACTGGCGTAGCAGCATCATCATTAACTGCTACAAGGGTAAAGGAGATGCCCTAGATAGGGGAAACTATAGAGGCATTAAATTAATTGACCAGGTCATGAAGGTCACAGAAAAAGTAATAGCGCAACTAATCAGAGAGCGAATTGATCTAGATGAAATGCAGTTCGGGTTTGTGTCAGGTAAAAGTACCACAGACGCTCTTTTCATTGTACGACAACTACAGGAGAAGTACCTAGCTAAAAGTAAACCCCTCTACTTAGCTTTTGTAGACCTGGAGAAAGCCTTTGACAGAGTCCCCTGCTCCATTATCTGGTGGGCTCTTAGAAAACTAGGTGTAGATGAATGGCTTGTGAGAGCTATACAAGCCATGTATAAAGAAACAGTCAGCAAGGTTAGAATTAACAACGAATATAGTGAAGAGTTTAGCGTAAAAGTTGGTGTTCATCAGGGCTCTGTCCTTAGCCGCCTCCTATTTATTATCGCCCTCCAAGCTATAACGGAGGAGTTCAAGACCGGCTGCCCATGGGAACTCCTATACGCAGATGATCTAACGCTCATAGCCGAATCAATGGCTGAACTAGAGAAGAAATTCCAAACATGGAAGCACGGCCTAGAATCAAAAGGCCTTAAAGTTAACTTGTCTAAGACTAAAGTCCTAATATGTAGGAAGGAGAATAGGGCACTGGTCCCATCTGGGAAATGGCCATGCTCAGTGTGTAGGAAAAGAGTAGGCAGAAACTCCATTTTATGTCCCAAATGCAAAGTATGGGTGCATAAAAGATGTAGTGGGATCACAGGTAAGCTAACTAAGAATATAGATTTTATATGTGGCTGGTGCTCAGGTGCAATAAGTAGCAGCAAATGCCCACATAATACTAGCTCATTCCATTGCCCAGATGGTTCTATAGAAATAGTGGACACCTTCTGTTACCTGGGTGACAAAATCAGCAGTGGTGGAGGGTGCTCCGAAAGTACTGTAGTTAGAGTCCGAACGGGATGGAAAAAGTTCAGAGAGCTTATACCACTATTGGCCGCTAAAGGTTTCTCTCTAAAAATAAAAGGCAGGCTGTATGATGCCTGCATACGAACAGCGATGTTACATGTCAGTGAGACATGGGCCTTGTGTGCAGAGGATCTACGCAGACTGGAGAGGAACGAAGCTTGCATGCTCCGTTGGATGTGTAATAGTAATATACACGAATGGTAAAGCATAAATGAACTAAGTGAGAAATTAAGAATAAGAGGGATCAGATGCTGTTTACTCGAGAGAAGACTATGTTGGTATGGTCACGTGACGCGCATGAAAGATGACAGCTGTATAAAAAAGTGCAGGGCGATCAAAATAGACGGTAGCTACGGAGTAGGCAGACCCAGAAAAATCTGGGACGACTTGATAAAATCCGACCTCACACACTTACACCTCTCCAAGTCAATGTCACTGGACCAAGATCTTTGGCGCTACGTAGTAATACAGAAGACCCGCCTTGCCTAAGTACAAAGCGAAACCTACAGTCAGTAGGCACCTCTTAACCAAAATACACCCCCGTCCCACTGCCCCTACCCTCACCGCCATCTACACCACCCCTTTCGATGTAAAGCTATGTTGGTACCACAACATCCAGTCCTAAATATATGAGGTCGTGTAGGTGTCACAACAAAAAAAACACACAGTCCACGCAGCAATGTGGCCGTGTAGGTAACACGGTAAAAACCTCCCAGTCCACACTGTAAACGTGGTTGGTGTTAGGAAGGGCATCCAGCCGTAGAAAACCCGCCAGACAGTCCTGAGCAAATCAACCAATCTTGCCTCAAGTGGGACAATTCCCGTCCAGACCCATGCTAGCGTGGAAGATGGACGTTAAACGATGATGATGATGATGATGATGATGATATATATATATATATATATATATATATATATATATATATATATATATATATATATACAGTTGTTCCCCGGTAATCGCGGGGGTTATGTTCCTAGACCACCAGCAAAGACTGAAAAACCGTGAATATTGGACGTGGTCCATAAAAATGACTATAAATGTCAAAACATAACATAAAATATAGGCAGGCACAAATGGTATATTGTTATTAATAATTTAGCGTTAAAAGGCGTGAAAATATATATATTGCCAGGAAAACAGCCATAAAAAATCGCGGAAGATATTTACAATTCCGTGAATATGCGGTGGAATAGTTAGGTACTAAGGAAAATTCCCCAAATAATCGGGACCGCGAATGTCGGGGCTACACTGTATATATTGAAGAGGTAGAATTTCAATGGTGGGCCCAACCGTTTCAATTGATTTCTACAAGTATTTTCTTTCTTCCTTTTAAAATACTTGTGGAAATCAATTGAAACAGCTGTCTACATCTTTACTATATATATATGTCTGTGTGTCTGTGTATGTCTTGCACGCATCATCAATCAGGCTATTTATGGTGGTGTCATATCCAAAGACTGGTGCAGCAGTATTCTCATAAATTGCTACAAAGGGGATGCTCTGGAGAGGAGCAATTATAGGGGTATAAAACTGATTGATCAGATTATGAAAGTGGCAGAAAGGATATTAGCACAACTAATTAGAGAAAGGGTCAAACTAGATGAAATGCAGTTTGGTTTTGTGCCTGGGAAGAGTACAACAGATGCCCTCTTCTTGGTGAGACAATTGCAAGAGAGGTTCTTAGAGAAGAATAAGCCACTATACTTAGCCTTTGTTGACCTAGACAAGGCCTTTGATAGAGTACCCCGATCTGTCATCTGGTGGTCCCTAAGGAAACTAGGTGTTGAGGAATGACTTGTGAGGACAGTGCAAACTTTGTACAGAGGTACTGTCAGTAAAGTCAGGGTAAGAATGGAGTTTAGTGAGGAATTCCAGATACAAGTAGGAGTTCATTAAGGTTCGGTCCTCAGCCCGCTCTTGTTCATTATAGTCCTCCAAACCATAACAGAGGAGTTTAAGACTGGCTGTCCATGGGAACTTCTCTATGCTGGCGATCTGGTTCTTATAGCAGAATCAGTAGAGGAGCTAGAGAATAAATTCTGGCTATGGAAACAGCAGTTGAAAGCAAGAGGACTGAGAGTGAACCTAGCTAAGACAAAAGTATTGATGAGTAGAAAAGAGGACAAAACTCTGATTCCGTCAGGGAAATGGCCATGTTCGATATGCAGAAAAGGAACTGGCATAAATTCTATAAAATGCACACAATGCAGATCCTGGGTACACAAGAGATGTAGCGGGATAGCAGGCAAACTAACAGGTAGAGAAAAATATGTATGCAGTAGATGTACAGGGAAATTAGACAGTAGAAGTCGCATTGATAGACACATTTTTTCAAATGCAGGCGGGTGCTATAGAAGTGGTGGATAGCTTCCGGTACCTAGGAGATCAGATTAGCATGGGAGGGGAGGTGTTCTGAGGCCATAGTATCTAGAATAAGGACTGGTTGAAAGAAGTTTAGGGAGCTGCTTCCTCTGCTGACAAAGAAGGGTTTCTCCCTGCGTATGAAAGGCCGGTTATATGATGCCTGTGTGAGGAGCGCAATGCTGCATGGTAGTGAGACATGGGCAGCAACTGCAGAGGATATGCGACGGCTGGAGAGAAATGAGGCAAGCATGCTCTGTTGGATGTGCAATGTCAATGTGCGTGAACGACCCAGCATGGAAGTGTTGAGAGAGAAACTGTGTCTGAGAGGGATAGAATGTAGTGTGCAAGAGAGGAGACTTTAGGTGGTATGGACATGTGATGCGTATGGAGGATGACTGATGAGTGAAGAAGTGCCAGGAAATGCCATTTGAAGGAAGACGTGGTGGAGGTAGATCACGAAAAACATGGGCGGAGGTGGTGAGAACAGACCAGATCGCTGAAGCTCACAGAGGAGATGACGAAGGACCGTGACAAGTGGAGAGATGCTGTGCTGAATAAGACCCGTCCCACCCTTGTAAGCAGGGAAAAGCAGACGTAAAATGATGATGATGATGATGATGATGATGATGATGATATGTCTGTGTGTCTGTGTGTGTGTGTGTGTGTGTGTGTATGTATGTCTGTGTATGTCTGTCTGTGTGTGTTTATTTGTTTTGCAAGATTTCTTATCTGAAAACCTGTGTTGAAACAGATATTGTTATACTTTGGTAGAGTCATGCTGCCAATAAAAACACACACTTCTGTTGTTTATCACTTCAATTTATTTCAAATTTCCAGTTGGTTGGTTTAATAACCGGATTGTTATTTATTGTCAAATCTCTTCCATCACACATTCTGTGACCTCCTCAGTGACTAATTTGTGTTTCTCCTTTGTTTTGTCCTACACCATCTTGTTTTTGTGTGATGTGCTGCCCCATATGTAGCAAACTTGTTTAGCGATATTTATTGATCATAGGAAATTATTATATATCTAATTTGATGATACAAATTTGTATAAAACTGATCGTTTAAGGTTCAATAATGCAACACTGAGATGTGCGCTCTAGGTAACTGCCAAGTTGGCCTTAAAGATAGCAGAGTCAGAGTCGTAACTAGAGTATGACAAGCATGGCTACTTTCATGAAAGGGGGCACCACCTGAACTAGGAACACTTTCTATTAAAGTCAGGTAAGCTATCGTCAGAGAGTAAAAAAAGAAACTCCTTCAGATGTATGATCTGTCTTTGATTATCATGGGTGAGAACACGATGGTGGCTGGATCATTAAACCATTTATATACCTCCATAGGTAAAAATACATTGCTGGGAATTACATGATCACAGAAGTATACATCATAGTATGACTTGTCATATATTTTAATAGAGTTTTATTATTTGTCAAAGATCAGTATTACACAGATCACTCTAAATACACTAACACTAATACTTTACATGTATTTAAGCATAAAGGATACCTGTAGAACAAATGAAAATGCAGTTTAATACCCTAAACCCTCATTAGTTTAAACTGTGCTATCAATCCCATTGTCTAACAGCTACTATATAGCTTGCTGCATGGGCAGGGGTACAATTTCAACTATGTTACACCTCTGAGCACAGGCCCTGCATATGTGCATAACAAGACAAAATATTTCAGATATTGGTGGCTGTCGATGGGGCAAGTCCCTTGCTACTATTTATTGTCAAATCTCTTCCATCACACATTCATTGAATGTCATGTCAGCTAAAATGCAGGTTGCTTCACTCGCCAAGCCGAATTGAACCTGATAATAAAACGGGTTCTTATCAGAGTCAATATCCCCTCAGTTCTGGAGCTGTGATCTGTGATGCGCATGGCCTAGTGATTAGGGTGTTGGATTCACAGCCATGGCCGTTGGTTCGATTCGGGTACTGACTGGTGTGCTATGTTTTTCAGCAAGGCGCTTCATCTCCACTTCATGATGGAATTGTGGCCCTTATCATAAGGTATTCATCAGGGCAGCTATTAAAGAGCTGAGTGGCCCCTAAACCCCAAGATATTGCAGTATTTGGTGAGGAGTTGAAACTGCATGTTCATCAGGGTGGCTTATTAAAGAACTGTGTGTATATCATGACTCATACACCGTTCACTTTCCTGACTTTTGTACATTATTCTATGTACTATACATGCACATTTGATGAGTTGTAGTGCACCTGAGCACTGTACACAATAATTTTCATTATTGTTATTATTATTATAACACCCTAAGAAATTATAGAACTGGGATCCCTACCATTAAAACACTCGAGAAACCGCCTATGAGATGAAACTTAATTGGATCCCAGCTAAACCTACATATGTTTGAGTTGTAACATGATAGGACTGAGGCCCCTATCATTAAAAAACCCTGAGAAACTACCTTTGAGATGAAACCTCGTAGAGGGAAGTTAAACCTACATTAGTGTCACCTGTAAATTTCATCCCCCCCCCCCTTCAATGTTGGAGCCATCGGGGGAGGTTCGATGCTATTAACTTTTACCAGTGGGCTAGAGGTAGGTACCCTATGTGGGCTGCCACTGTCAGTGACTGTTTCACTTCTTCTCATATCATAAATACTACAGTGGAGGAGAGGGTCACTGCATCCATAGTCGAACAGAATAAACTACTGAAATGCCGTGATTTATCGGTAAATTACATTTTTCAGTCTGTGGCATTTCAGTTGTTCTTCGCTGACGAGGTTTTTGTTATCTCTGGTGATTCAGAATTAGTTGAAGGAGAAACAAATAAAAAGCGACGACACTACCACCATCTCCACTACCACCATCACCACCACCATCTCCACTACCACCACCACCATCTCCACTACCACCATCACCACTAACACCATCTCCACTACCACCACCACCATCTCCACTACCACCATCACCACTAACACCATCACCACTAACACCATCACCACCATCATCTCCACTACCACCATCACCACTAACACCATCACTACTAACACCATCACTACCACCATCTCCACTACCACCATCACCACTAACACCATCACCACCATCATCTCCACTACCACCATCACCACTAACACCATCACCACCATCATCTCCACTACCACCATCACCACTAACACCATCACCACCATCATCTCCACTACCACCATCACCACTACCACCATCACCACTAACACCATCACTACTAACACCATCACTACCACCATCTCCACTACCACCATCACCACTAACACCATCACCACCATCATCTCCACTACCACCATCACCACTACCACCATCACCACTAACACCATCTCCACTACCACCACCACCATCTCCACTACCACCATCACCACTAACACCATCACTACCACCATCTCCACTACCACCATCTCCACTACCACCATCACCACTAACACCATCACCACCATCACCACTACCACCATCACCACTAACACCATCACCACCACCATCTCCACTACCACCATCACCACTACCACCATCACCACTAACACCATCACCACCATCATCTCCACTACCAACACCACCACCATTGCTGCAATATCTGAAACTAAGACGATATGGTCACAGCTGGAACGTCATAGGTCTACTCAGTTGGGGTTGATGTTGGACTAAATAACAGCAACAAGGGAGTCTCCACATGATCGGTTGACTTGCTAGAAATAGCAGCCAAATTCACTGACATTGCACACTGTAGTCCTAGATATACGATGACACAAT
>OZ024743.1:51894789-51899789 GCA_964016885.1 Eledone cirrhosa | reverse complement strand
ATGTTGTGGTAGTGGTGGTGTTAGTAGTGGTGATAGCATACTGTGGTTGATGTTGTGGTAGTGGTGGTGTTAGTAGTGGTGTGATACTGTGGTTGATGTTGTGGTAGTGGTGGTGTTAGTAGTGGTGTGATAGTGTGGTTGATGTTGTGGTAGTGGTGGTGTGATAGTGTGGTTGATGTTGTGGTAGTGGTGGTGTTAGTAGTGGTGTGATAGTGTGGTTGATGTTGTGGTAGTGGTGTTAGTAGTGGTGTGATAGTGTGGTTGATGTTGTGGTAGTGGTGTTAGTAGTGGTGTGATAGTGTGGTTGATGTTGTGGTAGTGGTGTTAGTAGTGGTGTGATAGTGTGGTTGATGTTGTGGTAGTGGTGTTAGTAGTGGTGTGATAGTGTGGTTGATGTTGTGGTAGTGGTGTTAGTAGTGGTGTGATACTGTGGTAGATGTTGTGGTAGTGGTGTGATACTGTGGTTGATGTTGTAGTAGTGGTGTTAGTAGTGGTGTGATAATGTGGTTGATGTTGTGGTAGTGGTGTTAGTAGTGGTGTGATACTGTGGTTGATGTTGTGGTAGTGGTGTTAGTAGTGGTGTGATACTGTGGTTGATGTTGTGGTAGTGGTGTTAGTAGTGGTGTGATACTGTGGTTGATGTTGTGGTAGTGGTGTTAGTAGTGGTGTGATACTGTGGTTGATGTTGTGGTAGTGGTGTGATACTGTGGTTGATGTTGTGGTAGTGGTGTTAGTAGTGGTGTGATACTGTGGTAGATGTTGTGGTAGTGGTGTGATACTGTGGTTGATGTTGTGGTAGTGGTGTGATATTGTGGTAGATGTTGTGGTAGTGGTGTCATACTGTGGTTGATGTTGTGGTAGTGGTGTTAGTAGTGGTGTGATACTGTGGTTGATGTTGTGGTAGTGGTGTTAGTAGTGGTGTGATACTGTGGTTGATGTTGTGGTAGTGGTCTGATACTGTGGTTGATGTTGTGGTAGTGGTGTGATATTGTGGTAGATGTTGTGGTAGTGGTGTCATACTGTGGTTGATGTTGTGGTAGTGGTGTTAGTAGTGGTGTGATACTGTGGTTGATGTTGTGGTAGTGGTGTTAGTAGTGGTGTGATACTGTGGTTGATGTTGTGGTAGTGGTGTTAGTAGTGGTGTGATACTGTGGTTGATGTTGTGGTAGTGGTGTGATCTTGTGGTAGATGTTGTGGTAGTGGTGTCATACTGTGGTTGATGTTGTGGTAGTGGTGTTAGTAGTGGTGTGATACTGTGGTAGATGTTGTGGTAGTGGTGTGATACTGTGGTAGATGTGGTAGTGGTGTGATATTGTAGTAGATGTTGTGGTTGTGGTGTGATACTGTGGTTGATGTGGTAGTGTGGACGAAGGGATGTTGTGAGGTGCATCCATCAATTTGTTAGTGAACAAACATTAGTATCCTTCTCCACCAAAACAGCCACCATGACCACCACCACTACTACTACTACTACTACTACCACTGCCACAACCACAAACATCACTACTACTACTACTACTACTACTACTACTACTACTACTACTACTACTACTACTACTGCTACTGCTGCTGCTGCCACAACCACAAACACCACCACCACCACAACCATTAGTGGTTATTGTAGTTACTCAAATCTGTTTTCACTAATGAGCATACGAAAGAGCCTCTACGTAGTTGCTCAGCCCGCTAGAAATAGCAGCCAGATTTCCTTGCCATCACACTGTACCGTCTTATTAAGGGTAGGTGTGTACATTGGATAATGTGGTCCTGAATTCCCTGCACACTTTGCTGTGGTCACGGTTGGAATTCGACAATTCTGCTGGGGGACAACACCAACAATTACTACTAGAACTACAACCACCTAACCACCACTACAATCAACACTACACTGCAATTGCTACTACAGCAACCATGTACTACTGTAACACCCAACACTACTATTATAAACACTATAACTATCACCACCACTACTATCACTACTAATCCTACAACCACCACCACCACTACTACTACTACTACTATTATTACTACTACTACTACTACTACTACTACTACTACTACTACTACTACTACTACCACCACCACCACTTCTACCACCACCACCACAACTACTACTACTACTACCACCACTACCACCACCACCACCATACAATAATTTCGATAATTCCTTCATTCCTCCATTCTTCCATTCAGTCATTCATTTGTTCTGTGGTTCTCATTCATTTAACAATACATCCATATGGTGGTGGTGTGGTAATAGTGGTGGTGTGGTGGTGGTGGTGTGGTAATAGTGGTGGTGTGGTGGTGGTGGTGTGGTAATAGTGGTGGTGTGGTGGTGGTGTGGTAATAGTGGTGGTGTGGTGGTAATAGTGGTGGTGTGGTAATAGTGGTGGTGTGGTGGTGGTGTGGTAATAGTGGTGGTGTGGTGGCGGTGTGGTAATAGTGGTGGTGTGGTGGTGGTGTGGTAATAGTGGTGGTGTGGTGGTGGTGTGGTAATAGTGGTGGTGGTGTGGTAATAGTGGTGGTGTGGTGGTGGTGTGGTAATAGTGGTGGTGTGGTGGTGGTGTGGTAATAGTGGTGGTGTGGTGGTGGTGTGGTAATAGTGGTGGTGTGGTGGTGGTGTGGTAATAGTGGTGTAGTGGTGGTGGTGTGGTAATAGTGGTGGTGTGGTGGTGGTGGTGTGGTAATAGTGGTGGTGTGGTGGTGTGGTAATAGTGGTGGTGTAGTGGTGGTGTGGTAATAGTGGTGGTGTGGTGGTGGTGTGGTAATAGTGGTGGTGTAGTGGTGGTGGTGTGGTAATAGTGGTGGTGTGGTAATAGTGGTGGTGTGGTGGTGTGGTAATAGTGGTGGTGTAGTGGTGGTGTGGTAATAGTGGTGGTGTAGTGGTGGTGTGGTAATAGTGGTGGTGTAGTGGTGGTGGTGTGGTAATAGTGGTGGTGTGGTGGTGGTGTGGTAATAGTGGTGGTGTGGTGGTGGTGTGGTAATAGTGGTGGTGTGGTGGTGGTGGTGTGGTAATAGTGGTGGTGTGGTGGTGTGGTAATAGTGGTGGTGTAGTGGTGGTGGTGTGGTAATAGTGGTGGTGTGGTGGTGGTGTGGTAATAGTGGTGGTGTGGTGGTGGTGTGGTAATAGTGGTGATGTAGTGGTGGTGTGGTAATAGTGGTGGTGTGGTGGTGTGGTAATAGTGGTGGTGTGGTGGTGTGGTAATAGTGGTGGTGTAGTGGTGGTGTGGTAATAGTGGTGGTGTAGTGGTGGTGGTGTGGTAATAGTGGTGGTGTGGTGGTGGTGGTGTGGTAATAGTGGTGGTGTAGTGGTGGTGTGGTAATAGTGGTGGTGTGGTGGTGTGGTAATAGTGGTGGTGTGGTGGTGTGGTAATAGTGGTGGTGAGGTGGTGGTGTGGTAATAGTGGTGGTGTAGTGGTGGTGGTGTGGTAATAGTGGTGGTGTGGTGGTGGTGGTGTGGTAATAGTGGTGGTGTAGTGGTGGTGTGGTAATAGTGGTGGTGGTGTGGTAATAGTGGTGGTGGTGTGGTAATAGTGGTGGTGTGGTGGTGGTGGTGTGGTAATAGTGGTGGTGGTGTGGTTGTAGTGGTGGTTGTATTTACTACTACTACTACTACTACTACTACTACTACTACTACTACTACTGCTACTACTACCACCACTACTACTATCACCACCACCACCACCACTACTACTACTACTATTGCTACTACTACCACCACCACTACTACTACTACTATTGCTACTACTACCACCACCACTACTACTACTACTACTGCTACTGCTACTACTACTACTACTACCACTACTACTACCACCACTACTACTACCACCACTACTACCACCTCCACTACTACTACTACTATAAGCTAGTTCTATTGATAGATGGAGAGAGTTGTAGATTAACAACAGATGACTGATTGGTTGCATGTTTGGGTGGGTGGTGGTTAGTAACAGGTGGGTGGTGGTGGTGGTGGTAGTGGTTAGTAACAGGGGGTGGTGGTGGTGGTGGTGGTGATGGTGGTGGTGATGGTGGTGGTGGTGGTGGTTAGTAACGGGGTGGGGGGGTTAGTAACAGGTGGCTGGTGGTGGTGGTGGTGGTTAGTAACAAGTGGGTGGTGGTGGTGGTGGTGGTGGTTAGTAACAGGTGGGTGGTGGTGGTGGTGGTGGTGGTGGTTAGTAACAGGTGGGTGGGTGGATAGATTGATAGATAGATGTGCAGATGGATGAATGGATAGTGTGAGATAGATGGTCGATGGTATGGCTGCGTCGTAGACAGGTGGATGGTTAGTAATAGCAGGAGGGTTGGTTAGATGGTTGGTTAGATGGGTTGGAGGGTATATTGTTGAATGGGTGGATGGATAGAGGGTAGGATGGGTGGATGAATGGGTAGATGGTTGGATGGGTGGATGGATAGAGGGTAGGATGGGTGGATGGTAGGATGGGTGGGTAGATGGTTGGATGGGTGGATGGATGGGTAGATGGTTGAATGGGCAGATGGGTGGGTAGATGGTTGGATGGGTGGATGGATGGGTAGAGAGGTGGATGAATAGACAGAAAGATACATAGATAGGCAACTGACCTTTGTGGGAAAACTAATACATTTTTTACACTGGTTGTAAAACATATGTGCAGTGTGCATAGAAACATGCACAGAGTATGGTGACAATGTAAAGTATAGAGGACTCTTAAGTCTTGTTAGGGGACATGACAACCCCCTCTAGTGTTGGGGCCATGATCAAAACTATACATACACTTTTGATGAGTTGTAGTGCACCTGAGGTCTCTACACAATCATTTTCATTATTATTATTAAGGGCATCTGAAGGTGGTGGATTGGCAGTAACGGTAGAAGGTCGGACGCCATGCTTTGCAGCATAGAGTTACGGCCCCTTACAGTCCGAGTTTAATTCCTGCCGAGGTCAACTTTGCCTTTCATCCTTTCGGGGTTGATAAAATAAAGTACCAGTAATGCACTGAGTAATTGCTGGCCTTGTGCCA
>OZ024743.1:51794789-51889789 GCA_964016885.1 Eledone cirrhosa | reverse complement strand
TGTATAGCTCTCACAAGCCATTCGTCAACACCTAGTTTTCTAAGAGCCCACCAGATAATGGAACGGGGGACTCTGTTGAAGGCTTTCTCCAAGTCGACAAAAGCTAAGTATAGGGGTTTACTTTTAGCTAGGTACTTCTCCTGTAGTTGTCGTACAATGAAAAGAGCGTCTGTGGTACTTTTGCCTGACACAAACCCGAACTGCATTTCATCTAGATCAATTCTCTCTCTCATTAGTTGCGCTATTACTTTTTCCGTGACCTTCATGACCTGGTCGATTAATTTAATGCCTCTATAGTTACTCCTATCTAGGGCGTCTCCTTTACCCTTGTAACAGTTAATGATGATGCTGCTACGCCAGTCCTTCGGAACAACCCCATTCTGTATGACTTGGTTTACTATCCGGGTGACCATGGTGTGTCCCACCGTACCAGAGGCTTTCAGCATCTCAGCAACTATTTCCGAAGGCCCAGCCGCCTTACCCGTCTTCATATCTTTGATTGCCTTACTTATTATACTACCTTCGACTAACACTGCTAGTCCCTCTATTGGGTCGATGTGGGGGAGACTGTCTTTCTCCCATTTATTCTCCTCATTTAGTAGCCTTTCGTAGTGACACTTCCAAGCTACCTTCTTATCAGCGTCGGTGATGGCAAGTACGCCATCATCGTTAAGTACACACTTCTCCCCGACAATATCACGGTTTTCCTTGACACATTGCCTAGCAATCCTGAACACCTCACGTTTTTGGTCCTCGCGTTGTAGAACATGCTTGAACTTTCTTTCCTCTGCTTCCCTTCTTGCGAAGTACACTTGTCTCCTAGCTTCCCTCCTGGCCATTTGATAGTCTTCTCTACTTCCCCTATCCCGCCATGCTTTCCAAGCCTGCTTTTTGGCCTTGATTGACCCCTCCACCTTACTGTTCCACCACCATGTTACTCTCCTCCTGCCTACAGGCCTGCTCCAGCCACAGATTTCGTCTGCCGCCATCAGCAGGTTTGCTTTCAGGAATTCCCACTGTTCCTCTACCTTGTACGACTCTATATATATTTATATATATACCATCCTACCCATACTAGCGTGGAAAATGGATGTTAAACGATGATGATATATATATATATATACACACACATGTGAAAACAAACATCATCACACATACTAGTGCACAACACACATTACACACTGTCTAGCAGTGTACCTAAAGATAGCATCATATTCAAATCTCAGAATCTTGGTACCATATTGATGTCATCACACTTAATCCAAACATCTGATCGTTGCACTTTTAACGATTTATGGCATTTTCTATCTTCATATATCATTAGTATGCCTCTCTTTGTGTCTCCTTATAGGCCCTTGTGGATCCTAATGGTCCATTGTTGATTCTGGAAGCCACTTATAGTTCCTTGTGGCTATTTATGCTCCTTGTTCCCCTTTTGACCCCTTGTGGCTTAAAGTAGTATCTTTTGGCAATTTATAGCTACTTGTGGTTTCTTGTGGATGCCTGTAGCTCCTAGTGGCTATTTGGGACCCCTTTTGGCCCATTATGGATCTATCACTAAGTAGCTTTAACCTTTTTCATACCAAACTGCTTCAACTCCACCATAGTTTTGTGATATAAAACTGTTTAATTTTAAATGTTTATATTTATCTAAAAATTTTCTATCATCATTTCATGTGAGACATTTTGTTAAGTTATGTTCCAAACACCAGCTTAATAATAAGAAAGTTAGTCATTATTTGAAAATCATAGGAAGTGTCTTTCATTAAAAATATGATAAATAGATTAAAGTGTTTATATTTATCTAAAAACCTTCCATCATAATTTTATGTAAGAACCTTTGTGAAGTTATGTTCCAAATATCATCTTAATAATTGTTTCTAGCATAGGCACAAAGCCAGCAATATGAGTAGAGGGGAAAATCAATTATATCAATCCCAGCACTTGACTAGTTCATATTTTATTGAACCTGAAAGGATGACAAAATTGACCTCAGCTGGATTTGATCTCATAAACAGGCCATGATGCAAATATATGTACACACACACACTCATGAAAACATATGTATACATACACATGTTTGCAAACAGACACACATTGATACTCATGTCAACATACACATATAAGGTCTGTTGAAAAGTTATCTGACATTTTCCCCCGTGGGATGTAATGACATTCATCATTATCATCATCATCATCGTTTTTATGTCCACTTTTCCGTGCTGGCATGGGTTGGACAGGTCCTTCTCAGCACAGCATCTCTCCATTTGTGTTCCTTTGTTATCTCCTCTGCCAGTCTTAGTGATTTGAAGTCAGCTCTCACAATCTCTGCCCAGGTCTTTCTTGGTCTTCCTCTACTGCGGCTTCCTTCCACTGAGATTTCTTCATCCATCGGTTTTTGTCCATCCACATCACATGTTCATACCAACACAGTCTTCTCTCCTGCACACCACCTCGGATTCCTCTTAAGCCCAGCTTCTCCCTTACCTCACCAAGCTTAACCTTTCTCTCACATTTACATTGCACATACAACAAAGCACAGTTGATTCATTTCTCTCCAGCCTACACATGTTCTCTACAGTCACAGCCACTGTTTCACTACCATGTAGCACCACATGTCCTCTGCAGTCATAGCCCATGTTTCACTACCATGTAGCACCACATGTCCTCTGCAGTCATAGCCCATGTTTCACTACCATGTAGCACCACATGTCCTCTGCAGTCATAGCCCATGTTTCACTACCATGCAGCATCGCGCCCCACACACAGATGTCATACAGCCGTCCTTTTGTACGTTTGCAGAGTAGCGAATTGACATTTGTGTTGTAGGATTATACGTGTGGGTGTAAGTGTGTAAACAAAGGGGAAAAGGAAAAGGGTCATGTCTACCAAACAGCTAGTCGAATGGTGGTGGATAGGGGGTGAGTAGGAGTGACCCGGAGTCAGCGTGCATCTAGATCTTCATTATGTAACCTTGAACTTACATATAAACAGAAAAGTGTGAAAACACACTTAGATTATGGCCTGAGATTAAAGAATGAAAGTTTGAAAAATATTCTAATTAATGTAACCTTCAGTTGAACTGAATTGATTTAATACTTTCATGTGTTGAAATAGATATTGTTATACTTTGGTAGGGTCATGCTACCTACTAAAACACAGGCACCAATAAATTGTCACTTCCATTTTATTATTAATTCGGTAACTAGGCCAGTAGATTAGCGGTAAGTAGAGGGTCAGACGCCATGCTTTGCAGCAAGAGTTACGGTCCCTTATGGTCTGAGTTCAAATCCCGCCGAGGTTAACTTTGCCTTTCATCCTTACGGGGTCGATAAAATAAAGTACCAGTCACGCACTGGGGTCAATTTAATTGACTTCCCCCCAAAGTTGCTGGCCTATATAAGAAACCATTATTAGTTTGGTAACTAGGCCAGTGGATTGGCAGTATGAGTAGTGTAAAACCAAATGATTTGTGGTATTTATTGGTCCTGCCATGTTTCACTCTGCCTTTCATCTCACTGGTGTTAATAATATACCAGTCAAGTACTAGGGTTGATATAACCAATTTTTCCCTTCCTCAAAATTACTGGCCTTGTTAAGAAGAATTATTAATTAGGTAACTAATCCATTCTTTGATTAGTATTGTCACTCATTCTGTGACCTCCTCAATGACTATTCTTGCTCCTCTGTGTCTCCTTTTCATTTTGATTTTGTTTTATTTACTCCATTTGAAAATCATTATTTTCAAATGGTTTTGAAAATAATGAAGAATTTGAAAGGACTTAATAATGTAAGTAACTGTTTCATTATTAATCCTTTTATGACTGCATTTCTAATGAAATCCATGCTATTTCAATTAATGAAGAATTTTGAGGGATTTACCAACATTATTATTTCATTACTAAGATAACTTAACATATGGTTCTTATTTCAAATTATGTTGGAAGATCTTAATCTAAATAGGAAACTTTGGCTGGTATTGTTTCATTAAGGAGACAAAAGTCAGTGTTGCCACACACATTCACGAGCGGCATTGTTTTTGGTGAGATCACTGGATGTATCAGTTACTGTCAGGCAGCATGTGAGATGCTGTACTACTTTGTCTGATACTACTAACAAATGAGACATAGGTGTACGAGTACAACCTGGAAACCAAGGCTCTGTCATCACAGTGGAAGCACCCAATGTCATCAAAGTTCAAAAAAGCATGTCAGGTGTGGAGTAAAATCAAGGTGATGGTGACTGTTTTCTTTGACTACCAAGACATTGTGCATCATATATACACATTTACAAAGGAGTACTATGAGGAAATCCTCCAACATCTTTGTGATGCAATTTGGTGCAAGAGACCAGGATATATGAGCCTTTCAAAAATGGCAGCTGCATCACAACAATGCACCTGCTCATTTGTTACAGCTGATTCAAGTTCTCTTGGTAAAGAAAGACATTTTGATCACTTGCCAGGTTCTAGAGATGGCTGAGGCTGATGTCTTTGATAGTTAGGTAGACTATGATGGCAGAGCTGAGAGCCTGTCTGAAAGGAACATTCTAGATATGTTTTGAACAGTGAAAGGGTTGCTGGGCTAAATATGTGGAAGTACAAGAGGTTTACTTTAAAGGTTATTAGTGATTGAACCCCACTAAATATGTAATTTATTCTTTCCAGCCTAAAGTTGGATACTTTTTCGACAGACTTTGTACATGTGCAAACTCATATACAGACACTTGTGTGCAATGTTACACATTTACATGCATACAACCACCTAAACAGCCACAACTACACACATTAGTAATTTATGACAGACCTGACATAATTAATCTGATTAATTTAAATCACGTTTATACATACAGGCACCTACTCCATAACTGTTGTTGTTGTTGTTGTTGTTGTAATTTGTCTTGTGTATTTTTCTTAGCTGTTTTATGTGTTTGTGTCTTTATTTTTAATTTTTTATCCTCCCCCTCCCAGCTGTCATGTTCTGTATGTTAATTACACCTAAACAACACTGGCCATTTAATTACAGTTTACACTGTGTCAGTAGTATTTTATCTTGCATTTCTACACATTGAAAAATAAATATCATCACCACCACTAACACCACTGCCAATATCACCACCAACAACACCACTACCAACACCATCACCACCACCACTACCAACACCATCACCACCACCACCACCACCGCCAACACCAACACCACCACCATCACCAACACCAACACCACCACCACCACCACCATCACCACCACCACTATCAACACCACCACCACAATCAACACCATCACCACCACCATTACCAACACCATCACCAACACCACCACCATCACCAACACCACCACCATCACCAACACCACCACCAACACCATCACCACCACCATTACCAATATCACCACCACCACTACCAACAACACCACCAACAACAACACCATCACCACCACCACCACCATCATCACCACCATTACCAATATCACCACCAACAACACTACCACCAACAATATCACCACCAACAATATCACCACCAACAACACCACCACCATCATCACCACCACCACTACCAACACCAACACCAACACCATCACCACCACCACTACCAATACCATCACCACCACCAGTACCAACACTATCACCACCACCACTACCAACACCATCACCACCACCATTACCAACACCATCACCACCACCATTACCAACACCATCACCACCACCACTACCAACACCATCACCACCACCATTACCAACACCATCACCACCACCATTACCAACACCATCACCACCACCACTACCAACACCATCACCACCACCATTACCAACACCATCACCAATACCAACACCACCACCACCACCACCATTACCAACACCATCACCACCACCATTACCAACACCATCACCACCACCACTACCAACACCATCACCATTACCAACACCATCACCACCACCACCACCACTACCAACACCATCACCACCACCAATACCAACACCATCACCACCACCACTACCAATACCATCACCACCAACAACACCACTACCAGCTACACCACTACTACCACGACGACCACCACCACCACCACCACCATTACCAATATCATCAGCAACAACAACAACAACACCATATACTCTACTTGCCAATTGTACAAAATGATGTTAATGAGTCCTTCATGAACACACACACACATAACCACACTCATACATATACATACACACACATAACCACACTCATACATACATACACATAGACACACACACACACACCTGACCACACTCATACAGACATACACATACACACACACACACATGACCACACTCTCTCTACACACAGATACACATTCATACTCAGAAACATAATATATACACATACAAATCTATACAGCATTCAAACATAAATAAAAAAAAGAGTAAACCCTCACACATACATAACCCCCCCCACCACCACCACCACCACCACCACCAACACACACACACACACATACACATAAACACCTCCCCACATACACATAAACCTCTCACCCCCCACATACACATAAACCTCTCACCCCCACATACACATAACCCCCCCCCCCGCATACAAATACCCCCCACACACACACACTCACACATACACATAAACCTCACCCCCCGCCCCACATAACCCCCCCCCCCCCCATATACACAACCAGTCTGTTGTGGCTCACCAATGCCAACATTTGTGTATTTAGGTTCTAGTAGGGAATGTTAACTTATTGTCACAGGTGAGTTATCCATTAAATCTTGGATTTCTACTATATTGAACCTAGTAGAATGATTGGCAAACTTCACCTCAGCTGGAACTCTGAATTTAAAGACAATAAGAAGCAGGGGTTAGTTTTGTGGGCCCCATGACTAGCTTCTCCACTTTTGTGTATTGTTTGCAGCACCCCTCACCAACCCCCTGTCTTTCTTCCTCCATGGAGCACCCCTCACCAACCCCCTGTCTTTCCTCCTCCATGGAGCACCTCTCACCAACCCCCTGTCTTTCCTCCTCCATGGAGCACCCCTCACCAACCCCCTGTCTTTCCTCCTCCATGGAGCACCCCTCACCAACCCCCTGTCTTTCCTCCTCCATGGAGCACCTCTCACCAACCCCCTCACTTTCCTCCTCCATGGAGCACCTCTCACCAACCCCCTCACTTTCCTCCTCCATCAAGCTATGTCTTTCTTCCTCTTCTTTTACTTTCACATTCATTTCCATCCTCTCCCTGTGCCCCTGGTCGAGAGGCAGGTGCCTTGTCTGGGACGTCACTGTTAGTGACTCTTTTGCTTTTCCCCACATCCTGGATGCTGCGGTTAGGACGAGAGCCACAGCTGCCGCAGCCGAGCGGAGTAAGACTCTAAAATACTCTGATCTGTCGGCCAGCTACATTTTTCAGCCTGTGGCTTTCGAGACGTTTGGGAGAGTCGGGCCGCTGACTGCGAGGTTCCTCTCTTCACTGGCGGCTCGCCTAATAGAGGTAACTGGCGAATCTCGCAAGGGCGCTTGGCTGTTTCAGCGCATCAGCCTCGCTATCACCTGAGGCAACGCTGCGAGTGTGCTGGCTTGCCTCAAAAATCATTAGAGAGGTTGCCCAGTACTCCTTGCGACGCTGCTGTCTTTTGCTCTGGTGTTGGCTCGGTTGTTCACCCCTTCCTTTACATTTTCTTTAATATTGTAACATTAAAAGAATACACAGTCACTTCCATCTTTCTTTAACACACAACCATCTCATTCCATTTCTCTTCACCACATTCATCACTGGTTCTATTTCCATTATATTCTACAATTTATTGTTTGTTTTCCTCTCAGCAATACTCCACCCATCCAATGGATCATTCCCATTTCCATTTTTTCCAGCTTTCTCTGTTGCTCCACATTCCTCATCCATGTCTCATTCCCATAAATCATGGCACTTCTTACACATGTAGCATACACTGTTCACTAACACTCCCCCACCTCATTAGCACATTATTCAGTTCCCAGAACCTCTTGCATGCACATCTAGATACTGTCACAGAATCTGATCCACCCCCTCCAACATGTCTCCAAAGTAAAAAAACGTTTTCACACATTCCTTCTTCACACCATTCCCAAAATCCAGTTCAACATCCTCTCCATCTGCACCACCCTCCATAAACACTTTACGCTTAAATGTAGCTGCCACATTATTTAATAATCTCTTCATATGGCTACATTTTCCATGTACCCACCCAGCAAATCTAAACTGTCACACCTAAATGCCACAAGCATTAATTAATTGTTTCTACATTTGGCACAAAGCCAACAATTTGAAGGAAAGGGGAAAGTCAATTAAATCGACCCAGTGTATTACTGCTACTTTATTTTATCAACCCAGTAAAGATGAAAGTCAAAGCTAACCTCAGTAATCCATCACCTGGTTTAACACCACCACCACCTGGTCCCTGGGGTCTCTTTGGTTCACTACAGAGGTAGAAATCCATCACCTGGTTTAACACCACCACCACCTCCACCACCACCTGGTCCCTGGGGTGTCTTTGGTTCACTACAGAGGTAGAAATCCATCACCTGGTTTAACACCACCACCACCTGGTCCCTGGGGTGTCTTTGGTTCACTACAGAGGTAGAAATCCATCACCTGGTTTAACACCACCACCACCTGGTCCCTGGGGTGTCTTTGGTTCACTACAGAGGTAGAAATCCATCACCTGGTTTAACACCACCACCACCTCCACCACCACCTGGTCCCTGGGGTGTCTTTGGTTCACTACAGAGGTAGAAATCCATCACCTGGTTTAACATCAGGTGGGGATGTTTGTATTAACAGTAAAGGTGATAATGGTGGTGGTGTCGATACTGTAGGTAGTGATAGGTGTATATGTAGTGGTGGTGGTGTAGGTAGTAGTCGTGGTGGTGTCGGCAGTGGTGGTGGTGGTGTAGGTGACAGTGGCGAAGGAAATGTAGGCAGTAGTGGTAGTAGTGTAGGTGGTGTAGGTAGTAGTGGTGGTGGTGGTGGTGTAGGTAGTGGTAGAGGTATGTAGGTAGTGGTGGTGGTAATGTAGGTAGTGTAGGTGGTAGTGGTGGTAGTGTAGGTAGTAGTGGTGGTAGTGTAGGTAGTAGTGGTGGTGTGTAGGTAGTAGTGGTGGTAGTGTAGGTAGTAATGGTGGCAGTGTAGGTAGTAGTGGTGGTAGTGTAAGTAGTAGTGGTGGTAGTGGTGGTAGTGGTGGTGGTAGTGTAGGTAGTAGTGGTGGTAGTGTAGGTAGTGTAGGTAGTGGTGGTGGTAGTGTAGGTAGTAGTGGTGGTAGTATAGGTAGTGGTGGTGGTAGTGTAGGTAGTAGTGGTGGTAGTGTAGGTAGTGGTGGTGGTAGTGTAGGTAGTAGTGGTGGTAGTGTAGGTAGTGGTGGTGGTAGTGTAGGTAGTGGTGGTGGTAGTATAGGTAGTAGTGGTGGCAGTGTAGGTAGTAGTGGTGGTAGTGTAGGTAGTAGTGGTGGTGTGTAGGTAGTAGTGGTAGTAGTGTAGGTAGTAATGGTGGCAGTGTAGGTAGTAGTGGTGGTAGTGTAAGTAGTAGTGGTGGTAGTGGTGGTAGTGGTGGTGGTAGTGTAGGTAGTAGTGGTGGTAGTGTAGGTAGTGTAGGTAGTGGTGGTGGTAGTGTAGGTAGTAGTGGTGGTAGTATAGGTAGTGGTGGTGGTAGTGTAGGTAGTAGTGGTGGTAGTGTAGGTAGTGGTGGTGGTAGTGTAGGTAGTAGTGGTGGTAGTGTAGGTAGTGGTGATGGTAGTGTAGGTAGTGGTGGTGGTAGTATAGGTAGTAGTGGTGGCAGTGTAGGTAGTAGTGGTGGTAGTGTAGGTAGTAGTGGTGGTAGTGTAGGTAGTGGTGGTGGTGTAGGTAGTAGTGGTGGTAGTGTAGGTAGTGGTGGTGGTGGTGTAGGTAGTAGTGGTGGTAGTGTAGGCAGTAGTGGTGGTAGTGTAGGTAGTGGTGGTGGTAGTGTAGGTAGTAGTGGTGGTAGTGTAGGTGGTGGTGGTAATGTAGGTAGTAGTGGTGGTAGTGTAGGTAGTAGTGGTGGTAGTGTAGGTAGTGGTGGTGGTGGTAATATAGGTAGTAGTGGTGGTAGTGTAGGTAGTAGTGGTGGTGGTAGTGTAGGTAGTGGTGCTTGTAGTGTAGGTAGTGGTGGTGGTAGTGTAGGTAGTGGTGGTAGTGTAGGTAGTGGTGGTGGTGGTAATGTAGGTAGTAGTGGTGGTAGTGTATGTAGTAGTGGTGGTAGTGTAGGTAGTAGTGGTGGTGGTAGTGTAGGTAGTAGTGGTGGTGGTAGTGTAGGTAGTAGTGGTTGTAGTGTAGGTAGTGGTGGTGGTAGTGTAGGTAGTGGTGGTGGTAGTGTAGGTAGTAGTGGTGGTGTGTAGGTAGTAGTGGTGGTAGTGTAGGTAGTAGTGGTGGTGTGTAGGTAGTAGTGGTGGTAGTGTAGGTGGTGGTGGTGGTAGTGTAGGTAGTAGTGGTGGTGTGTAGGTAGTAGTGGTGGTAGTGTAGGTGGTGGTGGTAGTGTAGATAGTAGTAATAGTGGTGGTAGTGTAGGTAGTAGTGCTGGTAGGTGTTTATCTTCTGAAATTGACTCACCACCTTCAAGCAATATTGGATTACATTGGTGATAAATTGTGTTGGTGTTGTTATTGATGATGTTGCTGTTATTGTTGGTGTTGATATTATTGCTATTGTTGGTGTTGTTATTGCTGTTGATGGTGGTGGTGTTGATGTTGTTGCTGTTATTGTTGTTGTCAGTAGTGGTCCTGTTGTTGTTATTTTGGATTATCTATCAATTGATTTGTTCATTATTATTGGTGTCAGGGATTATACGGGCCTCATCACCCATAGGTCATAGATTCTAGCATTGCCATGGATATTTATATATATCATCATCATCGTTTAACGTCTATCTTCCACACTAGCATGGGTTAGACGGGAATTGTCCCACTTGAGGCAAGATTGATTGAGTGACCGTGACTAGCTCGTATAGGACTATCTGGCAGGTTTTCTACGGCTGGATGCCCTTCCTAACACCAACCACATTTACAGTGTGAACTGGGAGCTTTTTATCGTGTCTTCTACAAAACCACTTTACAGCGAGGACTGTGTTTTTTTTTTGTCATGACACCTACACAACCTCATTAGTGTGGACTGGATGTTGTGGTACCAACATAACTTTATAGAGAAAGGGGTGGTGTTGGTGGAAGTGGGAGGAGGGAGTAGGGTTAGTGGGTTGGAGTGTATATTTGGTTAAGAGGTGCCTACTGACTATATATATCTATATCTATGTATATATATATATATATATATATATATATAGGAACAAGTATGACCCCGACAGCAGAGCTCAAGCCGTTTCGACTGCTATTTCTTGACTAAATTAGAACTTTTAGCCTGGTAAATAAATAGCCAAACTTATCAAGGGGTACTTCCTTATATAGGAAGATAGTAATTGTCAAGAGGATTGGTTAAAATTTGTTATAAAGACAAATAAATCTATCATGGCATTTGGTGGGAGGTAGGGGTGGCTGAACTTGCCGGTAGACCAAAGAGGGAGTAAAGAAAGCTAGTCAGGCATTGAAAGGGAAATCTATACAGCAGATTCTAAGGATAAAGTATGAAAAGTCGAAAAATTGTACTGGAGAAAAGGAGGAGGGGAGTTGAAGGAATAGGTAAGTCGAAAGGGAGTAAAATAAAAATAAGAATAAAAAAAAATAATAAATATATAAAAAAAAATTTGATAGTGAGAAATGAATAAAAAAACAAAAACAGTAGAATCTATAAACAGCTGCTATAAGTAGGGATTGCTAAGCTATAGAAAAGTATAATAGGTAGAGAATGGGAAAAATACTAAGTAAGAGATTGTAGTTAGTAGTGAAAAAAATGTTTAAAGCAGGCTTACTTAGTCCAGAAATAGCCGTCGAAACGGCTTGAGCTCTGCCGTCGGGGTCATACTTGTTCCTATTACCCACTCTACTACACTAAGTATTGAGTACTTTGGTGCATTATGGTGCATCTGGTTCCTTACCACAATTTCTTTGTTATATATATATATATATATATTAGTGAAAAAGAACAAAGGAACTATTATGACATTATAACAAGTTTATTGCCGACAGCCGTTTCGTCCGACCACATGGTGGGACTTATCAAGGCATATAACATGTGATTGTAAGATCATTGTTTACATCAACGTATCACTCAAGGCTAGCAGTTTGAAATTGTGGTATACATCAGCGACTCCGCTTGTATAGTTGGGGTCTATATTCTAAGGGGGCTCTTTTATATTAGTTGTCGGGGTCAGGGATTGAAGTTTAAAAATTAGATAATAATATATAATTTACGCATTAACAGTAAACTAAAAGACTTGGGGTCCCGTAGAAGCACCTTAGAAAATCCCTCAATAAGTGCATAAAGCTTACAGGCTCCAATAAACCTACTAGACTAAAAGAAATTAAGAGGCTAATAAAATAAAAAATAAAAATATAAAGTTTCCCTAAAAAATATATAAAGTTCCTATGAAATTCCTTCTAGAGAAAAAAAAAATTTTTTCCCGAAAGAAAAAAACCTTCTTCCCCCGAGATCACGTTTACAAAATTCAGAAAACTTACGAAGTTTTGATATTTCCTACTAAGTTGAAAGAAACTAATCAATTAGAGGTTAATTCAGAGAGCCTTCTATAATTCTCTCAGAAAAGGCCCCTTTAATATTTTTAATAGGAACTTCATCCGAGAGAGCCTTCGAAGAATTAAAATTTTAGAGAGCCTTTAAGGATATATATAAAAACGAATTGAGCAAAATTATACATTAAAAGTTAAAAATTACGGTATTTGGGATATCCGAGGAATTTTCAAAGGGCTGCTTCAACAGATACAACTTAGGCATAATAGATACAATAATTTAAGTAATTTAATCAGGGAGCAATTCAAGGAGTTTATCAAGTTGGGCAAGATTAAAGAAAGTGGTAAATAAGAAAATACATAAGCAAAAAGACAATAATTATAAAATGTATTTTTAAGAAGGTATAAGGTAGCTTCAGTAATCTAACAATGTATTATCGCAAAAAATTATTATAAAATTATTGATACAGGATTAACAAAGACATAATAATATATATTCCTGCCTAGTTAAGGTATAAGGTAGCTTCAGTAATCTAACAATGTATTATCACAAAAAATTATTCTAAAATTATTGATACAGGATTAAAAATTATTACAAAATTACCACAAAATTATCAAATTATCATAAAATTACCATAAAATTATTACAAAATTATCAAATTATCATAAAATTATCATAAAATTATTACAAAATTATCACAAAATTATTGATATAGGATCAACAAAGACATAACAATATATATTCCTGCCCAATTAACAAGTAATCAAAACACTATTAACAGTCAGGCAAAACTAGCTCAGGGATATCCCGCGCTCGGATACTTTACACACACACAGCAACACATAGGATTAGCACAGACACAATGGTATATTCCTGCCTAATTAACAAACAATCGATTAACAATTGATGGTCAAGAAAATGTACTCAGGGATATCCCGCGCACGGATATTTACATACATACAACAGGATGAACAGTACTGGTGACCGTGTGGGCGCGATATCCATTATGCGTATGTAGTCATCTGCATAGCTCCAGGCACGATATCCATTATGCGTATGTAGTCATCTGCATAGCTCCAGGCGCAGCTGGTCTTGTTTAAACGTTCATAGATCACCTGGGGTTCACTATTATCTGCATGGACTCTCTGGGAGATGTACCTGTGGATCTAATAGCCAGTGGTTGCCGGATGTGGTCCGTTCAATCTTTTAGTTTCAGGGGTTGAACACTTTCGCGATAGACGAGCCTGCTGGTTCTAAGTCCAAGGTCTCGCTACGCAGGATGTATTGGTCTACATGCTATATTGTTAAAAAACCAGTGTGGATTTGACTGGGGTGGTATATTACGAACTCCAAGTCCACACGCGACTGGTCAAAAGCGAAGGGCTGTCCCCTCTTTGTTTGCAGTATGGGTCGGTCCCAGCTTAGATGGTGGTCGTGTTATCCATATTCCGTCAGCCCTGTATATTCAAGACAGATCAGGGTATATATTTGCGGGTATGGTCCTGCGTCTACGTTATCCAGAGGGTCTCGCTTGTGGTATTTTTCTACGGGACCCCAAGTCTTTTAGTTTACTGTTAATGCGTAAATTATATATTATTATCTAATTTTTAAACTTCAATCCCTGACCCCGACAACTAATATAAAAGAGCCCCCTTAGAATATAGACCCCAACTATACAAGCGGAGTCGCTGATGTATACCACAATTTCAAACTGCTAGCCTTGAGTGATACGTTGATGTAAACAATGATCTTACAATCACATGTTATATGCCTTGATAAGTCCCACCATGTGGTCGAACGAAACGGCTGTCGGCAATAAACTTGTTATAATGTCATAATAGTTCCTTTGTTCTTTTTCACTAATATTTCTGCTCTGCGTATACGCATAGAGCTTAACTAGCTACCGTCACATATTTGGTAGGTCAGACGTGATCATCGCGATTCACATACGACCTACCATACATCTTATTTATATATATATATGAATGAAAAATGGCGTGCTGCGTTGTTGCGAATATGGACATATGAATAAAAATAGACCGAGAAAAGTCCGTCATTAGTAGTCTGCTGATTCTCATTGGTATTTCTTTGCATTAAAGACTAGATACCTAAAATCAGTGCGAGCGATAACTAAATTAAGTTATCGGGACAGAGGAAAGTGAACAAACAACATGGTAGTAGCGCAACGTAAAGAGGGGAAAAAAGAGACAAGTCAATGAATCTTGTGGGCATAAGTCCGACAAATCAAATGACGAGAAGAAAATTGAGAGAGGAAAGAATTAATGCAGGTCAGACGGGAGGAAGTGAGAGAGGAGTAGCAGAGAGTGAGTGAGTGAAAGTTTGAGGAAGGGGCTAGCTGAGTGTGCGACCAGCAGTGGGGATGGAGGAAAGTAAGAGGTAAGTGGGAGAGAGAGAAAGAGGAAAGCAGTAAGGTAACAGAAAAAATACGAACCACAGCGAAGGGAAAATATATGTGAATGAAAAATGGCGTGCTGCGTTGTTGCGAATATGAACATATGAATAAAAATAGACCGAGAAAAGTCCGACCAATGAGAATCAGCAGACTACTGATGACGGACTTTTCTCGGTCTATTTTTATTCATATATATATATGGATGTATGTATTTGTATGTAATATATAGTATCAACATATAAGGAGCAAAGAATCAATGTTGCATCATATACATATTTATTACATATTAAAACATATCTGAAGAGCTTCCGATTCCAGAGTCAGGTTCGATCATTAATAGATTGTTCCTCAAGCTGATCGACAGTGAAACATATGTAATATGTAATTAAATATGTATATATGGGTGCTTTCTGTTGTGTCACCAACACGTTAGAGTGTGGGATATATATATATATATCATCATCATCATTATCGTTTAACATCTATCTTCTATCCTAGCATGGGTTAGACAAGAGTTGTCCCACTTGAGGCAAGATTGGTTGGGTGATCGTGTCTTGCTCGTATAAAATATATACATTTATATGTATACACACACACATATATATATAATATATTTCAGATGGAAATTACTTCCATAAGATTAATATTGAAGAAGTAATTTCCATCTGAAATAAATAATGTGCCTGCTCTACTTAATGTATTGAGTGCATTATTGGTGAAGTTTTTTTGGTGAGCAATATGTTTCTTGTTGAAACATATTGAGTAGATCTTTGATCAGAGCTGTTCCATCCATGATCATCCAGTAGAGGATCATGTAATTAGCTGAACCACTAGCTATTAACTGGAGTTTCTAAATTCAAATAACATTCATTATATTTCTCTCCCATCGGTGATTGGCAGTATCGGTAGAGGGTTAGACGCCATGCTTTCTAGCAGAGTTACGTCCCTTTACAGCCTGAGTTCAAATCCCGCCGAGGTTAACTTTGCCTTTCATCCTTACGGGGTCGATAAAATAAAGTACCAGTAATGTACTGGTTAATTGCTGGCCTTGTGCCTGAAGTAGAAACAATTATATTTCTCTGCCATCAATCTGTGATGTGTCCAACAGATAATTAGGTGGCCATATTGTAGGTCAATTTCATCAAATGACAGTCTGGCCCACTGAACTATCAGTTCAATCCCACTGTAGTCAACTTTGCCTTTCATCCTTTCAGAGTCAATAAACTAGCAGTACAGTACTGGAGTAGTTGTGTCTTCTCTTTCTCTTACTGTTTCTCCCTCTCTCTTACACTCTCACATTCACACACACACACACACACACACATGTGTGCGCGCGCGCACACACACACACACACATGCAGCAGGAAACAGAGATGTGAGATAATAGCAGAATGTCAATAGATGGGTTGCAGTTTCATAAGATAATGTACGTGTATATATGTATATATATATATACATGTCTATGGCATTGTGTGTGCTTGTATATGTGTGAGCCTATGTTACTGTGCATGTATGTGTATATATATGTGTATGTTATTATATGTATGAGTGTGCATGAGTGTATGCTAATGTGTGTTTGCATTACTGTGTATGTAAATATATATATATATATATATATATGTATATGTATATATATATGTATATGTGTGTGTGTGGGATAATATATAATTTTGAGCTATTATATGTTGGTAATATACAGGTTTATGTGGTTTTGATCAGGAAATCAACTGACAAGCACGTTTAAAGTAACCTTATGAATAGGTGTATTTATGTATACGTATGTATGTATTATTTTACCATACATATGTGTATATGTCAGGTCACTCTTGAGTGTTACTAAGATAGAAGTAGGGCAAATGGTGTTTTGTGGTGTAATGTCATGTGTGGTGTGGTGTGATGTGTGATGTGTGCTGTAATTTGATGTTGTGTGGTGATGTGTAGTGTTTGTAGTGCTGTGTGGTATTGTATGGTGTTGTGTGGTATTGTATGATATTGAGTGGTGTTGTGTGATATTGAGTGGTATTATATGATGTTGTGTGGTGTTGTACAGTGTTGTGTGGTATTATATGATGGTGTGTGGTGTTGTGCAGTGTTGTGTGGTGTAATGTGATGTGTGGTGTGATGTGGTGTGTGATGTGTGCTGTAATTTGATGTTGTGTGGTGATGTGTAGTGTTTGTAGTGTTGTGTGGTGATGTGTAGTGTTGTGTGGTATTGTGTGATAGTGTGTGGTGTTGTGTGATATTGAGTGGTATTATATGATGTTGTGTGGTGTTGTACAGTGTTGTGTGGTGTTGTTCAGTGTTGTGTGGTATTATATGATAGTGTGTTGTGTTGTACAGTGCTGTGTGGTGTTGTTCAGTGTTGTGTAGTGTTGTGTGGTATTGTGTGGTATTATATGATGGTGTGCGGTGTTGTACAGTGTTGTGTGGTATTGTGTGGTGTTATATGATGGTGTGTGGTGTTGTTCAGTGTTGTGTGGTGTTGTACAGTGTTGCGTGGTATTGTGTGGTGTTATATGATGGTGTGTGGTGTTGTTCAGTGTTGTGTGGTGTTGTACAGTGTTGTGTACTGTTGTGTGGTATTATATGATGGTGTGCAGTGTTGTACAGTGTTGTGTGGTATTGTGTGGTGTTATATGATGGTGTGTGGTATTGTTCAGTGTTGTGTGGTGTTGTACAGTGTTGTGTACTGTTGTGTACTGTTGTTGTAGTTGCCTGTTTCCACATAGTCACTCAGTTGACTTGTCAGGCAATTAGAACTCCAAAATAAAAAGAGAAGTAAGAAGACATATAGGTGGAGGCATGGGTATGTGGTGAAGGAGCTTGCCTCACAACCACATATTTTGGGGTTCCTGTTGCAGGTCACCTTGGGCAAGTGTCTTTTTCTATAGGTTGACCAATGTTTTCTGTGTAGTATTTGGTAGAGAGAAACTGCAGAAACCTGCTCTATGTTGATATATATATATATATATATATCAACATACTGTAAATGTGGTTAGTGTTAGGAGGGCATCCAGCCGTAGAAAACCTGCCAGATAGTCCTATGCGAGTGAGACACGGTCACCTGACCAATCTTGCCTCAAGTGGGACAACTCCCGTCTAACCCATGCTAGCATGGAAGATAGACATTAAACGATGATGATGATATATATATATATATATATATATATATATATATATATATGTGTGTGTGTGGGGTGTATGTGTGTATGTATGTTCGTGGTTATGTGTATGTTTATGCGTATACGCGCGTGTGTGTGTGAATGTACGAATATGTGTGAGTATATGAATGTGTGTATATATTTATTTTATATTTATGTGTGTATACGCATTTTATCTGTAGATTATAAACTTACAGAGACATTAGCCTTGAATTTTTGTATTTACATACATCTTTTTGGCATGCGTATGCATGTGAACATATATCTTTATGCATATCTGTGAACGAAGTTACTTACACATATATATACACACACCTAACTGTATAAACATTTTGTATTTTCATTGGTCAATTTGAACTCTGTTCCCAAACAGACCTGAAATTTTGAATTGTTGTTATTATCAATAAATATATTTCATTATTTCTGAAGACGGCATATATATGTGTTTGGTATGTATATTTAATTTTGATAGTTTGTATAATTTTGTATAATTTTGTACATAGATCTGTTGAATATGCATGCCAATTCTAACACATATATATCCTAGAAACGATCGTTAAATAATGAACTTTTTTTGTTTAATATAAGGAACTGTTTCATTGTTTTATTCATTATTTGTTTAATATTTTATATATATATATATATATATATATATATATATATATATATATATATACGATATTAATAAATGGAAACTATATTTATAAAACCATATTTATTTCATTATATATATTTCAAGGATACCAAGTTACATTATGGCATGCCTTCATCAGACAAAATATAATATATAACAGTTTTATAAATAGACATTGACGTACCCCTTTAAAAATTGACCGTTGCTTTTGGAGGCCATCAGGATAGTGGTTTGTTTACTTTAGTAAGTCATAGTGTTAAGAGTAAGTAAAAAGATGGAGAGAGAGAGAGAAACGTGGAGAAAAAAAAAGAAAGGGAGAGATAGATAAAGAAAAAGAAGAAAGCAAAAAGAAAAGAGAACAGAGGAAAAATAACGGGGAGATATCAAACCATCAGACAGAGAAAAAATCCAGAGAGAGATATATAGAGATAGAGAGAGAGGGGGGAGAGAACGAAAACCTCAAGTTATGTCATATTAAGTTGAGTTAACAATTGGGATGAAATGCATAAATAAAATTAGAAATATTAATATTCATGAATGGAATATAGATATATAATATGAGAAATTACACATTGTTTAATTATGATTAGATATTTAGTTTAAAAATTGAGATCAATATATTAAAAATTGGAATTTAAACATTATAAAATATATATATTGCTAGAGAGATTATCTATCGTATATTACATACACATAGGCAAAGGTACATAAATATATATATATACACACTCACTCAGAAAATACACACTATATCTACTCCCGCATATAATATATACATACAAAGCATAAGTGATTTTTTATGTATTGCTATACATTCCTTGTGTTATTAATTAAAAATTAAAAATTTTTAGTATATATATATATAAATATATAGGATTAACTTTCATGCATTTATGGCTGTTAAGTTATGCATATCTGCAATCAAAAACTGCATGTGTAAACCTGTACATTCACATCCATAATTCTTAGCTATACATGAATAGATATGTGTGTGCATCTTCAATTGGTATACACGCGTCACTCATGCATAAATAGACATATAATCATAAAAAAGCATATAACACATGTATATGTATGTCAACCCACATATATAGATACATAAGCCGTACATAGACATACGTATACATCAATATATAACATAGTACAATTGAGTATATAAAATACAAAAGGATTATATTTTGGAAATATAATTATATCAATATAACTTAAAAGGCAAACGAATTCTACAAATATCAAAATACTAAAATATCCCAAAATATTATAGAATATTTTAAGTTAAAATAATATGTTTAATATATTTAGTATAGAAATTTATCTTACGTATATTTTAATCAAGATATTGAAAGGACAAACTTTTGAAAATTATGAGAAGCTATCAGAATAAAAAATAAATCTAATAAAAATTATGAGAAGCTATCAGAATAAAAACAAATCTAATAAAAAATAAAAAATAAAATGAATCTAATAAAAAATAAAATGAATCTAATAAAAAAATAAATAAAATGAATCTAATAAAAAATAAAATATTATATCAATATAACTTAAAAACAAGGATTCTACAGATATCAAACTATTAAAAAAATATTAAAAAGTTTAAAAATTAAAAATTAAAAATTAAAAATTAAAAATTAAAAATTAAAAATTAAAAATTAAAAATTAAAAATTAAAAATTAAAAATTAAAAATTAAAAATTAAAAATTAAAAAAATTTTTTTTTTAATTTTAAAACTCTTAAAATATTATAGAATATTTTAAGCTAAAATAATATGTTTAGTATAGAAATTTATCTTACGTATATTTTATTCAAGATATTGAAAGGATAAACTTTTCTAGAATAGTTTATTATATTTATAATTATATTTATGAAGAAAATTTATACTTGGGTACTTAACCAAAGAAAATGAAAAAGGTGAAGGAATCTAATGATTTATCGACAGGTTACATATATTAACTAAATTACTTAATTAATTAAACTACATTTTAAATTTATATTTATATTTAAACGTTGAGTTCAATCCATGTCTGCAGCAACTGAATAAATTATTCCTTAAATTAAGGGAATTTTTGGTCTTTAATATAAAAAATATTTCCTCTATACAAAGATCACAATTTTCTGAAGAGGAATTAAAAGGAGTAGCTTTTGAAATAATATTCCAAATCAGCGAATATTCAACATTATCTCGTTTTAGGTCCCATAATAGGCTAGATAGCGAAGTTGAAGATTTTTTGTTTGGATCTGTAAAAGAATTTTTATGATTATTGAAGCGGGATTTAAATTCTGTAGAGGTAGAACCGACATAGTTAAATGAATTTAAATTAGTTTTAACATTACAATTATAAACTACATTTTTAGCTAAGCAGTTGTTATTTAACGGACAGTTGGATTTATTTCTACAGTTACAGTTATTCGATTGAATATTGCTTGGGTTATTATTGGTATTTTGGTTAGGTTTTAAATTTCTATTATTAATTCTATTAATATTTTGCGCTAAATTTTTGGTGGAAGAGTAGGTTAATTTTATAGTATGTCTATTAAAAATTGAGTAATATTTAAGTGTTCTAGGGAATCGTTTGTCAAGAGCTTTAAAGAATAGTTTAGCAATAGGGGTTTTAATATTTAGTGAGAAAGGAGGAGCGAACCATAATATATTCCTAGTTCTATTTCTTTTTCGGCTTTCGGAGTTATTGTAATATTTTCTATTATGGTTGTTGAAATTGTTACCATAATTAAAGTTGTTATTATTTTGGTTATTTTGTATATTATTATTATTATCGATGTATTTAATTTTATTTCTATACCCAGCTCTACCTAACGCTTCGTTGTAATAATGCGCTTTTTCATCAAATATATTCTTATTAGATGAAATTCTTGAAATTCGTTCTTGAACAGAGTTCACTATAGTATTTTTAACGGATCTGGGGGGATTAGAGTTAAAATTGACATAATTTAAGTTCTCATTTAGTTTGTGAAATGGATAATGAAGACATGTGTTGAGATTTAGTGTTACATCTAGAAAATTGACTATTTTATGGTTATTCTCTATTTCTACTTTTAGATTAAGGTAATTAAAAAATTGTATAATTTGTTTTCTTTTTCTATTTAGTTCACAGCTATTATTTTCTATAAGTAAAAGCATGTCGTCACGATATAAGCCTCCGGTTACATCTGGTATTTTTCTATGTAGAGAATTAATTATAAATAGGCCCAAAAGGTCCGTTACCTGAGCTGAGTCTGAAGATCCCATAGTTATGTCGAAATTATTATTTCTATCTGCCCTAGTCCAGAGTTGGTTATTAAATTCTATTAATGTTTTCCGTGCTGATAATATAATGTGCATTTCATTGCTAGTTAGGTCTGTATGTTTAAATGCGTAAGTTAGTGCCTTATTCAGTAGATTAGGAGTGATAGATGAGTAGTAGTTAGCAATATCCAACTGAATAAACTTATTATTATAGTTATATTTAATTTCTTTAAACCAATCGATAACCTCACTAGTCCCTTTCCATAATTTTAAGTAAGATAAATTAGGTAAATTCTTAATTTGTTGTATTATTCTGTCTAGAATATTTTTGCTAAGTCTGCCCAGGTCAGATTTAGATGGTGCAATTAATCTGACTGGTAAATCATTTTCAAAGTTTCTTTTATGATCCTTCATATTGATCTTAGGTTTCCTTGGCATGAAGGGTTGTGTTTTATTTTCAATGTCTAGTTCATGCATTATACAAGAGGCATCTGTATTCAGTTTTTCAAGTTCGTCCTTATTTGCTACTTTATATTTCTTCCTTAGTTCCTTCAATATAAGGTCGTTATAAATGTCCTTTTGTATTCCGTAAAGATTATTAGTTTTGTCCGACTTGACTAGAATTTTCTCCGTTTTCTCCAAGTTTTCAATCTTATCCTTAATATCTCTTAAGTAATCTTGGCCTTTGAAGTTGTTTTTGAATTTGATGCTTTGGATGATAGATACGATATCATTTTCAAAATCCATTAGTAGTTTGTTGGGGGGTGGATTTTTTTTAGATTTGAAGATTCTATCCAGCTTTGAAACATTTTCATTTAGATTAGATTTATCGAAGTGGAAAGCACGCCACCTGATTCTTCTTATAAAAGAGTCTGATTTTTCTATTAATTGTTTAATAAAATCTTTATTCCTAGGTAGAGGTATGTCTTTTACAGAAGAAGAGATCTTAAAGAATTCCATTTTTCAGTTATAATGTAAAGCGCTCAACAATACAGGAGCAGAGTATATGCAAAAGTTCTATTTAAATTGTTGGGATACAACAAGCAAATATTTTTATAACTGATATAAAGCACTCAACAAATATTTGGAGTAGATATACGATATTAATAAATGGAAACTATATTTATAAAACCATATTTATTTCATTATATATATTTCAAGGATACCAAGTTACATTATGGCATGCCTTCATCACACAAAATATAATATATAACAGTTTTATAAATAGACATTGACGTACCCCTTTAAAAATTGACCGTTGCTTTTGGAGGCCATCAGGATAGTGGTTTGTTTACTTTAAAGGGGTACGTCAATGTCTATTTATAAAACTGTTATATATTATATTTTGTCTGATGAAGGCATGCCATAATGTAACTTGGTATCCTTGAAATATATATAATGAAATAAATATGGTTTTATAAATATAGTTTCCATTTATTAATATCGTATATCTACTCCAAATATTTGTTGAGTGCTTTATATCAGTTATAAAAATATTTGCTTGTTGTATCCCAACAATTTAAATAGAACTTTTGTATATATATATATATATATATTTATATATATATATATATATATATATATATATATATATATATATATATATATATATATATATATACTGCAACACCAAGAGGTTTCAGCTGGAACCTCTTGCCACTGCAGTCAGGATTTTATCTCTATACCCACTCTGCATCTCCTTATGCATTGAGTACTCCCATGCTTAGTGGTCTCCTAGGTCTCAGCACTACAGACTCTCCCTCTCTCTCTCTCTCTATGTGTGTGTGTGCTCATCTATTTCTATGTTTATATTTGTGTATGTGTTTATGTCCTGTAGCTTAATAGCTCAACAAAAAAGAAGAGATCAATGAAATAATCACCAGACATGAAAATATTACTGGGGTCAATATAATTAACTAAATCAATGCAGTGTTCCAGCATAGCCACAGATCAATGACTGAAACCAGTAAAAGAATAAAAGAATACTGAATATGCTGTTTGTTGTTAGTAGGCTAGTTGAGATATGGTAACTAAGCAGTGAAGTTGATTAACACCAGAAGGTTTAACTGACCCAAACCAACTCTGGTTCTATGAAACAATGCAACCCATTTGAAATTAAAATCTTCCAACATAATTTAATATTAGAACCATATGTTAAGTTACTATCTTGGTAATGAAATAATTAATAATTTTACTAAATCCCCCAAAATCATTTGTTAATTACTATATTTCCTATATTGTATTGTATTACTGTACTAGTAATACTAACAGTAATATAAACTAAATTGTATTGTATTACTGTACTAGTAATACTAACAGTAATATAAACTAAATTGTATTGTATTACTGTACTAGTAATACTAACAGTAATATAAACTAAATTGTATTGTATTACTGTACTAGTAATACTAACAGTAATATAAACTAAATTGTATTGTATTACTGTACTAGTAATACTAACAGTAATACAAACTAAATTGTATTGTATTACTGTATTGGTAATACTAACAGTAATATAAACTAAATTGTATTGTATTACTGTACTAGTAATACTAACAGTAATACAAACGAAATTGTATTGTATTACTGTATTGGTAATACTAACAGTAATATAAACTAAATTGTATTGTATTACTGTACTAGTAATACTAATAGTAATATAAACTAAATTGTATTGTATTACTGTACTAGTAATACTAATAGTAATATAAACTAAATTGTATTGTATTACTGTACTAGTAATACTAATAGTAATATAAACTAAATTGTATTGTATTACTGTACTAGTCATACTAATAGTAATATAAACTAAATTGTATTGTATTACTGTACTAGTAATACTAATAGTAATATAAACTAAATTGTATTGTATTACTGTATTGGTAATAATAACAGTAATATAAACTAAATTGTATTGTATTACTGTACTAGTAATACTAATAGTAATAAGAATATAGATTTTATATGTGGCCGGTGCTCAGGTGCAATAAGTAGCAGCAAGTGCCCACAGAATACTAGCTCATTCCATGGCACAGATGGTTCTATAGAAATAGTGGACACCTTCCGTTACCTGGGTGACAAAATCAGCAGTGGTGGAGGGTACTCTGAAAGTACAGTAGCTAGAGTCAGAACGGGGTGGAAAAAGTTCAGAGAGCTTATACCACTATTGGTCGCTAAAGGGTTCTCTCTAAAAATGAAAGGCAGGCTGTATGATGCCTGCATACGAACAGCAATGTTACATGGCAGTGAGACATGGGCATTGTGTGCAGAGGATATATGCAGACTGGAGAGGAACGAAGCTTGCATGCTCCGCTGGATGTGTAATAGTAATATACGTGAACGGCAAAGCATAAACGAACTAAGGGAGAAATTAGGAATAAGAGGGATCAGATGTTGTTTACTCGAGAGAAGACTACATTGGTACGGTCACGTGATGCGCATGAAAGACGATAGCTGTATAAAAAAGTGCAGAGCAATAAAGATAGACGGTAGCCACGGAATAGGCAGACCCAGAAAAACCTGGGACGACTTGATAAATTCCGACCTCACACACACCTCTCCAAGACAATGTCACTGGACCGAGATCTTTGGCGCTACACAGTAATACAGAAGACCCGCCTTGCCTAAGTACAAAGCGAAACCTACAGTCAGTAGGCACCTCTTAACCAAAATACACCCCTGTCCCACTGCCCCCACCCCATCCACACCACCCCTTTCGATGTAAAGTTATGTTGGTACCACAACATCCAGTCCTAAATAAATGAGGTCATGTAGGTGTCACGACAAAAAAAACACAGTCTACGTTGTAATGTGGCCGTGTAGGTAACATGGTAAAAACCTCCCAGTCCACACTGTAAACGTGGTTGGTGTTAGGAAGCGCATCCAGCCGTAGAAAATCCGCCAGACAGTCCCATACGAGCAAGACAAGCAATCTTGCCTCAAGTGGGAAAATTCCCGTCCAAACCCATGCAAGCGTGGAAGATGGACGTTAAACGATGATGATGATGATGATGATAATATAAACTATATTATATTGTATTACTGTACTAGTCATACTAATGGTAATATAAACTAAATTGTATTGTATTACTGTATTGGTAATACTAACAGTAATATAAACTAAATTGTATTGTATTACTGTACTAGTAATACTAACAGTAATACAAACTAAATTGTATTGTATTACTGTACTAGTCATACTAATAGTAATATAAACTAAATTGTATTGTATTACTGTACTGGTAATACTAATAGTAATATAAACTATATTGTATTACTGTACTAGTAATACTAATAGTAATATAAACTAAATTGTATTGTATTACTGTACTAGTAATACTAATAGTAATATAAACTAAATTGTATTGTATTACTGTACTAGTAATACTAATAGTAATATAAACTAAATTGTATTGTATTACTGTATTGGTAATACTAACAGTAATATAAACTAAATTGTATTGTATTACTGTACTAGTAATACTAATAGTAATATAAACTATATTGTATTGTATTACTGTACTAGTAATACTAATAGTAATATAAACTATATTGTATTGTATTACTGTACTAGTAATACTAATAGTAATATAAACTATATTGTATTACTGTACTAGTAATACTAATAGTAATATAAACTAAACTATATTGTATTACTCTACTAGTAATACTAATAGTAATATAAACTATATTGTATTACTGTACTAGTAATACTAATAGTAATATAAACTAAACTATATTGTATTACTCTACTAGTAATACTAATAGTAATATAAACTAAATTGTATTGTATTACTGTATTAGTAATACTAATAGTAATATAAACTATATTATATTGTGTTACTGTATTGGTAATACTAACAGTAATATAAACTAAAATATATTGTATTACTGTATTGGTAATACTAATAGTAATATAAACTATATTGTATTGTATTACTGTACTAGTCATACTAATAGTAATATAAACTAAACTATATTGTATTACTGTACTAGTAATACTAACAGTAATATAAACTATATTGTATTGTATTACTGTACTAGTAATACTAATAGTAATATAAACTATATTGTATTGTATTACTGTACTAGTAATACTAATAGTAATATAAACTAAACTATATTGTATTACTGTACTAGTAATACTAATAGTAATATAAACTAAACTATATTGTATTACTGTATTGGTAATACTAACAGTAATATAAACTATATTGTATTGTATTACTGTACTAGTAATACTAATAGTAATATAAACTATATTGTATTGTATTACTGTACTAGTCATACTAACAGTAATATAAACTAAACTATATTGTATTACTGTACTAGTAATACTAACAGTAATATAAACTATATTGTATTGTATTACTGTACTGGTAATACTAATAGTAATATAAACTATATTGTATTGTATTACTGTACTAGTCATACTAACAGTAATATAAACTATATTGTATTGTATTACTGTACTGGTAATACTAACAGTAATATAAACTATATTGTATTGTATTACTGTACTGATAATACTAATAGTAATATAAACTATATTGTATTGTATTACTGTACTGGTAATACTAATAGTAATATAAACTATATTGTATTGTATTACTGTACTGGTAATACTAATAGTAATATAAACTATATTGTATTGTATTACTGTACTGGTAATACTAATAGTAATATAAACTATATTGTATTGTATTACTGTACTGGTAATACTAACAGTAATATAAACTATATTGTATTGTATTACTGTACTGGTAATACTAACAGTAATATAAACTATATTGTATTGTATTACTGTACTGGTAATACTAACAGTAATATAAACTATATTGTATTGTATTACTGTACTGGTAATACTAATAGTAATATAAACTATATTGTATTGTATTACTGTACTGGTAATACTAACAGTAATATAAACTATATTGTATTGTATTACTGTACTAGTAATACTAACAGTAATATAAACTATATTGTATTGTATTACTGTACTGGTAATACTAATAGTAATATAAACTATATTGTATTGTATTACTGTACTAGTCATACTAATAGTAATATAAACTAAACTATATTGTATTACTGTACTAGTAATACTAACAGTAATATAAACTAAACTATATTGTATTACTGTACTAGTAATACTAACAGTAATATAAACTAAACTATATTGTATTACTGTACTAGTAATACTAACAGTAATATAAACTATATTGTATTGTATTACTGTACTAGTAATACTAACAGTAATATAAACTAAACTATATTGTATTACTGTACTAGTAATACTAACAGTAATATAAACTAAACTATATTGTATTACTGTACTAGTAATACTAACAGTAATATAAACTATATTGTATTGTATTACTGTACTAGTAATACTAATAGTAATATAAACTATATTGTATTGTATTACTGTACTAGTAATACTAATAGTAATATAAACTATATTGTATTGTATTACTGTACTAGTAATACTAATAGTAATATAAACTATATTGTATTGTATTACTGTACTAGTAATACTAACAGTAATATAAACTAAACTATATTGTATTACTGTACTAGTAATACTAACAGTAATATAAACTAAACTATATTGTATTACTGTACTAGTAATACTAATAGTAATATAAACTATATTGTATTGTATTACTGTACTAGTAATACTAACAGTAATATAAACTAAACTATATTGTATTACTGTACTAGTAATACTAACAGTAATATAAACTATATTGTATTGTATTACTGTACTAGTAATACTAATAGTAATATAAACTATATTGTATTGTATTACTGTACTAGTAATACTAATAGTAATATAAACTATATTGTATTGTATTACTGTACTAGTAATACTAATAGTAATATAAACTATATTGTATTGTATTACTGTACTAGTAATACTAACAGTAATATAAACTAAACTATATTGTATTACTGTACTAGTAATACTAACAGTAATATAAACTAAACTATATTGTATTACTGTACTAGTAATACTAATAGTAATATAAACTATATTGTATTGTATTACTGTACTAGTAATACTAACAGTAATATAAACTAAACTATATTGTATTACTGTACTAGTAATACTAACAGTAATATAAACTAAATCTGTTTAACCATGACTGTCCTCATACTCTGTTCTGCCTCGTATAGGAGGATACAGGAAAGTGTGTGGAATAGGCCATCAAATATGGTAATTGAAGTAAAGTGTATTTCATTAGAAAGACAGCCATGACAGGGTTAAGGTGGCCTAATTAGACATATTGGCTGGGGGCTGCTTTAAGATTAACATTTTCTTGTCTCTAGAGATACCATAAATCTCTATAAGTTGATCTAGATTTTAACATTGTAATAGCAATTAGCATTTCATTAGATACCTCTGCCAGCTTAGATTTAACCTCAAGTTAAACAAACATATCAGAACAACACTGTTATTGTGTAACAAAACTGTCTCTGACATTTAATATTCTAAGACAACAGAGTGGTTGTGTGACCTCTGGAATGTCATGTCTCTCTCTCTCTCTCTCTATATATATATATATATATATATATATATATATGTATACGCAAGTGGAAGCTTTGGCTGTGGCCAAGCAAAGTCGACCTACAATAAGGAATGAGTAGCAAAGCACTCAATAAGGGTAGGTCCTAAGAGTAATAACATTACGTTTAAAAAGCTTGACAAATTGAAAATTGCGGTAGGCAAAACCCAACCACACAATACCAAAATTACATGCAAGCAGAGAAAAGCAGACGTAAAATGATGATGATGATGATGATGATATATATTTCATAGGTCAGCAAGGTTATAAACGCTAACCACTGGACATTGAACCATCACAACCCCCAAAAATATAATGTTAACCCTTTTGTGACTAATTCTAATGAAAGACACTGCCTATGCTTTTCAAATAATTTTGGAAATAATAAAATATTTTGAGGAATTTAGTATCTGTTCCCCCTCTTATAAATACACTTTGCTTATTATCATTTTATAATTAGATATGTTTTTTGTTAGTTTTTACACAAACATGCATACACACACTCACTCACACATACACATACACACACGTACTCACACGTACACATACACACACTCACTCACACAACACACATATACACACTCACTCACACATACACATACATATTTATCTAAAATCCATTAGAAGATAGATGGAGATGGATATTGATAGATAGATATAGAGGGGGGGGGGGGGGTCCATCAATTGTCCAGAAATTAATGGTGTTAGTGCAGGAAGTGTGGGTGGAAGAGGAAATTGTTGAGTGGAGAAAAATCACAGAAATTATTGAGAAACCATTTCCTGTGAAACAAATACTGTTCCAGTACTACCGAGACTTTGGTTCTCTCTCTGGCAGAACAGCAGACAATTATGGAGGGAATATCTGGTTCTCTCTCTGGCAGTGTTGTAGAGAATATCCTAGGATCACATCTGGCAACTGGACTGGAACATTGCCAGAACATTTAACAGCAGTGAAATAGCCATTCTGAAGGATTCTGTATTTTATGAGTGGTGGTGGTGGGGGGGGTTATTGTTGATGGTGGTGTTATTAGGGAGGGGATGTTATTGTTGATGGTGGTGTTATTAGGGAGGGGATGTTATTGTTGATGCTAGTGATGGCAGTGGGGAGGGGATGTTATTGTTGATGGCAGTGGGAGGGAGTATTTGATGGTGGTCCGTTCTGTTCTTCGTTTGATTTTGTAGCATTTTTGTTTATGTATTTATTATATTATTCTTTGAATTTTTTTTTAAATTTTTTTTTTGGGGGGGGGGGGGTCAGGCACGTGGCTTAGGCCATGCTGGGGCATTTCACTGGGTTAGTAAAACATATTGACCCTAGTACTTATTATTTTTTTCTAGTTTGGCGCTTATTTTAATGATCTTTTGTTGAATAGATATGGGACAGTAAACGTAAATGTAGACCAACACACACACACACATACACACAAACACACACAGAAACACACGCACATATACACACACAAACACACATACATACATACATCAACCTTATATGCCAACAAATACATTACATACAAGCGTGGTGATGATACTGATGATATCTAGAAAAGAACACAAATATCTTCAAGTTTAATAAAAGCTGTTTGAGAATATCCTAATATGGAACAGTAACCTAGTCTATAGTCTTATGTCTTTATAGACCCTTCCTTCTCTCTGGAACAGTAACCTAGTCTATAGTCTTATGTCTTTATAGACCCTTCCTTCTCTCTGGAACAGTAACCTAGTCTATGGTCTTATGTCTTTATAGACCCTTCCTTCTCTCTGGAACAGTAACCTAGTCTATAGTCTTATGTCTTTATAGACCCTTCCTTCTCTCTGGAACAGTAACCTAGTCTATAGTCTTATATCTTTATAGACCCTTCCTTCTCTCTGGAACAGTAACCTAGTCTATGGTCTTATATCTTTATAGACCCTTCCTTCTCTCTGGAACAGTAACCTAGTCTATAGTCTTATGTCTTTATAGACCCTTCCTTCTCTCTGGAACTGTAACCTAGTCTATGGTCTTATGTCTTTATAGACCCTTCCTTCTCTCTTGAACAGTAACCTAGTCTACAGTCTTATGTCTTTATAGACCCTTCCTTCTCTCTGGAACAGTAACCTAGTTTATGGTCTTATGTCTTTATAGACCCTTCCTTCTCTCTGGAACAGTAACCTAGTCTATGGTCTTATGTCTTTATAGACCCTTCCTTCTCTCTGGAACAGTAACCTAGTCTATGGTCTTATGTCTTTATAGACCCTTCCTTCTCTCTGGAACAGTAACCTAGTCTATAGTCTTATATCTTGATAGACCCTTCCTTCTCTATGGAACAGTAACCTAGTCTATAGTCTTATCTCTTTATAGACCCTTCCTTCTCTCTGGAACAGTACCCTAGTCTATAGTCTTATGTCTTTATAGACCCTTCCTTTTCTCTGGAACAGTAACCTAGTCTTTAGTCTTATGTCTTTATAGACCCTTCCTTTTCTCTAGAACAGTAACCTAGTCCATAGTCTTATGTCTTTATAGACCCTTCCTTTTCTCTGGAACAGTAACCTAGTCTACAGTCTTATGTCTTTATAGACCGTTCCTTCTCTCTGGAACAGTAACCTAGTCTATAGTCTTATGTCTTTATAGACCCTTCCTTCTCTCTGGAAGAGTAACCTAGTCTATAGTCTTATGTCTTTATAGACCCTCCCTTCTCTCTGGAACTGTAACCTAGTCTATGGTCTTATGTCTTTATAGACCCTTCCTTCTCTCTGGAACAGTAACCTAGTCTATAGTCTTATATCTTTATAGACCCTTCCTTCTCTCTGGAACTGTAACCTAGTCTATGGTCTTATGTCTTTATAGACCCTTCCTTCTCTCTAGAACTGTAACCTAGTCTATGGTCTTATGTCTTTATAGACCCTTCCTTCTCTCTGGAAGAGTAACCTAGTCTATAGTCTTATGTCTTTATAGACCCTCCCTTCTCTCTGGAACTGTAACCTAGTCTATGGTCTTATGTCTTTATAGACCCTTCCTTCTCTCTGGAACAGTAACCTAGTCTATGGTCTTATGTCTTTATAGACCCTTCCTTCTCTCTGGAACAGTACCCTAGTCTATAGTCTTATGTCTTTATAGACCCTTCCTTCTCTCTGGAACTGTAACCTAGTCTATGGTCTTATGTCTTTATAGACCCTCCCTTCTCTCTGGAACAGTAACCTAGTCTATAGTCTTATGTCTTTATAGACCCTTCCTTCTCTCTGGAACTGTAACCTAGTCTATAGTCTTATGTCTTTATAGACCCTTCCTTCTCTCTGGAACAGTAACCTAGTCTATAGTCTTATGTCTTTATAGACCCTTCCTTCTCTCTGGAACAGTAACCTAGTCTATAGTCTTATGTCTTTATAGACCCTTCCTTCTCTCTGGAACAGTAACCTAGTCTATAGTCTTATGTCTTTATAGACCCTTCCTTCTCTCTGGAAGAGTAACCTAGTCTATAGTCTTATCTCTTTATAGACCCTCCCTTCTCTCTGGAACTGTAACCTAGTCTATGGTCTTATATCTTTATAGACCCTTCCTTCTCTCTGGAACAGTAATCTAGTCTATGGTCTTATATCTTTATAGACCCTTCCTTCTCTCTGGAACAGTAACCTAGTCTATAGTCTTATATCTTGATAGACCCTTCCTTCTCTCTGGAACTGTAACCTAGTCTATAGTCTTATGTCTTTATAGACCCTTCCTTCTCTCTGCAACTGTAACCTAGTCTATAGTCTTATATCTTTATAGACCCTTCCTTCTCTCTGGAACAGTAACCTAGTCTATAGTCTTATGTCTTTATAGACCCTTCCTTCTCTCTGGAACAGTAACCTAGTCTACAGTCTTATGTCTTTATAGACCCTTCCTTCTCTCTGGAACAGTAACCTAGTTTATGGTCTTATGTCTTTATAGACCCTTCCTTCTCTCTGGAACAGTAACCTAGTCTATGGTCTTATATCTTTATAGACCCTTCCTTCTCTCTGGAACAGTAACCTAGTCTATAGTCTTATATCTTGATAGACCCTTCCTTCTCTATGGAACAGTAACCTAGTCTATAGTCTTATGTCTTTATAGACCCTTCCTTCTCTCTGGAACAGTACCCTAGTCTATAGTCTTATGTCTTTATAGACCCTTCCTTTTCTCTGGAACAGTAACCTAGTCTTTAGTCTTATATCTTTATAGACCCTTCCTTTTCTCTGGAACAGTAACCTAGTCCATAGTCTTATGTCTTTATAGACCCTTCCTTTTCTCTGGAACAGTAACCTAGTCTACAGTCTTATGTCTTTATAGACCGTTCCTTCTCTCTGGAACAGTAACCTAGTCTATAGTCTTATGTCTTTATAGACCCTTCCTTCTCTCTTGAACTGTAACCTAGTCTATAGACTTATGTCTTTATAGACCCTTCCTTCTCTCTGTAACAGTAACCTAGTCTATAGTCTTATGTCTTTATAGACCCTTCCTTCTCACTGGAACTGTAACCTAGTCTATTGTCTTATGTCTTTATAGACCCTTCCTTCTCTCTGGAACAGTAACCTAGTCTATAGTCTTATGTCTTTATAGACCCTTCCTTATCTCTTGAACTGTAACCTAGTCTATAGTCTTATGTCTTTATAGACCCTTCCTTCTCTCTGGAAGAGTAACCTAGTCTATAGTCTTATGTCTTTATCGACCCTTCCTTCTCTCTGGAACAGTAACCTAGTTTATAGTCTTATATCTTTATAGACCCTTCCTTCTCTCTGGAACAGTAACCTAGTCTATGGTGTTATGTCTTTATAGACCCTTCTTTCTCTCTGGAACAGTAACCTAGTCTATGGTGTTATGTCTTTATAGACCCTTCCTTCTCTCTGGAACAGTAACCTAGTCTATAGTCTTATGTCTTTATAGACCCTTCCTTCTCTCTGGAACAGTAACCTAGTCTATGGTGTTATGTCTTTATAGACCCTTCCTTCTCTCTGGAACAGTAACCTAGTCTATTGTCTTATGTCTTTATAGACCCTTCCTTCTCTCTGGAACAGTAACCTAGTCTATAGTCTTATGTCTTTATAGACCCTTCCTTATCTCTTGAACTGTAACCTAGTCTATAGTCTTATGTCTTTATAGACCCTTCCTTCTCTCTGGAACAGTAACCTAGTCTATTGTCTTATGTCTTTATAGACCCTTCCTTCTCTCTGGAACTGTAACCTAGTCTATAGTCTTATGTCTTTATAGACCCTTCCTTCTCTCTGGAACAGTAACCTAGTCTATAGTCTTATGTCTTTATAGACCCTTCCTTCTCTCTGGAAGAGTAACCTAGTCTATAGTCTTATGTCTTTATAGACCCTTCCTTCTCTCTGGAACAGTAACCTAGTTTATAGTCTTATATCTTTATAGACCCTTCTTTCTCTCTGGAACAGTAACCTAGTCTATGGTGTTATGTCTTTATAGACCCTTCCTTCTCTCTGGAACAGTACCCTAGTCTATAGTCTTATGTCTTTATAGACCCTTCCTTCTCTCTGGAACAGTAACCTAGTCTATGGTGTTATATCTTTATAGACCCTTCCTTCTCTCTGGAACAGTAACCTAGTCTATAGTCTTATGTCTTTATAGACCCTTCCTTCTCTCTGGAACAGTAACCTAGTCTATGGTGTTATGTCTTTATAGACCCTTCCTTCTCTCTGGAACAGTAACCTAGTCTTTAGTCTTATGTCTTTATAGACCCTTCCTTCTCTCTGGAACAGTAACCTAGTCTATGGTGTTATGTCTTTATAGACCCTTCCTTCTCTCTGGAACAGTAACCTAGTCTATGGTGTTATGTCTTTATAGACCCTTCCTTCTCTCTGGAACAGTAACCTAGTCTTTAGTCTTATGTCTTTATAGACCCTTCCTTCTCTATGGAACAGTAACCTAGTCTATGGTGTTATGTCTTTATAGACCCTTCCTTCTCTCTGGAACTGTAACCTAGTCTATGGTGTTATGTCTTTATAGACCCTTACTTCTCTCTGGAACAGTACCCTAGTCTTTAGTCTTATGTCTTTATAGACCCTTCTTTCTCTCTGGAACAGTAACCTAGTCTATAGTCTTATGTCTTTATAGACCCTTCTTTTTCTCTGGAACAGTAACCTAGTCTATGGTGTTATGTCTTTATAGACCCTTCCTTCTCTCTGGAACAGTAACCTAGTCTATGGTGTTATGTCTTTATAGACCCTTCCTTCTCTGTGGAACAGTAACCTAGTCTATGGTGTTATGTCTTTATAGACCCTTCCTTCTCTCTGGAACAGTACCCTAGTCCATAGTCTTATGTCTTTATAGACCCTTCCTTCTCTCTGGAACAGTAACCTAGTCTATAGTCTTATGTCTTTATAGACCCTTCCTTCTCACTGGAACTGTAACCTAGTCTATAGTCTTATGTCTTTATAGACCCTTCTTTCTCACTGGAACTGTAACCTAGTCTATAGTCTTATGTCTTTATAGACCCTTCCTTCTCTCTGGAAGAGTAACCTAGTCTATAGTCTTATGTCTTTATAGACCCTCCCTTCTCTCTGGAACTGTAACCTAGTCTATGGTCTTATGTCTTTATAGACCCTTCCTTCTCTCTGGAATAGTAACCTAGTCTATAGTCTTATATCTTTATAGACCCTTCCTTCTCTCTGGAACTGTAACCTAGTCTATGGTCTTATGTCTTTATAGACCCTTCCTTCTCTCTGGAACTGTAACCTAGTCTATGGTCTTATGTCTTTATAGACCCTTCCTTCTCTCTGGTAGAGTAACCTAGTCTATAGTCTTATGTCTTTATAGACCCTTCCTTCTCTCTGGAACTGTAACCTAGTCTATAGTCTTATGTCTTTATAGACCCTTCCTTCTCTCTGGAACTGTAACCTAGTCTATAGTCTTATGTCTTTATAGACACTTCCTTCTCTCTGGAACAGTACCCTAGTCTATAGTCTTATGTCATTATAGACCCTTCCTTCTCTCTGGAACAGTAACCTAGTCTATAGTCTTATGTCTTTATAGACCCTTCCTTCTCTCTGGAACAGTAACCTAGTCTATAGTCTTATGTCTTTATAGACCCTTCCTTCTCTCTGGAACAGTAACCTAGTCTATAGTCTTATGTCTTTATAGACCCTTCCTTCTCTCTGGAACAGTAACCTAGTCTATAGTCTTATGTCTTTATAGACCCTTCCTTCTCTCTGGAACAGTAACCTAGTCTATAGTCTTATCTCTTTATAGACCCTCCCTTCTCTCTGGAACTGTAACCTAGTCTATGGTCTTATATCTTTATAGACCCTTCCTTCTCTCTGGAACAGTAATCTAGTCTATGGTCTTATATCTTTATAGACCCTTCCTTCTCTCTGGAACAGTAACCTAGTCTATAGTCTTATATCTTGATAGACCCTTCCTTCTCTCTGGAACTGTAACCTAGTCTATAGTCTTATGTCTTTATAGACCCTTCCTTCTCTCTGCAACTGTAACCTAGTCTATAGTCTTATATCTTTATAGACCCTTCCTTCTCTCTTGAACAGTAACCTAGTCTACAGTCTTATGTCTTTATAGACCCTTCCTTCTCTCTGGAACAGTAACCTAGTTTATAGTCTTATGTCTTTATAGACCCTTCCTTCTCTCTGGAACAGTAACCTAGTCTATGGTCTTATATCTTTATAGACCCTTCCTTCTCTCTGGAACAATAACCTAGTCTATAGTCTTATATCTTGATAGACCCTTCCTTCTCTATGGAAGAGTAACCTAGTCTATAGTCTTATGTCTTTATAGACCCTTCCTTCTCTCTGGAACAGTACCCTAGTCTATAGTCTTATGTCTTTATAGACCCTTCCTTTTCTCTGGAACAGTAACCTAGTCTTTAGTCTTATGTCTTTATAGACCCTTCCTTTTCTCTAGAACAGTAACCTAGTCCATAGTCTTATGTCTTTATAGACCCTTCCTTTTCTCTGGAACAGTAACCTAGTCTACAGTCTTATGTCTTTATAGACCGTTCCTTCTCTCTGGAACAGTAACCTAGTCTATAGTCTTATGTCTTTATAGACCCTTCCTTCTCTCTTGAACTCTAACCTAGTCTATAGTCTTATGTCTTTATAGACCCTTCCTTCTCTCTGTAACAGTAACCTAGTCTATAGTCTTATGTCTTTATAGACCCTTCCTTCTCACTGGAACTGTAACCTAGTCTATAGTCTTATATCTTTATAGACCCTTCCTTCTCTCTTGAACAGTAACCTAGTCTACAGTCTTATGTCTTTATAGACCGTTCCTTCTCTCTGGAACAGTACCCTAGTCTATAGTCTTATGTCTTTATAGACCCTTCCTTCTCTCTGGAACAGTAACCTAGTCTATAGTCTTATGTCTTTATAGACCCTTCCTTCTCTCTTGAACTGTAACCTAGTCTATAGTCTTATGTCTTTATAGACCCTTCCTTCTCTCTGAAAGAGTAACCTAGTCTATGGTGTTATGTCTTTATAGACCCTTCCTTCTCTCTGGAACAGTAACCTAGTTTATAGTCTTATATCTTATAGACCCTTCTTTCTCTCTGGAACAGTAACCTAGTCTATGGTGTTATGTCTTTATAGACCCTTACTTCTCTCTGGAACAGTAACCTAGTCTATAGTCTTATGTCTTTATAGACCCTTCCTTCTCTCTGGAACAGTAACCTAGTCTATGGTCTTATGTCTTTATAGACCCTTCCTTCTCTCTGGAACAGTAACCTAGTCTATGGTGTTATGTCTTTATAGACCCTTCCTTCTCTCTGGAACAGTAACCTAGTCTATGGTGTTATGTCTTTATAGACCCTTCCTTCTCTCTGGAACAGTAACCTAGTCTATGGTCTTATGTCTTTATAGACCCTTCCTTCTCTCTGGAACAGTAACCTAGCCTGTGGTGTTATGTCTTTATAGACCCTTCCTTCTCTCTGGAACAGTAACCTAGCCTGTGGTGTTATGTCTTTATAGACCCTTCCTTCTCTCTGGAACAGTACCCTAGTCTATAGTCTTATGTCTTTATAGACCCTTCCTTCTCTCTGGAACAGTAACCTAGTCTATGGTGTTATGTCTTTATAGACCCTTCCTTCTCTCTGGAACAGTACCCTAGTCCATAGTCTTATGTCTTTATAGACCCTTCCTTCTCTCTGGAACAGTAACCTAGTCTATAGTCTTATGTCTTTATAGACCCTTCCTTCTCTCTGGAACTGTAACCTAGTCTATAGTCTTATGTCTTTATAGACCCTTCCTTCTCTCTGGAACAGTAACCTAGTCTATGGTCTTATGTCTTTATAGACCCTTCCTTCTCTCTGGAACAGTAACCTAGTCTATGGTGTTATGTCTTTATAGACCCTTCCTTCTCTCTGGAACAGTAACCTAGTCTATAGTCTTATGTCTTTATAGACCCTTCTTTCTCTTTGGAACAGTAACCTAGTCTATAGCCTTATGTCTTTATAGACCCTTCCTTCTCTCTTGAACTCTAACCTAGTCTATAGTCTTATGTCTTTATAGACCCTCCCTCCTCTCTGGAACTGTGACCTAGTCTATGGTCTTATGTCTTTATAGACCCTTCCTTCTCTCTGGAACAGTAACCTAGTCTATAGTCTTATGTCTTTATAGACCCTCCCTTCTCTCTGGAACAGTAACCTAGTCTATAGTCTTATGTCTTTATAGACCCTTCCTTCTCTCTGGAACTGTAACCTAGTCTATAGCCTTATGTCTTTATAGACCCTTCCTTCTCTCTTGAACTCTAACCTAGTCTATAGTCTTATGTCTTTATAGACCCTCCCTCCTCTCTGGAACTGTAACCTAGTCTATGGTCTTATGTCTTTATAGACCCTTCCTTCTCTCTGGAACAGTAACCTAGTCTATAGTCTTATGTCTTTATAGACCCTCCCTTCTCTCTGGAACAGTAACCTAGTCTATAGTCTTATGTCTTTATAGACCCTTCCTTCTCTCTGGAACTGTAACCTAGTCTATAGTCTTATGTCTTTATAGACCCTTCCTTCTCTCTGGAACAGTAACCTAGTCTATAGTCTTATGTCTTTATAGACCCTTCTTTCTCTCTGGAACAGTAACCTAGTCTATAGCCTTATGTCTTTATAGACCCTCCCTCCTCTCTGGAACTGTAACCTAGTCTATGGTCTTATGTCTTTATAGACCCTTCCTTCTCTCTGGAACAGTAACCTAGTCTATAGTCTTATGTCTTTATAGACCCTCCCTTCTCTCTGGAACAGTAACCTAGTCTATAGTCTTATGTCTTTATAGACCCTTCCTTCTCTCTGGAACTGTAACCTAGTCTATAGTCTTATGTCTTTATAGACCCTTCCTTCTCTCTGGAACAGTAACCTAGTCTATAGTCTTATGTCTTTATAGACCCTTCCTTCTCTCTGGAACAGTAACCTAGTCTATAGTCTTATGTCTTTATAGACCCTTCCTTCTCTCTGGAAGAGTAACCTAGTCTATAGTCTTATGTCTTTATAGACCCTCCCTTTTCTCTGGAACTGTAACCTAGTCTATGGTCTTATATCTTTATAGACCCTTCCTTCTCTCTGGAACAGTAATCTAGTCTATGGTCTTATATCTTTATAGACCCTTCCTTCTCTCTGGAACAGTAACCTAGTCTATAGTCTTATATCTTGATAGACCCTTCCTTCTCTCTGGAATTGTAACCTAGTCTATAGTCTTATGTCTTTATAGATCCTTCCTTCTCTCTGCAACTGTAACCTAGTCTATAGTCTTATATCTTTATAGACCCTTCCTTCTCTCTTGAACAGTAAACTAGTCTACAGTCTTATGTCTTTATAGACCCTTCCTTCTCTCTGGAACAGTAACCTAGTTTATGGTCTTATGTCTTTATAGACCCTTCCTTCTCTCTGCAACTGTAACCTAGTCTATAGTCTTATATCTTTATAGACCCTTCCTTCTCTCTTGAACAGTAACCTAGTCTACAGTCTTATGTCTTTATAGACCCTTCCTTCTCTCTGGAACAGTAACCTAGTCTATGGTCTTATATCTTTATAGACCCTTTCTTCTCTCTGGAACAGTAACCTAGTCTATAGTCTTATATCTTGATAGACCCTTCCTTCTCTATGGAACAGTAACCTAGTCTATAGTCTTATGTCTTTATAGACCCTTCCTTCTCTCTGGAACAGTACCCTAGTCTATAGTCTTATGTCTTTATAGACCCTTCCTTTTCTCTGGAACAGTAACCTAGTCTTTAGTCTTATGTCTTTATAGACCCTTCCTTTTCTCTGGAACAGTAACCTAGTCCATAGTCTTATGTCTTTATAGACCCTTCCTTTTCTCTGGAACAGTAACCTAGTCTACAGTCTTATGTCTTTATAGACCCTTCCTTCTCTCTGGAACAGTAACCTAGTCTATAGTCTTATGTCTTTATAGACCCTTCCTTCTCTCTTGAACAGTAACCTAGTCTATAGTCTTATGTCTTTATAGACCCTTCCTTCTTACTGGAACTGTAACCTAGTCTATTGTCTTATGTCTTTATAGACCCTTCCTTCTCTCTGGAACAGTAACCTAGTCTATAGTCTTATGTCTTTATAGACCCTTCCTTCTCTCTGGAACAGTAACCTAGTCTATGGTGTTATGTCTTTATAGACCCTTCCTTCTCTCTGGAACAGTACCCTAGTCCATAGTCTTATGTCTTTATAGACCCTTCCTTCTCTCTGGAACAGTACCCTAGTCTATAGTCTTATGTCTTTATAGACCCTTCCTTCTCACTGGAACTGTAACCTAGTCTATTGTCTTATGTCTTGATAGACCCTTCTTTCTCTATGGAACAGTAACCTAGTCTATGGTCTTATGTCTTTATAGACCCTTCCTTCTCTATGGAACAGTAACCTAGTCTATAGTCTTATGTCTTTATAGACCCTTCCTTCTCCCTGGAACAGTAACCTAGTCTATAGTCTTATGTCTTTATAGACCCTTCCTTCTCTCTGGAACAGTAACCTAGTCTATGGTGTTATGTCTTTATAGACCCTTCCTTCTCTCTGGAACAGTAACCTAGTCTATGGTGTTATGTCTTTATAGACCCTTCCTTCTCTCTGGAACAGTAACCTAGTCTATGGTCTTATGTCTTTATAGACCCTTCTTTCTCTCTGGAACTGTAACCTAGTCTATGGTCTTATGTCTTTATAGACCCTTCCTTCTCTCTGGAACAGTAACCTAGACTATGGTCTTATGTCTTTATAGACCCTTCCTTCTCTCTGGAACAGTAACCTAGTCTATGGTGTTATGTCTTTATAGACCCTTCCTTCTCTCTGGAACTGTAACCTAGTCTATAGTCTTATGTCTTTATAGACCCTTCCTTCTCTCTTGAACTGTAACCTAGTCTATAGTCTTATGTCTTTATAGACCCTTCCTTCTCTCTGGAACAGTAACCTAGTCTATGGTGTTATGTCTTTATAGACCCTTCCTTCTCTCTGGAACAGTAACCTAGTCTATAGTCTTATGTCTTTATAGACCCTTCCTTCTCTCTGGAACAGTAACCTAGTCTATAGTCTTATGTCTTTATAGACCCTTCCTTCTCTCTGGAACAGTAACCTAGTCTATGGTGTTATGTCTTTATAGACCCTTCCTTCTCTTTGGAACAGTACCCTAGTCCATAGTCTTATGTCTTTATAGACCCTTCCTTCTCTCTGGAACAGTAACCTAGTTTATAGTCTTATGTCTTTATAGACCCTTCCTTCTCTCTGGAACAGTAACCTAGTCTATAGTCTTATATCTTTATAGACCCTTCCTTCTCTCTGGAACAGTAACCTAGTCTATAGTCTTATGTCTTTATAGACCCTTCCTTCTCTCTGGAACAGTACCCTAGTCCATAGTCTTATGTCTTTATAGACCCTTCCTTCTCTCTGGAACAGTAACCTAGTCTATAGTCTTATGTCTTTATAGACCCTTCCTTCTCTCTGGAACAGTAACCTAGTCTATAGTCTTATGTCTTTATAGACCCTTCCTTCTCTCTGGAACAGTAACCTAGTCTATGGTGTTATGTCTTTATAGACCCTTCCTTCTCTTTGGAACAGTACCCTAGTCCATAGTCTTATGTCTTTATAGACCCTTCCTTCTCTCTGGAACAGTACCCTAGTCTATAGTCTTATGTCTTTATAGACCCTTCCTTCTCTCTGGAACAGTAACCTAGTCTATAGTCTTATATCTTTATAGACCCTTCCTTCTCTCTGGAACAGTAACCTAGTCTATGGTGTTATGTCTTTATAGACCCTTCCTTCTCTCTGGAACAGTAACCTAGTCTATAGTCTTATGTCTTTATAGACCCTTCCTTCTCTCTGGAACAGTACCCTAGTCTATAGTCTTATGTCTTTATAGACCCTTCCTTCTCTCTGGAACAGTACCCTAGTCTATAGTCTTATGTCTTTATAGACCCTTCCTTCTCTCTGGAACAGTACCCTAGTCTATAGTCTTATGTCTTTATAGACCCTTCCTTCTCTCTGGAACAGTAACCTAGTCTATAGTCTTATATCTTTATAGACCCTTCCTTCTCTCTGGAACAGTAACCTAGTCTATGGTCTTATGTCTTTATAGACCCTTCCTTCTCTCTGGAACAGTAACCTAGTCTATGGTGTTATGTCTTTATAGACCCTTCCTTCTCTCTGGAACAGTAACCTAGTCTATAGTGTTATGTCTTTATAGACCCTTCCTTCTCTCTGGAACTGTAACCTAGTCTATAGTCTTATGTCTTTATAGACCCTTCTTTCTCTCTGGAACAGTAACCTAGTCTATAGTCTTATGTCTTTATAGACCCTTCTTTTTCTCTGGAACAGTAACCTAGTCTATAGTCTTATGTCTTTATAGACCCTTCTTTTTCTCTGGAACAGTAACCTAGTCTATGGTGTTATGTCTTTATAGACCCTTCCTTCTCTCTGGAACAGTATCCTAGTCTATAGTCTTATGTCTTTATAGACCCTTCTTTCTCTCTGGAACAGTAACCTAGTCTATGGTGTTATGTTTACTATCAATGTCTTTATAGAAATAGTTGTGTATCCTTCCAATTCTACCAATTACAAATGGGAGGATAAATCAAAATCATCATCATCATTATTATTATCATTTAATGTCAGATAAACACATTTGTTAATTGCCATAATTTAATACAACTAGGTCAATGTAATTTAACAACTAGGTTGCTGTAATTCCTTCAGTCATTTTGTATTTCCATGTTGATAATTGGGCACTAGTTATTTTTGTTATGGAAAATTTTATTTGGGTTTATTGAGTATTATCTGTTAGTCTATCTGTGGTGTCAGTTTTATTGTATGTTATCTGGTGGTCTATCTGTACAATGTCAGTCTTATTATGTAGTCTCTGCTGGTTTATCTGTGATAAACATAGCTGTATACATATATGTATGTGAATTTCATATATCTAAAGAAATATGGTATGTTTAATAAATAAATATTTTGAAAGCCCAGCTATGAATATTGAAAGGCTGACAGCCATCGCTGTCTAGTGGATTCCAGTAGAAGTAGCAGAGGACAACTGTCTTTGTACATCTCGAGCTACTGGCCCTTATCAGGACAGTACTGCTGCTCTCTGCAGGAACTTGAAAACAGGTGAGAATATATAGTATTTTCGCCTGTGTAGGTAGGCCAATTAACTTCATTTGCATATGAAACTGTAAAACTTGGCTCAACTTAAAAGTAAAATTAGAATTTAGCTTCAACATTGCTGTATACATATATGTATTTATGTATATCTAAAGATATATGGTATGTTTAATAAATAAATATTTTGAAAGTCCAGCTAAGAATATTGAAAGGCTGATGGCGGAATCTGGGTCCTAGTTTCCTTTCTACATACTAAGACTTTAGTCGTTGATAAGTTAACTTTAAGACCTTTTGATTCTAGGCCATGATTTCAGGTTTGGAATTTCTTCTCTAATTCTGCCATACATTCAGCTATGAGGATTAGATCATCTGCATAAAGAAGTTCCCAACTGGTTCTCTCTCTGGCAGTGCAGCAGAGGATATGGAAGGTCCAACTGCTTTGTCTGTCTTCCTTAACTGCTTTACTATACTACTGCTAACTTGCACAGCTGGTCCCTTGGGGTCAACTTGGGGAAAACTGTCTACATCCCATTCGTTCTCCTCATTTAGTAGTGTTTTATAGTGGCACTTCCATTCTACCTTCTTTATATATCATCATCATCATCATTGCTTAACGTCCATCTTCCACGCTAGTATGGGTTATATATATATATATATATATATATACAGAGAGAGAGAGAGAGGATTAGTGAGATAGACAGGTATATAGATAGACAGATAAATTTCTCTTCCTCTCACAGTCTTTCTGTTTATCTCTTTCCTTCACACACTCTCTCTCTCTCTGTCTTCTTCCTTCTCTCACACACTTTCTATCCCTCTCCTTCTCCACCAAACTCCTTCTTTATCTGAGCTGATATATGATGCCATGTATTGGGAATGGCACAACATAAACAAAACAACCCACATACACCTACACCTATAGCTGCCACTACCACCACCATCACCGCCACTGCTGCCACCACCGCCACCACCACCACTATAACCACTTCCATCACCACCAACAACAATAACTACTACAATGATAACAACAACAAACACAAGAGTACATGAAAAAAATCCATTTATTGATTGCTGCAAATATCTTGGTGTCATATTCAGTGTGTTCAGTAGAGTTTATATATATATATATATATATATATACACATATATATATATATAATTCATTTATTATTCATTTATTTTATATACATATATTTATTAATTTGAGTGCTTTTTTTTCTTATTTTTCTTTTGCTTATTTATATTTTTATAGTTTTTTCCTTTGTGTGCAACCAGACCCACATCACAAATATTTCTATCATAGAAATCAGTGATAGCCTGTTATTATTCTTATACCATCTCCCATGTTTCTCTATTAAATTATCAGCTAAATTTACATAAGTGAAGGAGCATGGCCTAGTGGTTAGAAAGTTGGACTCATGATCATAAAGTGAGCAATTTCATTCCTGAAGTAGGTTGGATGTTGTGCTCTTGAACAAGATGTTTCATTTCATGTTGCTCCAGTACCAGTAGCAGTAGTAGCAAGGACCTACCTCCTGCAATTGACTGGTGTCTTGTCAACTATAATTATAATGCTAAAAAAACTCTTATATGATGCAACCTCATGGCTGGCCAGCTAAATCAACATAAGTATAAGCTGTAACTAAAACACCCCAAACGAAGGAAGCTGTCATTAAAACACCCCCAAAATCTATGTAATCTAGTAGATCAGCTAAACCTATTCGCAAGTGAGCTGTAACAATATAAGACTGGGGTCTCAATCATTAAAACACCCAAGAAACCTCATATGAGATGTTAACTCATAGGAGGCAGCTAAACTTACATGGATGTGAGCTGTAACCACAACATATGTATATATATGATATGACTGGGGTCCCTATCGTTAAAACACCCAGAAATCTTCTATGAGATATGACCTCATAAGAGGCTAGCTAAGCCTAAATAAGAGTTGTAACAACAATGACAACACATTTTGTAATTGCACTATTTAGCTACATATCTTTATGTACTAATTTCAAATCACACCAGAGTTGACTTTTCTCTTCATCCTGTCTAGAATTGATAAAATAAGCACCAGTAACTTTATAAAATAGTTCCAAGAGAGGAACCCCTTAATTTGCTAACAGAAGTATTAAGTTTTAAGTTCAAATCCTACTTCAGCCTACTTAGGTGATAAACTTAATCTGGCCTTTGGTTGTCTTTAGTAGTAGCTATATAATAATAATGAAATTATTGTGTACAGTGCTCAGGTGCACTACAACTCATCAAAGGTGCATGTATAGTACATAGAATAATATACAAATGTCAGGGAAGTGAATAGTGTATGAGTCATGATATACATGTGTGCGTGTGTATGGAGGGGGAATATTAGGTATAGTGTTGGTGAATCTCAGGAAGCATAGAGGTTTTAAAGGATGCAGTGTCTCAACAACTAACAACTGATGTAGGGAGTTTGTTCCATGCTTCAGCAACTCTGTAAGTATTCAGACTAGCTCTCTAGCTTGAGGATACCACCAGTTCAGAGGCCCCTACCTTCCATGACTAAACAGATAAAAAAAAATAAGACTCATTGTGTATTCTCATGTTTTTATTAATACATTTCTTTTCTATTATTTTCAGGTAAGTTTTTGATGAAGTGATATATATCTACAGTGATTGTTTCAATGTAAACACTGTTTTGATACACCGTCAACAAAGTGCCAATGACATCATAGAAGTAGTTGAAGCAGAGGTAAGAGTATCGTCTTTTGTTGTAATAAATTGCAGTATATTAATCTTTCCTAGTTCTCACTATATTTCTATCTAGAACAGGGACAGGGGACCTTTTTCAGTTTGAAAGACAATGATATAATGGTTGAGATAACATCTGGAGTAAAGATACGTCCATTGAAAAAAATGAACACTGATGAGCTAGGGCAAGATTTGGTTGATATTCTGAGTTTATTTGTGGATAAAATTGATAATGATAGTGGAAAACTTATGAATGTAAGATTTGTAGACAGAAAAAAGTTAAAAGAAATGACAGTTAAGGTAAACAGGGTCATCCCATACCTTGAGGTGAAGAATCTTCATCAATGTAACAACATACTCAAAGCAATTGCAAATGTGGTGAAAAAATCGCTTGGTATCAAAACGAGGGAAAACAGATGAGAAAGGACAAAACCTTGGTGGAAGAAGTTGCTGAATGGTCAACAAGAAAGGACATCGGGAAACTTGAGTCTTTTATTAAACGGGACATTACCAAACATGGATACTAAAGATAGATTGATAAGGAAATACAACACAAGGGGAAAAGGGTTAAATGTTGTAACAGAGGAACTAAAGCAATGTGTCATTGCCAAAAGTGCAAAAATTAAAAGATATGCAAGCAGAGTTAGTCAATATAGACAGAAATACATATTCGACAACAAGATGTTATTTGAACAGCTTGAAGGGAAAGAAGCAACAATGCTATTCCTTAGGCTGAATGGACCAACACATTTTGGAAAGAAATATGGGAGTAGTATGTTGAACATGTTGGGTAGAGTGGATTAAGATTGTTAGAAAGGAGCTTAATGAATAAACACACCAACAACATGATTTGAGTATCCCAGTTGAAACCCTTAAAAATCAGACCAAAGACTTAACCAACTGGAAATCACCAGGCCCAGATGCTGTGCAAAAAATATTGGACTAAAATATAACATCCCTCCACCCGATACTGATAGCCATGTTCAATGACTGCTTAGTGTTGGGTGAAGTACTGCATTGGTTGACAAAAGGTACCACAGTCCTAATAATGGTTTCTGATTTAGGCACAAGGCCAACAATTTTAGGGGAGGGAAAAAATCGATTGATTCGACCCCAGTGTATTACTGGTACTTTATTCTATCGACCCCATAAGGATGAAAGGCAAAGTTAACCTCGGCGAGATTTAAACTCAGATCATAAAGGGCCGTAACTCTTTGCTGCAAAGCATGGTGTCCGACGCTCTACCGATACTGCCAATCCACCGATCCCACAGTCCTAATAATGAAAGACTAAGCCAAGAGAAATGATGTTACCAACTATAGGCTTATCACATGTCTGTGCTTGATGTGGAAATACTAACAAGTATTATGTCAGAGGAAATCTACCACCACCTTAACATAAACAACCTATTGCTGGAGCAACAGAAGGGATGCCAAAAGAAGTCCTGTGGTACAAAAGACCAGTTACTTATTGAAGAGATGATTCAAGAGCACCTGGGAAGGTTACTCGTCTCTTCCTCAAATCAACCAGCCTACAGGCGCATGCTCAGAGTAGGCACTTTCACATGGGTCATTCTCACCACAGTCATCCACCTTTTAGCAAATGTACTGGGGGGGGGGGGGGCAGTACTTCTCTCATCACTCTCACCTTCCTTTCCAAAGTTGATGGGTTCTGATTTAAGCACAAGGCCAACAATTTTAGGGAAAAGGCAAAATCGATTAAATCGACTCCAGTTATTTTATCAACCCCGTAAGAATGAAAGACAAAGCTAAATCGGCAGGATTTGAACTCAGAACGTAGAAAGTCGTAATTAAGTACCACGTAGCATTTTGATAATAATACTAATTGAGGCTATTAAGACTGCATCACTTATAAACAAAAATGCATCCAAAAACATGAATTCAGCTAACCTTTTCCATATTGACTTGGTTTATAGGTCGTGGCTTTTATATAAATGTATAATGATATATATGTGTGCATGTGCTTACGTGTAGCTATAGAGATATATATGTGTGCATGTGCTTACGTGTAGCTATAGAGATATATATGTGTGCATGTGCTTACGTGTGGCTATGTACATGTATGTGTGCGTGCATAGAGCAACCATTTCGTAGTCCCATGTGTAAATAATAGAAGGGAGATAACTCTTGTCCACTGTTTCAATACTGTTGATTCTTCTTCTTCTTCTTCTTCTTCTTCTTCTTCTTCTTCTTCTTCTTCTTCTTCTTCTTCTTCTTCTTCTTCTTCTTCTTCTTCTTCTCCTCCTCCTCCTCCGTCTTCTTCTTCTCCCCCTCCTCCTCCTCCTCCTCCGTCTTCTTCTTCTTCTGTTTGCTGTTCCTTCCAATCACTCCTTTCTATGTCAAGTGACCAATTCCAACATATTCATGTCTTCCATCTTCCATTAGTATATATGACTACATCTAATGTTGCAGTGATTTCATGAAAATATCTGTCACATATGCTTATCTCCATTTAGCACCATTTAAAATTGGTGATGAACCTATGACTTATTCTGGAGGGCATGAGATGGACACAAAAACGTTGTGTATCCCAAGATCCCAATGAAGGTCCATAAGGACCAAACATTATCACCCTTTTTGTTAGAACCTTATATATATAGAATCATTAGAACATCTGACTGATAAAATGACAAGTCAGTCAATCATAGTGGTGGCCTCCCCACAGCCCTGGCGGACAGAATGGAGAAGGCGTTTCCCTGGAGGAGGGCAAGGGAGACGCGCTGGAAAAGCCATTCCAGCTCGCGAGGCTCACACCTGCGGCTGGCCAGCTCAGCACCTATAGTGGTGAGTGGTGGGGATGTAGCCCTAGGGCCGAGAACACCAGAAGTCTCCACTGCCAAGGGTACAACCGCAAACCTGTCGGAGAGCGACTGGTATTTGAAGAGTTTGGCCTCTTCAGCCCAACGTGCAGCAGAACCTGGGTTAGTCGCAGACTGCACCAGGTTGCGGCTGCAGAAAGTGTCGGTGCAAGTGGCATCCAAGACGAGGGGTTTGCCACTGCGGAACGGGAAGATGGTCATGCCATCTGGCCTTTAGCCGTCCTCTCAGTCAAGCCCCACCGGCTTGAGCTGGGAGGGGAAGCCTGCAGCATCCAAGCCATGCTTATTAAGTAGTTTCTTTCATAACATTTGACACAAGACCAGAAAGTTAGGTTATAATCGATTATATTGACTCTAACACTTTACTGACATTTGTTTTATCAATCTCAAATCTATGAACACATTGTCAACACCAATAGACGAGGAAGTCTAACAGAAATTATTATGTATTATGATTAATCATTATGTAGTCACACTATCTGTTAGAAATAGCAGTCAAATCTCCTTGAAATTATACTTTATCACCTTAAAAAAGGAACACATTGAATAATGGAAGCCTTATGCACCATGTCTAAGGAAAAAAAGACATGTTGGTTGCAACTAGAAGGACACAATGCACTATCTGTCTACAAATTGAGCCTATGATCTTCCAATTGTGAGCACAAGAGCCTAAACCCTAGGCTACACACCTTCACATCATCAAAACAATAAATATTGTTGTTACTTGCTCATTCAGGACAAACAAACAGAACCAGGCAGAAAACAGATGGAAATTGAAAGCACAACCTTACAATTGTGAATCCAACACCCTAACCAATAGACCACACACCATCACCAATAAACATTAATATTGATTGCTCATTTATGACAAAAGCAACAATGCCAGCCACAATTGACTGTTGTGTTAAATTAAAGTTAAATGAGGTGGAACAGGAAAATTATAGGGAATGAAGGGGTGTGGTGGGGAAGTGGGGGGACTGATTGAGGGTTGTGGTGGATAGGTGGAGAGTGTGGGGGGACTGATTGAGGGTTGTGGTGGATAGGTGGAGGGTGTGGCGGATAGGTGGAGGGTGTGGGGATAGGTGGAGGGTGTGGCGGTAGGTGGATTGGTGTGGGGAGAGGTGGAGGGTGTGGGGGGACTGATTAAGGGTTGTGGTGGATAGGTAGAGGGTGTGGTGGATAGGTGGGGGGGGGATAGGTGGACGGTGTGGGGAGGAGAGGTTGAGGGTGTGGGGGAGAGGTTGAGGGGTGTGGTGGAGTCAAATAGGTGTTATTAGGTGGGAGGGGAACAGATAAATAAATACTGTGGGTGGTAAGGTTGGCAGATGTGGCCAAATATTGGATATCAAATATATTGGTCACGGGTGTAAATAAGTGGACATAACTGGAACAGACAGACATATATACTCTTATGCACACTCTCCCACTCTCAAGCGTGAAACTAATAATAACATTTGTACTGCCTCTTCGCTTCCACGTTTTTTTGTTTTCTGTTTACTATCTCAACTTTAAAATACACACCTTGTATATATATACACATGTATATACACACATGTACTGTGAAATTTGTAGTAAATACATAGACAAGGGTAGACGACATTCTGTTAATCTCTTTTTACACAGAAAAAACGTGTCGTATTTCCAAGTGTCACAGCTAATCGGCCATCATAATTTGGCAGTATCGGTAGAGGGTCGGACACCATGCTTTGCAGCAAAGAGTTACGGCCCTTTATGGTCTGAGTTCAAATCCCGCCGAAGTTAACTTTGCCTTTCATCCTTACGGGGTCGATAAAACAAAGTACACTGGGATAATTGCTGGCCTTGTGCCAAATGTAGAAATAATAATTTGAGAGAGGCTGATACAGCAACGACGTAAAGACATGTTGTTTACTGTTAAACCAAGAGAAGACAACCCGACATATATATATATGACCAATGACATTACAGTCTTGACTACTTTCCTTTTATATGAATATCTAAGACTGTATTATTTAATGAAGCCTCTGTTGTTTCAAAATGTCATAGAGGGAGCGAATGATTTGGCTGCTATTTTTAGCAAGTAGAGAGACAACCACGATTGGAAAAGGAATAAGGGAGGCAACTCTGATGAATTTTATATTTGCCTGTGGATGTGTGTGTGTATATATATATATGTGTGTGTGTGTGTGTGTGAAAAGGGAAAATAGTGCTCAATATCGGGAAGAGAGTTGATATTTTGAAAACTTGTTTAATCGCCTGAAGATTAAGTCCCCCCCCCCCCTACAATCTGGAGATATGGTCAATATTGGGTCTTGAAACCTTAGGTAACACTTTTGTTCCGTATGTGAACATAAAAATAAGATGATCTTGGTCAGAACAATGTAGAGATACAAAATAACAAATTAGTCACTAAGAAGGTCACAGAAGGTGTGACGAAAGAGCTTTGACAATAAACAAATAAACAACCATCCAGTTATTAAACCAACCAACTGAAAATTCCTAATGCATTGAAGTGAAAACCAACTGGTGCATGTGTTTTTATTGGTAGCATGACCCTCCCAAAGTATAACAATATATATATATATATATATATATATATATATATAATAAGGGTTGACAGACCCAGCATATTTATCAATGCCAGTACCAGTTGTATCTCAGCGCACTCAATGGGCAATGTAAGATACATTACCAGAGTATACACATAGTTATTTGCCCCAACACAAACCACGTAAAACGGGTGCCTATAAGGTTCCCGGACTCGAGTTTCTGCAGCACTAATGCAGCAGTAAGGTGCACTGCACCATCTGTCTGCATATATTATGCAACAATGCACAATCGGCTTATGCTGCTTCATCAGCGGGTATCGCCTAATCAATAACCAATCGATTGACAAAATCCAAACACCGGCCCGTGCCGGTCATGACTGTTTGTGACAACCGACACAGTAAAGCAGTTAACTGGCAACCGATAGGACTCTATCTCTCAACTAGCCACCGATTTACAAATTTTACGTGGGGACGGGAAGCTAAAAAGAATCAATCTATTAGTTCCTGTCAGAAGCTCTCAGCCAACGTGTCTCACACACAAATTATCAAGGGGTGAAAAGATGGCTATTAGAAATATATATATATATATAGTTCAACAAATAAAACAAAATAATCATATGGATGCAAAAATACAAAGTCTATCTAGGATCACACATGAGAGGAAGTAGAGGGGGTTCTATATTTCGGACAGAAGTCCTTCGTCAAGAAATGGAGAATTTGGATAGGGAGAGAACAGGTAGGTAAATGGAAGTTCTGTAACCTTCAAAACCTGCTCCAACCCATCTTATGCCTCTCTCTCTCTCTCTCTCTCTCTCTCTCTCTCTCTCTGTCCCCCCTCTGTACCCCCCTCATCTAATGCTCTAACAAGTCTGCTATTCATCTGCCACTCATCTACTACTTTATTTTATCAACCTTTAAAAGGTAAAATACAAAGTTCACCTCAATGGGATTTGAACTCAGATTGCTGGGAGCTGGAACTAATACTACAAAACATTTTGTCCTACATAATACGTATATAAGTAGCAATCATATATTGGTGACAATTCAATTATCCAGAATATGGTGGTGCAGGATTGTAATCATTGATAAATGGAGCACAATAATACTCTAGAATGTACTTAAACTTTCACTTAATTAGTTTTATGGATTATTATCATTATTGTTAGTAAATATAGCTGAGCTAAGCTATGTAGTAATGTGTGACTGTGTGAATGTTTGTATACACACACACACACATACACACACACTCACACACACACCCACACACATGCATGCACACTCACACACACACACATACACACACACTCACACACATACACACACACTCTCACACACACACACACACATACATACACACACACTCACACGCACTCTCTCTCACACACACACATACACACACACACTCACACGCACGCGTACACACACACACACACTCACACACACACACACACAGACACACACACACACATTATTATCGTCTGTTTTCCTTGCTAGTTTGTGTATGTATTGCATATATATAGCAATTATGGCACAAACCACCACCTCATTAAATGTTTTTTTTAGGCTTTCTACTTTGTTATTTGGTCCATTGTTATGTAGACATTAAGCATACTGATTCTTTCTGTATATAATAACCTGTCCTCATTTCTATTGGCTAGTCTGTATGCTGTAGGTTTTTGTGTCTTTTACTGTTTAGTGAGGGTGGGAAGGGCAATGCCCATAGCACATTTCAAGGCCTCTGAGACTCATGAAAGGGAGGAAGTTTGGAAGGTTACCTCAAACCAGAGATCTCTCCTGAATGTTTGCAGCAGAATGGACTCTGCTTAAGACATCCAAGGACCAGGTGGTAGTATTATTAAAATTTATTATTAAAATTTATTTTAAAACTTTTTCTCTATTTGCTCGACCTTGATTTTATATATATATATATATGTGTAAATGAAGTAATTCCATCGGAAAGGTCCAGGAAAAAAGAGTGTTCTATGTAGGTTACAGAGCTTATTAGTTATGTAATAAACAACATAAGATAATTATTTCATTTACCAGTGGTTTTTTGAAAGCAAACAAAATTTGCTTTCAGTCATCAGAATGAAAAAATCCTGGTGTATTTATTGACAGTGGATTTTAAAAAGTGGTTTTTAAAATCCACTGTCAATAAATACACCAGGATTTTTTCATTCTGATGACTGAAAGCAAATTTTGTTTGCTTTCAAGAAACCACTGGTAAATGAAATAATTATCTTATGTTGTTTATTACATAACTAATAAGCTCTGTAACCTACATAGAACACTCTTTTTTCCTGGACCTTTCCGACAGAATTACTTCATTTACACACACATATATATAAATAAAATCAAGGTCTAGCAAATAGAGAAAAAGTTTTAAAATAAATTTTTAAAAGTTTGCTGTACTTACTATATGTGCCTTTCAAATCCCAAAATAAATGGATAATCCAAGTGGATTTCTATTGAGAAGGGGACTCTCTTCAGAAGGCTCTTCTCGCTCGGAGAATATAAAATTCCCGAGTTCAAATCACAAACTGACACCATATAAAACTGTTCCCGGATGAGAGTGAATGAGGAAAGAAACAAATATATATATATTTTTTTTTTTTCAAGGAGTTAATTAATACATTGAAATTATTGCTGTTTATATATATTGTATTGAGGGAAATAAAGTTATTGGTCAATGGCTTTGGTTAAAAACACTACAGCTGTTGTGGTGGTGGTGGTGGTGGTGGTAGTAGTAGTAGTAGTAGTAGTAGTAGTAGTAGTAGTAGTAGTAGTAGTAGTAGTAGTAGTAGTAGTAGTAATGGTGGTGGTGGTGGTAGTGTTGGTGGTGGTGGTGAGGTGGGTGGTGGTGGGGTATCGATCTGGTGTTGTGGTGGTGCTGATGGTGGTAGTGAAGGTGGTGGTGATAGAGGTTGTAGTGGTGGTAATACTGGTGTTTAGTATTCTATAGATACACTACACAAATAACCATTTTTAGAGAAATTTCATCAATGTAACTGTTAGAATGTGTGTTGAGAGACACTGTGTAAAGTCAGTGTGTAGAGTGTGTGTATGTTGTGTGTAGAATGTGTGTGTAGAACTAGAAAGGCCTCTAAGTGATTGCTCCACTTGCTAGAAATAATAGCCAAATTTCTATAAAAGTACTCTCTACTGTCCTAAAAATAAGACGACACTTTCAGTAATAGAATCCTAAATATGGAAGGAAGAAATGGAAAGATTGTCAGAACGAACCTAGAAGACAATGTGTCCATTTGCCTTTCCATTGCTAATACTGTCAATCAGTTACAATTTCTGGTAAAAGAAAGGAGCTGATCATCATATTTCTAATGGTCTTTCCATTGCTAAAACAGTCTGTCAGCTGTAATTCCCAGTAGACAAAAGTGCATAGAACCAGACTAGGTAATGAGGTATTTAATCTAAAATGCTAATCACTCTGCCAATTTGTCACCTAAATATGTATTGTCCAAATAAAATAAAGGATTGTTATAGCTGGAATACATTTGATTATAGGTCTGCTTGATAAAGACTGTTCTAGGGCTAAACAACAGCATTGCAGGGTGTTCCAACCAGCTATGTCTCTACTACAGGATCTCAATAGTAGTTGATATTGATCACTAGGGTTCACTGAGTCTACCCAGGGAGTCAAAACGTGACATATGTATCAGAAAGAATATATGAAATAATACAACAAAATACAATTAGCTTACACAGTTTTCTCATTTATATATAAGTATTCTTTATTGTCTGTTTATTTTATATGTATTTACTGATTTATTTTTGTTTTTGCCTGAAATCAAATAGGGGGAGGGGGGGGGGGGGGGGGGGGGCGTTATGGATTCCATGAAGGGATTGATGATCTAACATGTTTGAGGATCCCTTGTCTACCCAAACCTTTCAGAACAATATTCTTCATGTTTGGCCCTTTGCGTTCTGAGTTCAAATCTGCCAAGGTTAACTTTGTCTTTCATCCTTATGAGGTCGATAAAATAAAGTACCAGTGATGCACTGGGGTAATCGCTGGCCTTGTGCCAAAAGTAGAAACATTTTCCCTACAAATATAGATATTCACATGTTCCAGATAATTAACAGGTGTCTAAGCCAACCAGCAGATTTTTCAGCCAATCAGCAGGTGTTCACAATAATTAGCAGCTGCTGAAGCTAATGAATAACAACCACCCAATCAGAAATAACTACAACTATTGCCATTCTCTTCAATTTAATTAATTTCATGTCAAACTCACATCAAATTTACCAAACAGTCTAGGGTTGTTTAGTTGTGTCAAGGACATGATAACTGTATCCATGTAAATGTACCCAGTGTACTCTGTAAAGTGGTTGGTGATAAGAAGCATCCAGCTGTAGAAACTATGTGAATCAAAGGGTTGAGAGGACTGTTCAGTTGTGTCAAGGACAATCTCACTAATGCTGGTGCCATGATGAAATGCACAAAGTACAGTTGGTGATAGGAAGAGCATCCAGCTATGTAAACTGTGCCAAATTTGAAACGTATGTAAGTGAGGCAAACAGATAGAACAAGTAACCAACTAGTGACAAGTAAATAAACATAAAAATAAACAAATAAATATATTAAATAAAAAATAAAATAAATAAAACCACACACACGCACGCAAACCTGGATACAATGCATGCACATGCAGCCCAAGTACAGAACTCACAAAACAAGATGGTGTAGGACAGAACAAAGGAGAGACACAAAATAACAACAAAGGTAGTCACTGAGGAGGTCACAGAATGTGTGACAAAAGAGCTTTGACAATCAACAACTAACCAACTGGGAGTTTATGATAAATTGAAGTTAAATTTGTCTGACTTAACATAATATTAGGAAATTAACACTGGTAAGGTTGGTAGAAATTGTAACCTTTAGTTCTAGATTGCTAAAGGTGGTTATCAGATTCTTTCTAAATGTTTCAAGGTCATGGCCACTTTTATGGCTCAATAGTGCCAGACCATCGTCGTGGTGTAGACCTGTACGGACATCAGGGAATTTCTTACGTAGTGTGTCTAAGATAAACAGGCCCACCAAATGATCCCATTGGTACACTGATTAGGTCATTGGTAGTGGATTTCTTTATCTAGGGGTGCTCATTATTAGAGGAGTTTTTCTATAGTGGGATATCATTAAATAATCTAAATCATGTATATATATTAGTGAAATTACTAGTGAAATCGAAGGCCTATTGATTGTGGAGATTGAAAGAGATCAGTTATATCAAACTGTATAAATCTAATGTTTGAGGACATTAAACTAATTTATAACACTTGACTATTATCCCATGTGTGTATGGAAATCAATATTACCAACTAGATCAAGATCAACTTTGAAAGGAGCAAGCTCTTTTACCTTAGGTGGGTAATATATATATTTACACAATATCTATATATATAAAGTTGTATTCCTGTCTGTTTGTTCATGAACTCCTCCTATGGTTTTGGAGATAGACCCCCATAACCATATATATTCTGAAACTACATTTCCCAGGGTACTTGGATAAATATATTTCATTTTAATCAAAGAGTTCCCCGGGGGCACAAACCCCCGCTGAAAAGTTTTTCCCTTCGATTTATATAAAATTTAAAGCATAGGTAAATGATAAAATATGATGCCTATTCACAAAATTTCAGCAAATTTCAATAATATTAAGACACCCTAATGGGGGTTAAACCCCTATTAGGGTTCCCCAGAGGCACAAACTTCCACTGAAAATGTTTTCCCTTCGATTTATATGAAATTTAAACCATAGGTAAATGATAAGATATGATACCTATTCACAAAAGTTTTGAATCAATATTTTGAAAAAAATTATCTACAAGAAACAAAATAAGAATAAGATTTAATAATGTAATTTTGATTTGATATATTACAAAAAATGTTTTCCAATTTTTCATGCATTATATTTTACATTGAGTAATATTGAAATGCAGAGTTTTTCTCCATAAATTATATCACTGATTTAAAATCAATCCATCTTTTTCTTACAAAAAAATGTGTGAAACGCAGCAAGGTGCGGGTAATTCGGCTAGTAGATATATATAGTTAAAAGATAAACTGGATAATTTATAACTCCCACAAAATCTATGATGAAATGTCAACTAGTATTTACCTCACAAATAAAAAATCTCTCCCCACACTTTAATGTTTGTATCTTCTGTGTTGGACTTAGTCTTGCAAGATGTTCTGGAGACAATTCCTTGGGAAGGAGTTTGTTTGCTCTCCTTTTCAATCCACGCCATCCACACCAGTAATATTCCAATAGAACAATATGATTACAATCTATTTTACTGCAGTGTCTTGTTTCTGAGATTATTTGCTGAGATTAAATCAACTTTACTGGGAGTCAAATGTACATGGACATATAAGGCTGACAGAGAGCTTTACTTAGAGTGACACACCAATATATACATAGACCAGAGTGAAACACACAGACAGTTACAGAGAGGCAGATAGACACACAGACCAGAGACAGACAGATGCATACATTCACACACACATACATTCACATACACATACAGACACACATACATACAGACACACATACAGACACAGAAAAGACATGGTGAGAGATACCTTGTCTTGTGTATATATTCCATATTTTGACAGGATTTCTACAGGTAGATACCCTTCCTAATGCCAACCATTTTACAGAAAGTACTAGGTGCATTTTAGTGAAGACATGTGGCTTAGTGAATAGAGAATTGGATTCGCAATTGTGAGGTTAAGAGTTCAATTCCCTGACCAGGCAAGACACTTTATTTTACGTTGCTCTTTCTGCCAGGAGCTGTGACCAGTAGATATTATCAGCAATGGAAAGACCAACATTGTTTCCGCGGGTCTCATTTGACAAGCTCCACTCCACTCAGTAAACATCTAGGGGAATTTTAATGTGATATCAGAGTGTATTCTGTGTGTGTGTGTGTGTGTGTGTGTGTGTGTGTGTGTGTGTGTGTGTGTGTGTGTGTGTGTGTGTGTGTGTGTGTGTGTGTGAAAGAGTTTGAAAGAAATGTAAAACAAAATAAGACAAAGAAATGTAAAAATGAAACAAAAGAAAATTGTAGAAAAAAGTTCCCTCCTTGATATTTTATCTTGTTTCTTGGAAAAATATTGTCTACTGAACTCAGCCATTCAGATATTGGTCCCTTGGTGGGAATTAACAAACAACTTAGAATGTGATTTCTCTAATAAATTGATGACAAGGGAATATTATATATTGATGGTGGTGATGTGGATACAATAGGTGAAGAGGATATATCATCATCATATATGTATATATATATACATATATACACACACATAAAAGAATGTACAACAAATACATGTTAGAAAGGCATGTAAGGATACACATTGGGTTGTGCATGCAGACAGAGTTGATATTATGCTGCCAAAGTGGGTAAATTCACGTATAGACACCTCAAGCAAGGCTACATATGGGGAGTTCATGGTATTAACGTAAAGGGTATGCCCAGACCGTATATAGTAGATGCAAGCATGATATATAAAAGAATCTATGCAGAATATATTAAAAAAATATATTTAAAAAAATATATAAAAAATGCATTAAAAAAATATATAAAAATATATTTTTAAAAATATATATTAAAAAAAATACATACATCTGAATTATATAAGAAAAGTATGCAAAGATATACATTGGTCTGTACATGGAAAAATACATGGGGTGTTACGTAATGGAGTGCGTGGAGAATATGCACATACCACTGAAAAGATACATATGCAGGGAGTGTGTGACAAGGCCTTAAAGGAGCATGTCACTGTGGGTGATATAGAGTGCCTTATTGATGTATGGTATGGGACTAAATATCTGCATGCGTTTAGCTTGGGCTATCCGGTTGCATCCATGCGGAGAATGTGCACCTTCTCTGGTGTCTGCTCGTCATGATAATCTCCGATTTCAGGTTGACCGCATCATCCTTCAATCTGACTATCTCCATGGCCTCGAATAGGCATAGCCTACACTTCCTGTTTCCAACCGAATATGCATTTGAATGTTGAATGATACTCCAGTTGAGATCATACGGGGTGCCGTTGTCTTTCAAGTCCCATATTAGGTCTGCCAGACTAGTGGAGTGTCTCTTGCTCCGGTTCTTGAAAGAGTTTGTGTGATTATACATCCTCGATTTAAAGGTCGTGGATGTTGCGCCGATGTAAGTGTGCTTGGTGTTGTGCGTGTTAACCACACATTTATATACTAGGCCCTTCGTTAGGCATCTACCCTGCAGGGGGCATTGTGTGCCCACTCTGCAGTTGCAAGTTCGGTCGTTATGTTGCTCATTTCCAACACTGGGCCCTTGGTTTACCACAGCACTCCCCCGATTCTCTGGGTGTTGTTCTGTTGGTGCGGTGGGGCCCCTCCGCCGCTCAGTTCCGCCCGGCATTCGATTGCACCGTCTAATTTACAAATTATAAAATTAAATTGTTATAGAATACCAACTACAAGTAAAGTCATTCTTTTTACTTTTTTCAAATATATCTATATCTATAACAATTTAATTTTATAATTTGTAAAATTATAAAATTAAATTGTTATAGAATACCAACTACAAGGAAAGTTATTCTTTTCTTTTTTTTTTCAAATATATCTTACTGTGCCAAGGATTTCACTCATTTTCCAATATATATAAATATATATATCATCATCATCATCATCATTTCATTTTACGTCCGCTTTTTCCCTGCTTGCAAGGGTGGGACGGGAACTGATTCTGGCTTGATTTCTACAGCTGGATGCCCTTCCTAACACCAACCTCATTTACAGTGAGTGCTGTGTGCTTTTTTGCCGTGGCACCTCCACGACCACTTTGCAGTGGAATGATATGGACCCCAGTCCCTATCATCTCATTTCTACAGCTGAATAAACTGGAGCAATGTGAAATAAAGTGTCTTGCTCAAGGAAACAACACATCACCCGGTCTGAGAATTGAACTCACAACCTTTATATATGATGATGATGATGATGATATATATATAGGAAAATGTATGACCCCAACGGCAGAGTTCAAGCCTTTTCGATGGCTATTTATGGACTCTGAGTCCAGAAATAGCTGTCGAAACGGCTTGAGCTCTGCCGTCGGGGTCATACATTTTCCTATTATCCACTCTACTACCCTAAGTATTGAGTACTCTGGTGCGTTATGGTCCACCTGGTTCCTTACCACAACTCCTTCGTTATATATATATATATATATATATTGGAAAATGTGTGAGATCCTTGGCACAGTAAGAAATATTTGAAAAAGAGGAAAAGAATTACTTCACTTGTAGTTCTAAACAAATTCATTTAATTTTATAATATTATGAGTTGGTAGATCTAGTAAGTTCTTTGTTAATTTCGGTGGGAAGAATTTTAAAGATTCCTGGTTAACTTTCTTGGAGCACTTTCTCGCATTCTTGGAGAACTTTCTCGCATCCGTCGAGAAAGTTCTCCAACAAAGTTAACCAGGAATCTTTAAAAATCTTCCCATTTATTTATTTAACCTACTCTGTTTACCACATTGGATTTTTTAGTTTTTTCTCGTGTTTTCTGTTTGTATGTATGTGCCTGTATCTAATCAATATATTTATCTATATGTCTACAGTGTATGTCATCCTTATTACACTCCCCTCCTCCCTATACACCCTTCCCCCTCTATATTTTAGCCTCTCCTTTCCTACTCCTACCACCTTTCTCTAATTCACTCACACCTGCACACACACAATCACATACTCACTCACTCACTCACACACTCACTCACTCACACACACACTCACTCACACACACACACACACTCACATACGCACACTCACACATACACTCACATACGCACGCACACACTTACACACGCACACACTCACACATACACACACGCGCACACTCACACACACTCAAACACACACACATACACACGCACACACACGCGCGCAAACACACACACACACACGCACGCACACACGCACACACACACACACACACACACACACACACATACACATGTTTGTATCTACGGTCACAGCACAACATTGAAACAACTCCAGGTGTTGCTCATCAACGTTCTCTTATTACCCTATCACTTTTACTCTCCTTCACACTCTCTCTATCTCTTTATCTCTCTCTCTCTTATAAATCGCTTTCCCTTTTCCTTTTCACCGTGTTTTTTTTACTTTCATCCTCTCCCTCTCACTGTTTCTTTCACACACACATACACACACACACACTCGCACACACACACGACACACACACACTTACTCACTCACATACACACACACATACGCATATATATATGCTTTCCTTTCCCCCATTCTTGCCCCCCCCCCCCTCTCTCTCTCTCAGCCCTATCCTATTATTAAGTTTTACAATTTACTCTTAGTTCAACTTTCTGTATAATCGTTCTGTTCGTGAGATTCTCTTCTGCTCCTCGTGTCTGTTCCCAGTGCCTGTGTACATGCTACTTCAATTCTTTCTTTCTTTCTCTCTCTATATTCTTCGTCCCCTTTCTGTAATATTGCCACCCCACTCCACCAACATACACCAACGACCTGATATTGTCCCGTGTCTCGGGCCTCGGCTATCGTTCCGATGTATACCTCCTTACTACCAAGGACGAGCTCCAACCACAGGTTATGGGGTCTCATCACGTTCCTCTTCATATACTGGATGCTGGGTGGGGTTGTTTGGAGTGCGCTAGAGTACCCACTCGAAAAACAGATGTACCAGAAGCAACGTAAATACCTCATGGAGTTTAGAGGTAACCACACTTGTATATCAGGTAAGCAGTGGGCCATTTGAGTTTCTTTTGATTTTTTACTGGTTTCAGTCATTAGATTGCGGCCATGCTGTGGCACTGCTATCATTAGATTGCGGCCATGCTGTAGCTATCTTGAAGTAATTTTAATAGAAGATTGTATCAACACCAGAACTTAGTTTTTATTTTTTTATGTTTCATACTTTCTCTATTTCCCTTTTTTGTTGTTGAAGTGCTAAGTTACAGACACAGCAAACGTAAACACATACATGGAGACACACACATACACATATATATACATATACACAGAATCACACATAAATTTAGGAAATTACAGGTACAATCCATTAATGGAACAGTAAAAAATATGTAAAACATTCCAAAATTTCTGCATCTAATAACTGCATATACACATGTACAGATACAAAGCATATGCACATAGAAGTTTCATTTGTTTTTAGTTTTCATTTCGAAAGTATAACTCTCTCTCTCTTTAACCATCCTAGAAACATCATCAATAACCTGGTTAAAAACATCTCCCTCTGCATATCTTGTTTGTCCGCTAATGAGCAGATATTCGATGAACATGCGCCTCATTAGAATCAGGCCCTCAAGCGAAGCGGCTTCCGGGAGGAAATCTCCTTTTATCCAGCTTCCCTTAGCGGAACCAGCAGGCGACGCCGCCGCTCACGCCACGTAACGTGGTTCAACCCTCCCCACAATGCCGAGGTGGCAACACCTATCAGGAAAATCTTCTTTAGGCTCCTCGACACCACAACACCGCTACCACAACATAATCAACAAAAACACTATCAAACTCTCCTACAGCACCACACCCAACTTCGCACAAAACATCGCCTCCTCTAACAACAAGAAACTCAACCCCTATGGAAGAAACAACTTAGATATTACACCAGGAGGTGTAACTGCCCTGATAGATCTACGTGCCGCCTCAATAACAGATGCCGAGAACGTAACGTGATTTACCAATGCAACGTGAGGACGGACACCTCCAACAAAGCTTATATAGGATTAACCGCTTGTGACTTTAAGACCCGGCTCTACCAACACCGACATACGTTCCGAAACCCGGCCCGGCGACATGCCACCCCACTTTTGGGCCACATCTGGGACCTCCAAGATAATAACATAACATACAATCTTACTTGGAGCTTACTGTCCAGAGCTAACTGCTACACAGGAGGGTGCCATCCGTGTAACTTATGCTTGGAGAAAACATTTCAAATGCTGTTTACGAAGGACCAACTCCTAAACAAAAAAGACGAACTTGTAACTGCATGCAAACACCGATTGCATAGGACTTACCTTGCCCTCAAACCCCCTAATGACCCGGGTGGGTAGACAATGGCTGCAACATCCTCCTTTTCCCCACTTGCCGAACAAGATAGGGGAAACCCCAGCTAACATAGGTAGATGTACCTCTTTTCTTTTCCTTCTTCTCTCTATCTCTTCCTTTCACTTCCTTCCACTCCCTATCCTCTTCCTTTTCTTTTTTCCCCCTTTCGCCTACCACGAGGCAGCCCATCGGGCTTTTGTAGCCTCAGTACCTCCACCCCAGTAAATTATATATAGCATTGGCCGAAAACGCAATACCAACTAATTATAGCAGCTGTTTTAGACTCTATAGATTTTGTATTACTTTTTACTACCCAATTCTATAATTTTATAATTTTTTTATTTATTTAGTATCTTCTATTCTCAACTTATATGGTATTGGGGGTATTTTGTTAGAGATGCCTACTGGCTGTAGTAGGTTTTACTATGTATTTAGGTAAGGCGGGTCTTCTCTGTTACTGAGTACCGCCAAAGGTCTCGGTCCAGTGACATTGTCTTGGAGAGGTGTAAGTGTGTGAGGTCGGAGTTTATCAGCTCGTCCCAGGTTTTTCTAGGTCTGCCTATTCCGTGGCTACCGTCTATCTTTATTGCCCTGCACTTTGTTATACAGCTATCGACTTTCATGCGCATCACATGACCATACCAACGTAGCCTTCTCTCGAGTAAACAACATCTGATCCCTCTTATTTCTAATTTTTTCCTTAGTTCGTTTATGCTTTGCCGTTCACGTATATTACTGTTACACATCCAGCGGAGCATGCATATATATATATATATATATATATATATATATATATATATAACAACACAATCGGTACAGTATATGGAAGGAATATATTAGGTTAATGCTTGAAATAACAGGAAGAGGGTCTTAACGTTTCCGACGCTAATCCTTCATCAGAAGAAAGAATGAGAAATAAGATAGATTGAAGGGACGTGCGGGTCAAGAACATACAAGACAAACACAAAGATGCAAAAACACAAAGTCTACTTGGGGAGAAGTAAATGGGGGTTTCAACGTTTTGGGCATAAGTCCTTCATCAGGAAATAGTTAAGTTCAAAGCGAGAGAGAGAAAAGTTTGGACAGTTGGGAAACAATAATTTAACCCTTTAGCATTTACATTACTCTATATATACTATTATATTTTCATGGTAAACACTTTATTTAACATAATTATCTCACATAATATCAATCTATGAGATTTTGATGATATTTATTTTGAGAAGAATACCTTAACATAAGTATGAGTAGCCATTTACAGTAAGTTTGAACAGAAAGTGGTGAGAGAATTCTGGCCGGATACAGCCAGTTTGAATGCTAAAGGCTTAAAATGGTTGAAGTGGAGGATCCAGGTGTGTTGTGGGTGCTCTTTATCTGTATGCAGATGGAGTGTATTTAATGTGTGTGCACTACTTCTTGTGTGTGTGTGTATGATTTGTGTATCATTGATGGAAGTATGCATGTGTGTATATCTGCATGTGTCTGAATTTTTGACGTATTTTTTGTATATACATGTGTGTATATATATATGTGTGTGTATGTATATACGTGTGTGTCTGAATTCTTTATGTACTTTTAGGTGTACATGTGTGTACACATTTATGTGATTGTGTATGTGAGTGTGTTTATGCATATGTGTGCATAAGCTTGTACAACTGTCTATATCTGTCTGTGGCATAATCCAGAGCTGGAATTGAAGCACACAGAAAGGAATGATGTGTAGTGGTCAAAACTGGGCTATTTCAGGAGTGGCCAGATGAGGTGTGGTGAGTTGGTTGGCTGTGTGTAGCGCATTAAGAACGGAGGTAGTATGGGGTGAAGGGAAGGTGTAGTGACACAGAAAGAGGGTAGTTACAAATGTCACTTTGAAGGTAAGCTGTTGTGAATATTTGTGGTGGTAGTGTGTGTGTACTGGGAGTAAAGGAGTGTAATGTTAATGTTTAAGTTGGCCATGTAGTATAGTTAAAAGTGATAGTATGGTTAGTTAATTAATTAGTAGCGTTAGAATATTAAATGTGCATCTATGGTTGAGTTGGTGAAGTGGTTAGTGCACATGTGTTAGTGTGTGAGTGGATGGGAGGTGGGTGTTGCGAAAGAGCAGGCAAGAGGAAGAGGAACAGGGCATTTAGACATGTGTGTGCGTATATCATCATCATCATCATCATCATCGTTTAACATCTATCTTCCATGTTAGCATGGGTTAGACGGGAATTGTCTTAGTTGATGCAAGATTGGTCGGGTGACCGTGTCTTGCACATATAGGACTATCTGCCAGGTTTTCTACAGCTGGATGCCCTTCCTAACACCAACCACATTTACAGTGTGGACTGGGAGCTTTTTACCATGTTACCTACACGGCCACATTACAGCGTGGACTATGTGTTTTTTTTGTCGTGACACCTACACAACCTCATTAGTTTGGACTGGATGTTGTGGTATCAACATAACTTCACAGAGAAAGGGTAATGGAATAGGGTGTATATTTGGTTAGGAGGTGCCTACTGACTATAGGTTTTGCTTTATACATAGACAAGGCGGGTCTTCTGTATTACTGCATGGCGCCAAAGATCTCCGTCCAGTGACATTATCTTATATCTCTATATATATAAAACAGAAGATGTCTGTCTCTGTGTATGTATGATTTTTATGCATTTCCACATTTCTCTACCGATTTTGATGATTTTTTTCCAATGTGCTCCAAATTTACCAATGATGGTCAACGCGTTATAAACTTTGCCAAACATTTCCTGCTTCTATGAAAAAAAATCGATAAAACTAAATACATGCTGTAACCCTCTCTCTTACACGCTTATTCACTCTCTCTCTACTACCCAACAGCGACAAAACTTCGTTCAGGAACGCAACATAAACTTTGAAAACTAAGCAACACATCATTTTATACAACAACAAACATAGTCATAATGCTCTCTCCGTCGCTCTTCCCTCTCTCTATAATAGATCATTCCCCCTCTCTATAATTTAACTGCTTTACTCTTTTCATGCTTTGAGGTTTAACACACTTCCCTATAGTTTCTTAGCTTTACTCTCTCCGTCGCTCTTCCCTCTCTCTATAATAGATTATTCCCCCTCTCTATAATTTAACTGCTTTACTCTCTCAGTCGCTCTTCACTCTCTATATGACAACACTGTTTTACACACCTCCCTATAGTTTCTTAGCTTTACTCTCCATTGCTCTTCCCTCTCTCTATAATAGATTATTCCCCCTCTCTATAATTTAACTGTTGGGGGAGTCATTCGAGTTCCGTATTGACATACGGCTTTTCTGGGGTATTTTAAATCGGCTTATTGCAAATAACAACCCGCAAAATAACACTTCATATAACAGATTAATGCTATAGACATATGAATCGGAATGTTTAAATTATTTATTTTTTACGACTTTCATTGGCTAAATATTAATATGACAACACCATAGTGTTGTACTTCTGGCAATTCTGCCGAATTCACTGCCAAGGATGAATCTTTTCACCTCGGCGTCAGATATCCCAATTCCCGGTGAGACCATGTTTTGCCATGTCCATTAACAAATCACAAGGGCAAACATTGTCGGTGGCGGGCATCCATTTGAGGGAGCCATGCTTCTCCCATGGCCAACTTTATTGCCTGTTCCCGCATAGGGAGCAGGAATGGACTTTTTGCTTACACTCCTCAAGGGATGACACGCAATATCGTCTACAAAGAGGTGCTATAGATGTTGGAGGTGTTGGAGGTGTTGGAGCTATGCTGTCTGGAAAATTATTTCCTGGTAGGGTCACCCATGGTGGACAGATCTGACACCCAGCGGCATCAGGGCCACCATCTTGCAACTTTGGTCTGCTAAATTCGCTATTGGAAGATTATTAACCCATCATTGATTGTCCAAAATGCTAATTGGTTCGTAACTTTTAATAACCGGTTCAACTGTTTTATGCACTTAATTGATAAGCTTATTCGCTTTCAAGCCACGTTTACCTGTATGTAACTTTTCATAGCAAATGAACAAGCCCGAGCAACACCGGGCTAAACTGCTAGTATATATATATATTCACACGCACAAAGCAATCACATCTCTATGCTCAGTTTTGAAACTGGCAATTAACATGGATTGGTCATCCAATCCTGCATCCAATTAGTAACTGCCATGTTGAGTGTCTTCTGCTACATCAACTACCAGGAGGTCGTCGCAAGAGACAAAGACCGAAGACCACATTCCAAAGAATGGTCACAAAAGAACTGAATGCAAAAGTCACTGCAATTCAGCAAAAATCCAATAATAGAAACACTTGGGCAGCTTTTATTTTATCGCTCTTGTGACATTATGACATTATTTTAATATGGTTTATATATGTGCACATGTTTCTCTATATTCTATTATTTCATTTGAAATAATAAATATTGATTGATATATACATATCAAAGTAATAGTATGTCCTCCATTGTATTACTTTGATATATACATATATATCAAAGTAATAGTAGGGAGGACATAGTAACTTCTATGTCCATACTTCTGAGAAACAACAAAATTCTGATACAAAAAGAAAGGAGAAATTTATCAACAGATTGAAAGATGTAACAACAATGCCATCAAAAACAATGGCATTATAAGACAGTAGATTGAACATCATATGTTCAATCGTGATGTGGAACTCCAAGTCAAACCTGATTCTGCAGACCCTAGTCTTTTTAGAAGTACACTATCTAACACACTCACTTCTTTCTTAAGATAAAATGGAGATTTTACCGTTTGTAGCAGGTCAAGCAGATGCATGGTTGGATTAACCATTAAACAAAATAAGCATGTTCTTAAGGGATCAAGGGAAGAGAAGCATTATTTTATTCAAATTAAATGTATTTGTCAATCAAAAAAAAAAAAAAATTGTTTTAATCTGGCCCCAAAAAGTTCCCTTCAATGTTGGCTCATTGAATACTGAGATTCTTTGAAGGCCATCATTGAATGATATGTAAATCTAGTAGGAATTTATTATGATGCAAGTCTAGTTGGAGGTGTTATGGTTACTAGATAAAGTCAGTAAAGGAAGAGTGTAAGGTAGTGTCATATGTAAGAGGAGTTATTGTATTTGGAAATGATAGAGAATAATTTATTGATAGTGAAGAAAGTAAAGAAAGAATTCTAGCAACATATGGTGGATGATCTTATCTGAAAATCTTTGTCTGATCCATTTAGTGACTGTTTATGTATATTATTTTACATTATATATATATACGGCTGGAGAGAAATGAAACAAGCATGCTCCGTTGGATGTGCAATGTCAATGTGCGTGAATGACCAAGCATAGACGAGTTGAGAGAGAAACTGTGTATAAGAGGGATAGGCGGTAGTGTGCGGGAGAGAAGACTGCATTAGTATAGACATGTGATGTGCATGGGGGATGACTGCTAGGTAAAGAAGTGCCAGGAAATCCCAGTAGAAGGAAGACGCAGTCGAGGAAGACCACAAAAACATGGGTAGAGGTGGTGAGAGCAGATCTCAGATCACTGAAGCTCACAGAGGAGACGACAAGGGACTGTGACGAATGGAGAGATCCTGTGCTTAATAAGACCCATCTCACCTTTGCAAGCAAGGAAAAGCGGATGTAAAATGATGATGATGATGGTGATGATGTGTGTTTATATATATATATATATATATATATATATATATACTACAAACAATCTCAGCTTATAAATATATTAAACTTAAATAACAGAAGAAAAAAAATAAGCATAGTCTGGTTAAACATCTCATTGAATATAAATGTGCAATAAACTAATGTTTATCATAATCATCATCACCACAATTTTACATCCATGGCAATGATTTCATTATCATGTCTGTGGAGTGCAACAGAGAAGTATTGCCCACTGAAAAGTGTATAGTTTTCTTCCCTTCACTTTTTTCACATTGTTTCTCTTCCAGTTTATGATTTAAATTATTTAAATACTTTCATTTTTTAAGCCTGGTGGAATCCATCCCTTTCCAGGTTTGAAGACAGCAGATTTCTTCAAGAAGAATTGAGAGTGAGAGAAAAAATGAGAAAGAGATATAGAGGAAGAACTGACCCCAGTACTAAACTGGTACTTTTTTTATCTACCTCAAAGGGAAGAAAAGCAAAGCTGACCTCAGGGGGATTTAAACTCTGGAACAAATACTAAAATGTATTCTATCCAACGTTCTAACAACTCTGAAAATTCACTGCCTACAAGAATATATAAAGTTGCTAATTTAGGACAAGGCCAACAATCTCCTTTTAGGGAGGGGTGCAACATCAATTATACCAGCCCCAATATTTGATTGGTACTTTATATTCGCTCTGATCGATCGACAAGGTCCCAAACCTCATTTGCTTGCGCCAAGTGGGGTGAACCTTGTCAAATTGGACCAAGGAAACAATGTTTTCATTGACCTTTCCATTGCTGGAACTATTTACCGATTGCAACTCCTAGTAGAAGGAGCAACTTGAAATAAAGTGTCCTGCTCAAGGACACAATGCATCACCCAGTCTGAGAATTGAACTCCAACTCTCTAACCCCTAATAAGTCACGTGCCTTCACTTTATGTTATTGACCCCAGATTATGTAGATCTATGACCAAAGGCATTCAGACCAATATTATACTGTTATATTTTCAGACAGTGTGTATTTATGACTATTTTATGGCAGAAGCATGTGATTTGGAAAACATACAGGATCTTTCAGTATATTAGAATATATTAGTAATCAACTGTATGTGGAGCTAATTGATTGATTTTATATTCATTAAGAACTACCCTAATTTGGTGAAGGTTAGCATGTGGGTTATAAATCACAATTAACCTCTTCATTACCATATTTCTAATGAAAGACACTAATTACAATTTTCAAATCATTCTGAAAATAATCAAGAATTTGGAAAAATTTAGTAATATAACTACATTTCTCATTATTTGAGCTGGTGTTCAGAGCATAACTCAATAAATGTTCTTACATAAATTATAACAAGATTTTTAGACAAATATAAATACTTTAAAATAAACAGACATGTATCAACCAGGCATGGTTTTAGGTTTTAGGCAATTTGTTATCAAAAGATAACTTTGAAAAGCGAAGGTTATTGCTATTGTAAGATAAGTTTTTAAAATGTTAAAAAAAAAGTCACAACTCCTGACAGGAGGAAATGGATTGAAACTCTATGAAATGCCAGTGGTTCCAAGGATTTCGCAAAGGAGTGTCAGGGGTTCAGTGAAAAGAGGTAAATGAGTATATTTATATTACAGCCATATAACAGTGTTAGACTTTGGAGTTTCCCCAAAAGTTTCTAAACCAAAAAGGGTTCTGCATTTGAAAAAGTTTGGGAAGCCTTTCCCTATGCAAAGTCTCAGGTCTAACTCTTTAGCAATTCCACTAATCCACTATCCCAAGGATTGATACTTTATTTACTCCAAAAGGATGAAAGATAAAGTTGACTTCAGCAGGATTTGAACTAGGTGTGCAGTGAGCCGGAACAACTACCAAGATATTAACCCGATGTCCCTAACAACTCTGTTAATCCACAGACTATTAAATGGTCAAAGAAGGATCTATATTCAATAAAAATATAAAAGTAGAAATAAACAATATGTTATCATTCCAACAAAGTTGATAAAAATTTTCCTTACACTAGACTGGTTCCATTTATTTCATATTTAAGATGAAAATTTAGAATTTTCTTCACACAATCAGACTGGAGGCGCGTGGCCTAGTGGTAAGGGAGTTGGACTTACAATCATAGTAACAAAGGTTCGATTCTTGGGCTGGGTTGCATTTTGTGTTCTTGAGCAAAACACTTCATTTCACATTGCTCCAGTACACTCAGCTGAAAATGAGTACCAGCAATAGCTTGAGGTTTAACCCTGCGATGGACTGGCATCCTGTTCAGGGGGGGTGTCTTGTGCTCTCAGTCGCTTCATGCCATGAAACCGAGATAAGCACCAGCCTAACAAGCCTTAAATAGCTTAACCCTTTAGCATTTAAACCAGCCATATCCGGCCAAAATTCTCTCACCTCTTTCTGTTCAAACCAGCCGTAACTGGCCACTAATACTTACGTTAAGGTATTTTTCTCAAAATAAATAACATCAAAATCTGGTATATTTGATATTAAGTAAGATAAAGCCTTTACCACAACAATACAATAGTATATATAGAGTAATGTAAATGTTATGTGAGATGTTATGTAAGATAAAGCCTTTACCACAACAATACAATAGTAGATAGAGAGTAATGTAAATGCTATGTGAGGTAAAGCCTTTACCACAACAATACAATAGTAGATAGAGAGTAATGTAAATGCTATGTGAGGTAAAGCCTTTACCACAACAATACAATAGTATATATAGAGTAATGTAAATGCTATGTGAGATGTTATGTGAGGTAAAGCCTTTACCACAACAATACAATAGTAGATAGAGAGTAATGTAAATGCTATGTGAGATGTTATGTGAGGTAAAGCCTTTACCACAACAATACAATAGTAGATAGAGAGTAATGTAAATGCTATGTGAGATGTTATGTGAGGTAAAGTCTTTACCACAACAATACAATAGTAGATAGAGAGTAATGTAAATGTTATGTGAGATGTTATGTGAGGTAAAGTCTTTACCACAACAATACAATAGTAGATAGAGAGTAATGTAAATGTTATGTGAGATGTTATGTGAGGTAAAGCCTTTACCACAACAATACAATAGTAGATAGAGAGTAATGTAAATGCTATGTGAGATGTTATGTGAGGTAAAGCCTTTACCACAACAATACAATAGTAGATAGAGAGTAATGTAAATGCTATGTGAGATGTTATGTGAGGTAAAGTCTTTACCACAACAATACAATAGTAGATAGAGAGTAATGTAAATGTTATGTGAGATATTATGTGAGGTAAAGTTTTTACCACAACAATACAATAGTAGATATAGAGTAATGTAAATGCTAAAGGGTTAAGACAGACTTTAGACAATAAGACTGGCCTTTTTATTTTGCAGTGTTTCATAAATCTATTGGAACAAAATTTGGTGTATATGGAAGCCAATTTGGTTAATAGCATCTATATATAAATTTCTGTAATTCTGTCACAACACGTAAAGGGAGAGGAGTAGTTTGACTACCTCATACTACTCCTCTCTCCTTACGTCTGCTGCCTGGGTGAATGAATGTATGTGTGTGTAAAAGGAAGGCAGGGGGTGGTGAAAAAACTATAGCAAATAGCAGCTGGCATTCCATTTATTATGCTGTGTATGTATGCAAGTGCTTGTGTGAATGTATGTGTGTGTTTGTGTGAATGTATGTATGTGTTTGTGTGAATGTATGTATGTTTGTGTGAATGTATGTATGTTTGTGTGAATATATGTGTGTGTTTGTGCGAATATATGTGTGTGTTTGTGTGAATGTATGTCTGAGTGTGTAGTTTTGGAAGTGTGTCTGTATTTGCATGTTTATATTTATATACTCATACATATAAATATACACATATACACACATACACACACATATATACAGATACACACACACACACACACATATATACAGATAAACATGAGTGTGTTGAAAAAAATCCTAGTTTTTTTAATAACTGAAAAGTAGATGTCTCAGTAATTTCAGTGCGGTTATATTTGTTTATTATTATATTTCTGAAATAACACTCTATTATTAATACATTTCATCTAACTTCTCTCTCACATATTCTCCGGTCTTCAATAATCGCCACCTGCTTATTAATTTTTCAGATTTTTTCCAACCACCTGCCCCCTCTGCGCTTATTAAATTTTGTTAATCTATCTCCAGCAAAATTTTACTGTAGGTGATTTATATTGATACAGCAGCTGGAGAATCTAATAATTATTTTATTTTACATTAAATTAAATATATATCCCACATCGGCTTAAACTATAGATCAAAGTATATCTGTTGAAGGTTTAACAATATTGCGATAGTTTTTATAAAGTACTTTTACAGTCTTTGATTTTACAGAACAAAGAAAAATTGACACTATTTGAAATTAATCTACCCTCCAGCTTTTATCTATATATACTACTTACAGATCGTACTAGCAAAGTTAAACACTTCAGAAGCAATGTTATGTGGTATATTGCTGTGTTTCAGATGACATCCCTTAGAGCTGAAAAAGATCATACTGACTATGGTTATTTCACAACATTTAAAATCCAAGCCCAATACTACCATTTAATCAGCAGTTTACACCCCCAGCCTAATAAAAAAGTTTTATGATTGTTTTTTCTTTATGTCTCTCTCACACACATACACACACATTACGGTCTCAACTTATACGAGACAATACATCCAATACAGTTGTTTTCTCTTTTATCTGTCTTCTCTTAGATGTTCTCCCGGTACCTCAGTTAGTATATATATATATATTTTTATATATATATATATATATATATATATATATATATATATATTTTTATATATATATATATATATAGCGAGGTTAGTTTGGATCTAGCTGTCAAAACGGCCGGAGCTCAGCCATCGGGGTCCTGACTCTTTTCCTATATATATAATAATAATAATAATGAAATTATTGTGTACAGTGCTCAGGTGCACTACAACTCATCAAAGGTGCATGTATAATACATAGAATAAAGTTCAAATGTCAGGAAAATGAACAGTGTATGAGTCATGAAATATATGTGTGCCTGTGTATGGAGGGGGATATCAGGTGTAGTGTTGGCGAATCTCAGGAAGCATGGAGGTTTTAAAGGATGCAGTGTCTCGACAGCTAACAACTGATGCAGGTAGTTTGTTTCATGCTTCAGCAACTCTTAGCGTGAAAAAATGTTTCTGAAAGTCATGGGAGCTGTGCTGTTTTCTGACTTTGTGGGCTATGCTTTATGATCTCATTGAGAGCAGCATGGTGTGGGAGGAGACCAGCACTATATATTTTTACTGCCCATATCTCACTAACATTGCATGCACCATATAGAGAGAAACCTTTTATTGCAAACAAAGTTAGTAACTCTTTGAACTTTTTCCATCCTATTTTTATTCTAGTTGCTATGCTCTTAAAGCCTTCTCTGATAATTAAGTCACATAGGTAGCAAAAGATCTATGGAGCCATTTTGGGATTGAACAAAAATTATTTTGCTTGTGTTATTATGATCAACTATCCTTGTATATCTGCCATGTACAAAGTATACCTTTTCTGTTAGTCTGCCTGCTATTCCACTACACCTCCTGGTAACCCAAACTTTACTTTGTGTATACTATATACACTCCTTTTCTACATATCAAGCAAGGGTATTTCCCTGGTGAAACCAGTATCATGTCTTCTTTTTTCTTACTTACTAAAACGTTGGTCTTCACTAAATTTATTCTCACCACTTTTGATTCTGTTTTCACGACTGTAATTTCTTCTCAAGCTCTTCCAAGCTATAAGAACCAGATTGTCAACATACAGAAGTTCCCATGGACAGCCATTGTTGTTATTTATAATTCTACAACCTTAACATTAACAAACACTTACATGTATATATACCATGGAAAAACATCTAAAGACAATGATGATGATGATAGGTATATGTGTGTGAATGTTAGTATATGTATCAATATATATTCCTATAGAAATATGAAGCAAGAGAAAGGGAGAGGGGGAGAGTTGTGTATTGCAACATGTGTTCAGAGAGTGTCTTCTTTTGATATGAGCAATTAAAACATCAAATTGTTTGCATGACAACAAGCTATGGGTTTGAATCTGTCTTAATTCTGACCTAGCCTCACAATAAATTATAAATTGGGAATTAATATAAATATATGAAAAAATAAGGAAACAGCTTAGCAATTTAACAATAGATAAAGGGCTTTATCTCCCCGCACCATTTTCGTACCTTGTGAATGGTGAGGATTAATTAACTCCACCACCACCTCCACCACACACCCAACCCTAGCAGATGTGCTGGGTAGTTTCATATAAAGCCCCTTGTTACAATGACAAGATAATCAGTAGCTTACAACAACAACAAAGATAATTATATTGACCCTCAAAATATTTACCTACCATAGTTATTAAATATTTGCCATATTACACACACTTTATCTTTCATAACAAAACAATATGATCCTGTGATTGCCACAGGTCCAACAAGTTACACCGTTATGGTAAAGTTGAAAGGTGACATATGTGAATTAGGACTAACCAGTCTCAAACTGACAAATATCAGACACACCTCAACCTGTAAAAATTAGTGCAATTTCCCTCCTGTTCCTCCTTTCTATTAACGAGAAGACAAAGCAAAGTTATATCTTTATAAGAAAACACAAGTGTTACCTTGTGTTAACTTTGACAGGGAAAAAGTAATTTGATATTGTCCTCCCTCCCTATCTCTCTCTCACACACTGTTGATAAGATGTTCAGTGGCCAAGCAGCAGCTATCTATAGCTACCTACTTAGATATCTTCAAACAATAAATACATCTATCTAACCAATATCTATCTCTATCTATTTATCTATCTACCTACCTAACTGCCTATCTCTCGATCCATCTCTCTATCTTTGTATATATACACTATCTTTGTCTATATGTTGATCTACCTATATGTCTACTTGTTTACCGATCTACCTACCTCTCTATCTATCTGTCTGACTTTCAATCTATACTTATCTATGTATATTTGACAAAGTATTTCCTAAGCTTCTGGTTTCAGGGTTAGTTCATCCAGTGTTTCCTTCAATGTTTCCATAGAGGTGCCATTTATATTTCTGGTTTCTTTAGGTAGGCAGTTGAGTAATAATAATAATAAAATTATTGTGTAAAGTGCTCAGGTGCACTACAACTCGTCAAAGGTGCATGTATAGTACATAGAATAATATACAAATGTCAGGGAAGTGAATAGTGTATGAGTCATGATATACATGTGTGTATGTGTATGGAGGGGGAATATTAGGTGTAGTGTTGGCGAATCTCAGGAAGCATGGAGGTTTTAAAAAGGATGCAGTGTCTCGACAGCTAACAACTGATGCAGGTAGTTTGTTCCATGGAGGTTTTAAAGGATGCAGTGTCTCGACAGTTAACAACTGATGCAGGTAGTTTGTTCCATGGAGGTTTTAAAGGATGCAGTGTCTCGACAGTTAACAACTGATGCAGGTAGTTTGTTCCATGGAGGTTTTAAAGGATGCAGTGTCTTGACAGCTAACAACTGATGCAGGTAGTTTGTTCCATGGAGGTTTTAAAGGATGCAGTGTCTCGACAGTTAACAACTGATGTAGGAAGTTTGTTCCATGGAGGTTTTAAAGGATGCAGTGTCTGGACAGTTAACAACTGATGCAGGTAGTTTGTTCCATGGAGGTTTTAAAGGATGCAGTGTCTCGACAGTTAACAACTGATGCAGGTAGTTTGTTCCATGGAGGTTTTAAAGGATGCAGTGTCTGGACAGTTAACAACTGATGCAGGTAGTTTGTTCCATGGAGGTTTTAAAGGATGCAGTGTCTCGACAGTTAACAACTGATGCAGGTAGTTTGTTCCATGGAGGTTTTAAAGGATGCAGTGTCTCAACAGCTAACACTGATGCAGGTAGTTTGTTCCATGGAGGTTTTAAAGGATGCAGTGTCTCGACAGCTAACAACTGATGCAGGTAGTTTGTTCCATGGAGGTTTTAAAGGATGCAGTGTCTCAACAGCTAACAACTGATACAGGGAGTTTGTTCCATGGAGGTTTTAAAGGATGCAGTGTCTCAACAGCTAACAACTGATGCAGGTAGTTTGTTCCATGGAGGTTTTAAAGGATGCAGTGTCTCGACAGCTAACAACTGATGCAGGTAATTTGTTCCATGGAGGTTTTAAAGGATGCAGTGTCTCAACAGCTAACAACTGATGCAGGTAGTTTGTTCCATACTTCAGCAACTCTGAGCGTGAAAAAGTGTTTCCGAAAGACATGGGAACTGTGCTGTTTTCTGACTTTGTGAGCATGCCCACGTGTGTTAGACACATGGAAATCAAAAAGGTGCTCAGGGTTGTTGTTGGCAAGATGGTTAATAATTTTGTGGGTGTTTACCAAGTCAGTTGCCAGACGTCGGAGCTTCAATGTATCCATGCCCAAGGAAACAAGTACTTGAGGACCTCTAAATATTAGGCTGTCTATTTGTCACCCTATTTATCTACCTACCTCACTATCTATCTGTCTGACTTTCAATCTATGCTTATCTATTTATGTATATTTACCAATAATCTCTCTGGTACAAAAGAGTGTTTTTGCCCACAATTTTGAAGAGGTCATATTTGGAAGCTGGCAGTATCTCTCTCTCTTCATCATTCACGAGAGTAGAAACGCAAAGTTTTCAGACATTCCCACTAATTAAGGCCTTTGGTTCTCTGTAACCTTTCAATTTCTTCTATGATATTTAGTATGTGTTGATACCATAGCTGTGAGCAGTAATCTAATCTGTGCAGAACTAAGGTTTTCCCTAGAGTTAGCATAACTACTGGTTCTCCTGCTACAAAGGTTCATAGGATCTATCCTATGAGATGTTTGCATTTACAAGTTACTTTGAAGATGTGTCTGATGAAAGATGCATCATTTGACATAATTATTCCTAAATCTCATATGTGATTAGTGCTCTGAATCATTGTGTTATCTGCCATCAAATATGTGTACTGTGTACGTCCCTCCATAATGAAGCTAAAATTTTGATGCAATGAATTTCATATTATTTTCATCTGCCTATCGATAAATAAAGTTTAGCTAATTTTGGAGTGTGATGGCATCTTCTGGGTTTGGATAGCCATCAATATTTTTGTGCCATTGGCATAACTCATTAAGTTGGCCGAGTGTACCTATAGGTTTATACCTGACAGGGTAATGACAAACAGAAGTGGTCCTAGAACCATGTCTGAGGTATACCACTTATTACAAGTGACTTGATAAAGAGAAAACTGCTTGCAGCAACAGATTGACTCCTACCCTGTAGGAAGTTGTAGTTCCGAATAGAATGTGTGTGGATATATAAATATATATATATATATATGTGTGTGTGTATGTGTGCGTATGTGTGTATATATATATATATAAATATATATATGTGTGTGTGTGTATATATATATATATATATATTTTTTTTTTTTTTTTTTTTAGTGTGTTGGTTGGGGCATATCATCTGGACGCTAAAATTCGTTTATTCTTGCTCATATGATTCCAGTTCCTTTGAGGACTAACAACACACCCAGGAGCTGGACATATCGATGAATTAACAGGGTAGAACACGTTACAACACCATGTTTTCCTGTTTTTTCTACATTAATGCTTACTGCCTGATGAGGTCACAGCCAATAATGGCTGTCACTGAAATATATAGCAGCGAATTAGAATAAACAAAGCCAACTTTAACATGTTTGACTTACACATATTATTTTATATATATATAGGGCGGTGGATTGCCAGTATCGGTAGTGGGTCGGACGCCATGCTTTCCAGCATAGTTACGTCTCTTTACGATCTGAGTTCAAATCCCGCCGAGGTTGACTTTGCCTTTCATCCTTACGGGGTCGATAAAATAAAGTACCAGTAATGAACTCGGTAATTGCTGGCCTTGTGTCTAAAGTAGAAACAATTATTTTATATATATATATATACTCCAGTCCAATAAACTATTGAGTGTTACTTATCCAATATTTACATTGCTTTATTGTTCTACAATAAAACTCACCTCCTACATATATACATATATATATATATATATCATCATCATCATCGTTTAACGTCCATGTTCCACGCTTGCATGGGTTTGGACGGGGGTTTTCCCACTTGAGGCAAGAGTGGTTGTCTTGCTCGCATAGGACTGTCTGGCGGATTTTCTACAGCTGGATGCCCTTCCTAACACCAACCACATTTACAGTGTGGGGCTAGGAGGTTTTTACCGTGTTGCCTATACGGCTACATTACAGCGTGGACTGTCTGGCAGGTTTTCTACAGCTGGATGCCCTTCCTAACACCAACCACATTTACAGTGTGGGACTGGGAAGTTTTTACCGTGTTGCCTACACGGCCACATTACAGCGTCGACTGTGTGTTCTTTGTCGTGACACCTACACGATCTCATTTGTTTCGGCCTGGATGTTGTGGCACCAACATAACTTTGCATTGAAAGGGGCGGTGTGGATGGGGTGGGGGTGGTGGGACGGGGGTGTATTTTGTTAGAGATGCCTACTGACTGTAGTAGGTTTTACTTTGTATTTAGGTAAGGCGGGTCTTCTCTGTTACTGGGTACCACCAAAGGTCTCGGTCCAGTGACATTGTCTTGGAGAGGTGTAAATGTGTGAGGTCGGAATTTATCAGCTCGTCCCAGGTTTTTCTGGGTCTGCCTACTCCGTGGCTACCATCTATCTTTATTGCCCTGCACTTTGTTATACAGCTGTCGTCTTTCATGCGCATCACGTGACCATACCAACGTAGCCTTCTCTCGAGTAAACAACATCTGATCCCTCTTATTTCTAATTTTTTCCTTAGTTCGTATATATATATATACAAAATTAGATTAAATTCATAACATTTTTATCTGTTGAATATGCACGTTTTGCTGGGGAATTATTATTTCCGCAGCTTGTCAGTCTTACATCTTTAAAATAGATTTTGTTAGGATTAGAGTTCTACTAGAGACAGCTGCACACTACAAAAATATGCCTTAATATGAAGGCCGGTTTTTTTCAAATGCTGCCCCCACGTGCTGAAATATATATTGAAATATATTCTGGAAGAACCCCAGAAATATATTCTGGAAGAACCCCAGATAACATCTAGACACCCACAACCCACAACCCTGAATTCCGAGCTTATCCCCATCCCTCATTATAAAACTTTCCTTTCTATAATGTCTTTCTAACATACCAAAAAAAGAAAAAAGGAATACCATTTCTACGAAGCTGTAACCTCTATAGCATCTATCTAGCAGACAAGAAACCTTTTAGGTAAAGACCCCACTATATCTTTCCAGCCCACAATAGATTCCCCAACCCAAAACACGAACGTTTTACTATTTTGCGGAAGACTAAATAAGAGTTATCTTTCCTTATCTAACTGAAAACTTACCCACACAGCCCAAATTCTCTCCCCTTCCAAAAGAATTCTAGTAGAATTCTAATCTGAATGTCGATTTCAAAGATATTGGACTGATGTGTTACAGAAATAATAATTCCCTGGCAAAACGGACATATAGGTTGGCAAAACATGAAAGCTTCAGCCTACGTGATGATGGGCAGATATGAAAGTTTATTAAGGCTGGTGAAACATGGAAAAGAGATACCATCTGGTCTGAAAACACTGTACCCACAACAACTGACAATAAAAAAACTGAAAAAACTCTGGGAAACTAAATCAGAACAACCTGACATCCCCTGCACATAATCATAGACTGGAATCAAGGTACAAATTGTTGTCCTTGAATGCACGTAGTCTATGCAATAAGATACATCTTTTTGACTCCTACGTCAAAAGTATTGACCCTGACTTCATTACAGTCACGGAAACATGGGCACATTCCTTACTCTGTGATGGGGTTTTCAGCATAGCTGGCTACAACTTGTTTCACAAAGATCACATTAATCGTCATGGTGGTGGTGTAATGGTCTACGTTCGGTCAAATTTTTCAGCAATTCCTTGTGTTGATTTGAACCAATCGCATCAAGAAGTATTTTTCTGCGATATACATATGACCATGTCAATAATTATACTTGGAGTTGTTTAACCCCCCTCCCCCAACACACACACACAAATTACCATCAGGACACTCAACTTTGTGATATCCTCAGAGTTGCTGCCAGGAAAACAGCCACTTATGTTTTTATTGCAAGGGACTTCAATTACCCTGAGATTGATTAGGAAACCTTTCATTGGCTGCAAAGTGCAAATGAGTTCCTTGAGTTAGTGCTGGACTCGAACTGGTCCCAAGTAGTCACCTCCCCAACAAGAGGTGACAACACTTTGGACCTACTCTTCACCACTACTCCTGAAATGGTTATTAGTGTTACTACTGAGGAACCTTTAGGTGACTCTGATCATGCTATGATCATTGCTAATCTATCCTTCATGGGCAGTAACAAAATGCACAACCATCTCCAAACTGCTCACTTTGACTGGAATAAGGCAGACTGGACCTGTTACTGCACTGAGCTGCAACGTCCAAACTGGCTTGAGTTCTACAACTCTGGAGATGTCAACACTGTACTCCAGAACATCCTGAACTCAATATGGACAGCATGTGTAGCATCAGTGCCATGTAAGCAGAAAAAACATCCCAAAAGTGCAATTTGTGAGACTGCAGCAGTCCGTTTTGCCAGAAAAGAACGTCTAATGTTGAACGTGAGTACAAACTGTATAAATCAGACATCAATAGGAAGAGGCGAAATAAATCATCCAACCACCTCAAACAGGTGACAAAAAAGGCAGTGCTTCAATTTGAGCAGCGCATAGCAACCAGCCCTGACAGTAAGGTGTTCTGGAAGTATGTTCACTCAAAGCAGAGGCCTCACTCTCCAGTTGGTCCTCTTCGCAATCCCCACACAAGCCAGGTTACTGACAACCCCAAGGAATGCACAGAACTCATTGCTGAATGCTATGCAGGCATTTTCACTATTGAAGACCATAGTGTACTGTCTCCACCACCTCTGACAGCGGATTCTATTACAACTATGGAATTTACACCTGCAATGCTGCAACGTCACCTTAAAAATAAACGCAACCATGCCTCTCCTGGTCTTGATGGTGTTACGTACCTGCTTCTCAAACGTGGTGGGTACTTCCTTCTGCACCAGCTATCACGCTTCTTCCAATTCTGTCTGAACAACGGTGTTACTCCAGAACAGTGGAAAACTGTTCAAAAAGGGTGACCGCACATCACCTGTGAACTATTTCTGGAACTCTCACAGTCTTATCACAGTCTTATCCGACCCTCGCAATTTGGATTTATCCCTAACTCCAGTTGCTGTGATCAACTTATCGAGTTTCTTGAAGACATCACCCAAATCACTGATGGCAGCTCATGGGTGGATGTTGTTTACCTTGACTTTGCTAAAGCTTTCAATTCTGTGCCACACAAAAGACTTATGGCAAAACTCTCTGCAATGGGTGTGAAGGATGATCGTTTTAACTGGTTGAAGTCCTTCATTCTCAGTCGAAGAAAGGTAGTCACGGTTCTAGGACAGCATTCCTCACCATATGAGATGTCATCTGGTGTACCACAGGGATCTGTTCTTGGCCTCCTTTTGTTTGTGGCATATATTAATGACATAGATGCCAACTTAAAGAATGCCACATTACTGAAATATGCAGATGACATCAAGATGTACTTTGAGATAAAAAGGACAGATCCTGAACACTATAGATCTTGCCGGCAATCTGACCTGGACACAATGCAACAATGGATCACAGACTGGCACCTCAAGCTGGCTGTGGACAAGTGTACCATCATGCATTTTGGGAGTAAAGACTCAGCATCCACATACTCCCTCCACAACACTAATATCAAGAACTCTTCTTGTGAACGTGACCTGGGCATTACAGTCAGAAGCGATTTGTATTGGATGAAGCACGTCTCTAAAATTGTCAAGAAGGCCGAGGGTGTCTTAGCATCACTCAGCAAGACCTTTGTCAGCCGCTCTCCAGCTATCTATTTAAAGCTGTAAATAGCTATGGTGCGGCCACACTTAGAATTTGCATCACCAGTCTGGAACCCCTATCTTGCTCAGAATATTGACCGCCTGGAAACTGTTCAGAGACGTGCAACCAAGCGAATACCCTCCATCAGGCATCTACCATGTATATCATGACTCATACACTATTCACTTCCCTGACATTTGTATATTATTCTATGTACTATACATGCACCTTTGATGAGTTGTAGTGCACCTGAGCACTGTACATAATAATTTCATTATCATATAATTTTCGATAGATGAAAATGTTATGAATTTAAACTAATTTTGTATATTACAACTCATCCGTTTGAGCACTCTCCTCCACTGCCAATTATATCACTAGGTAGCAGAATCTATCAACCACTTCTATGGATCCTTCCTGGGATGGAAAAGTGTTTATATCATTATTTTATTATTATTATTGGCACTCTTACAATCAATTGACCTCGAACAGCTACTACATACAAAGTGTTCCTTTCCTGTTAACCTGTTATCCCACTATACCTGTTATTTACCCAACAATATGTACATCATATAGAATTTATGCCAACTCCTTTCCCACATAGGTCACCTCCCTCATCAGATTGCTGCCCTCTTTCCTACTTATTAACATTTTGTTTTTTTGCTAAATTTACTCTAAGCTCCCATATTTAAGATATATACTTCTTTCTTGTTGAGGCAGTGGTGAGTCATTGTCAATGTTCTGAGCTTCAGAGTCTTTGAGGCCCGTGTCCTTGGTTGACCATTGCACCATACAGATCCACTCCTTTGAGACCTTTGTCCATTTCAAATACATATCTAATATATATTGTAATATATAGGTAGATAGATGTTTTTATTGTCTCAACTCCCATATATATGTATATCTGTATAAATAACTATATGCATGTATATATAAATATGTCTGTATGTATATATAAATATATGTCTGTATGTATATATAAATATATGTTAGGAAGGGCATCCAGCTGTAGAAAACCTGCCAGATAGTCCTATACGAGTGAGACACAGTCACCCGACCAATCTTGCCTCAAGTGGGACAACTCCCGTCTAACCCATGCTAGCATGGAAGATAGACGTTAAACGATGATGATGATGATGTCTGTATGTATATATAAATATATGTTTGTGTATATAAATATAGGTTGATAACAAAAAGAAACATTCTAATGTATACTTTTTTATGCTGACATTTTCCAGTGTTAGCAAATACAACTTCTTGATGCTCAAAGTGGTTCTCGTGTGATGGTCATGTTTTATTAAAACAATATATATATATAAAACTGATGTTGTCTGTGTGTGTGTATGTGTCCTCATTTTTGAAAAGTCTATACAAATCCACATTTCTACTCCGATTGACTTCAAACTTGTATTTATATATTCCTTGCGGTCTAAAGATATTAACTGCAGCTTTTATTTTTCAATTTTCTGTTGTTAAAGGGGTGTTAGGCGCCAGTTATCCATCTCTGTTGCGCTCTTATAATATCTGTCTGTATGCCTAGCTGTCTGCATTACGACATTCTGACGAACATTGATGACGTATTATGTTCGCTATTATCCGTGCATTGCCAGGGAACGTCTTCACGAACCAAAGTATCGTCTTCCTGTTTTCCTTCGGTTGCAACGTTTTTCGAAATATTTACTTCTGCGTTCACAGATTGATGTTTTTAGTTTCAGAAGATCCCGTTAAGGGTGAAAGCAACGATTCTTTGCTTAAACTTTAATCTGTTATTTTAATCTATATATGTATATATATATAAAACTGAGGAAGGATGTATGTATGTGTGTGTGTATGTGTGTACGTGTGTGTGTGAAACCCGAGAAGTACCCAACCGATCTTTTTCAAACTTTACATGTGTATTACTTATATTTCAGGGAGTGTTATGCACATAAAATTCAACTTTTTGATCCCCTAGGGCCCGCATTAGGTGAAAAACTGCGTTTTTTCCAGCTTTTTAGGGTTTTTTTGAGGCGTTATGTCAGACCAATTTCCTTGAAATTGTAACTATGTATTAGTCAGTCTCTTCTTCATACCGTGAGCATAGAAAATCCAACTTTTTTATGGCCTAGGGCCCGCATTAGGTGAAAAACTTCATTTTTTTCAGCTTTTTAGGGCTTCAAAAAAGTCCTAAAAATTTCAAGGCATATTATGCACATAAAAAAAATTCATTTTCTTGAACCCCTAGGGCCCGCATTAGGTGAAAACCTGCTTTTTCGTGCTTCATCGAGGAAAATCTTAGATTATCCAGCCATCAGAGTATTCGGTTTATTTTCTTTACATATTGTCCAGGCATGCAGTTTTTCCACGATTAGGTCTGTTGGCGGCCCGCGTTCCAAACTACCTTATGCCGTGCAACACCGGGTACCACTGCTAGTATATATATATATATAAATAGTGGAGGCACGTGGTCTAGTGGTAAGAGTGTTGGACTTACGATCATAATGTCATGGGCTCAATTCCTGGGTTGCATGTTGTGTTCTTGAGCAAAACACTTCATTTCACGTTGCCCCAGTATACTCAGCTGAAAATGAGTACCAGCAGTAGCTGGAGGTTTCACCCTGCGATGGACTGGCGTCCTGTCCAGGGCGGAGTCTTGCACTCTCAGTCGCTTCACGCCATGAAACCGGGATAAGCACCGGCCAAATGAGCCTTCTGGCTTAAGACAGAAAATGTAGGAAAATAATTGCAGACACATTTGGTTGCTATAAATTAGAGCCTAGAAAATCAGGTAAAACACCGCTATAGATGATATAAAAGTGTCCAGTGGTCACTAAGAAAAGTATAAGGATCGTTTCCTCATAGCAACTGCTGACCACATTTTTCCATCTATAAGGGTGTTTTACCTGATTTTTAGGTTGTTATAGCAACTAACTTTGTTTACAGTTAATTCTACATCTGAATTCCCCACATTTTCTATGAGCTTCAAATACTATAACATTGTCATACTGCCAAGTAATCATAGGCAGTGTATTTCATGAGAAATATGGTAACGAAAGGGTTAATTAATTAGATAATTAGTATATTAATTGGGTGATTAATTAGTTTCCACACCCTGTGGAGCCACATGGATTAGTAGTTAGAGCATTAGCCTTGCAATCAAAAGGTTGTGAGTTCAATTCTCAGACCGGGTGATGTGTTGTTTCCTTGAGCAAGACATTTTATTTCACATTGCTCCAGTTTACTCAGCTGTAGAAATGAGATGATAGTACTGGGGTCCCTATCATTCCACTGCAAAGTGGTCGTGGAGGTGCCATGGCAAAAAAGCACCCAGCCCACACTGTAAAGTGCATGTGGAGGTGCCATGGAAAAAAAGCACCCAGCACTCACTGTAAATGAGGTTGGTGTTAGGAAGGGCATCCAGCTGTAGAAATCAAGCCAGAATCAGTTACCGTCCCACCCTTGCAAGCAGGGAAAAGCGGACGTAAAATGATGATGATGATGATGATGATATAACATATATATTAAGCAGGGAAAAGCGGACGTAAAATGATGATGATGATGATAATGTTACCTTATCAATGACTGTTCTCTGCGTGCACATCCTCATTGTTAACACAAACTCTACTCTCTCTCTCTGTCTCTACACTTACTCCCCCTTTTCCATGCCATCCCTACCCTCCATTCTTTTCATTCATCTTTCAGGACTTCATAGCAGAGTATCTTTCACATGTTCTACTATTTAGTGTTTAGTTGTAACATGCAGTCTATGTATGCACTTGCAATGTCAGTACATGTTTAGCTACTACCTATTTGTGATTCATTTATTTATATCAAGAATCTTGCAAAACAAACACAAAAACAAAATACAATAAACATTAATAGAATTATGACTATAAAATATCTTAATTTCATTAGCCCTTTCTTACAACATTTCTAATAGACACTGCCTATGATTTTCAAACAATTTTGAAAATAAATCAAGAATTTGCAGGCATTTAGTAATATGACTTTCTCATTACACCGTGTAACATATTTTTTGTTCCCCAGTTCTAAGTGTCATTTCCTGGTTTGTTATATCCCATTATTATAAAACAAAACACTATTCTTTAATCAGAAGTTTGGGTTTGTGGTCAGGAGTTTGATATTTCGAAATTTACATATTTTTCAAGAAAAACACATTTTTTTTTAATTTATCAGTTCATATAATTAAATCAACAGAGTATATATTTATTTTATTACACAAGCTTATCAAAAGCAAACAAGTAAAAACAAATAACACTTATAAAGCAACTTATACACTTCAGAAATGACTGGATTTCCTGGATTTGTGGTTGTAGTCCAGGTCGCATTCCCGCACTAGCCCCCAGATATTGTCCCACATCATTTTTTCATTGTAGTGGCCCTGGTACCTCCGTTCTATCTCTTTAACATCTTGGTGGAATCGTTTGCCTTGTTCTTCTGAGTAGGCGCCCATATTGTCCTTGAATTTTTCCAGGTGAGCGTCCAGCATATGGAGTTTAAGCGACATCCTGCATCCCATGGCGCCAAAAGCCTTTATCAGATCCTGCACCTGTTGCTGGTAGTTTTCAGCTCTGTAGTTGCCCAGGAAGCCCTTAACAACTGCCTTGAAACAGTTCCATGCTGTTCTCTCAATCCTATTGAGCTTATTGGAGAACTCGGTAGACTCAAACACCTTCTTCATCTGAGGTCCAACAAAAATTCCACCTTTGATTTTGGCCTCAGATAACTTGGGGAAGAACTCAAGAAGGTACTTAAAAGCGGCTGATTCTTGGTTGAGAGCCTTCACAAACTGCTCCATCAACCCCAACTTAATGTGCAGTGGCGGCATGAGCACAATCAACCAGTGGGATCAACCAGTGGCTCACACATAATGTTCCGGGTCCCAACTACAAATTCTGTTCGTTGCTCCCAGTTCTTTATTTTGTAGTGGTCAGAGGTGGCTCTGCTGTCCCAAAGGCAGAGGAAGCATTGGAATTTGATAAAGCCTCCTTGGAGTCCAAGCAGGAAAGCCATCATCTTGAAGTCTCCAATGATTTCCCAATTGTACTGGTTGTATTGCAGAGCTTCCAAGAGGACTTTCACACTGTAGTAATCTTCCTTCAGGCAGACTGAATGGCTGTGTCGGGAACTTGTTTCCATTGTGGAGGAGGACAGCCTTCAAACTTGTGGTGGAGCTGTCTATAAATAGCCGCCACTCTTTGGGTACAAACGGCACCCCAATAACGTCAAACAGTCCAGGCACGTCATTCCAGAAGCAGAAGCCATCCGTAAGAGTGTAAAAGCCTGAGAAAGGTTTGTGTCAATTTCTCTGACTTGTCACCTGCACTTCCTCCTTGACCAAGTTCCACTGCTTCATCCTGGAGACAAATGCTTAAAACACAACTTACCCTTTATTCAGAGTGCGAAAATCCAGTATCAATGAATCTCTTTAATCCACTTTTTAACAATTTTATACTTTATTGCACTTTTATAATTTTCTTTAAGTATTACTCTTTATTTTATAATTTTAATTTAACCTGAAACATATATAAAACAAATTATTTAACATAAGAAAATTAAACTTACATACAACGTAAAATCCAGCATACAAATAATTCTAGTGAATAGCTTAGAATGTTTACAAACCCAAACTTTTAACTGTTTAATAGCACTTTTTTTTTATTTATTTGGGATCTAAGCGACACAAAAAAAAAAATGATTACAAGCCAGGAACAGAGAAAAAATTTTTCTTTGTTACACAGCGTTATATATGCTGGAAAATGTATTTCACATAATTTTATTGAGAAATATACATTATTAACCCTTTAGCATTTAAACCAGCCATATCTGGCCAGAATTCTCTCACTTCTTTCTGTTCAAACTGGCCATAACTAGCCACTCATAGTGATGTTAAGGTGTTGTTCTCAAAGTAAATAATATGAAGATTTCATAGATTCGATATTATGTGAGGTAAGCCTTTACCATGAAAATATAATCTATTCCATGCTAGCGTGGAAGATGGACGTTAAACAAAGATGATAATGATGATGATGACATATATATATAATTGAAATTGTCTGTGTGTGTGTGTCCTAAGTTTTGCAAAGTCTATACAAATCCACATTTCTACTCCGATTGACTTCAAACTTGTATTTATATATTCCTTGCGGTTTAAAGATATTAACTGCAGCTTTTATTTTTCAATTTTCTGTTGTTAGGTGCCGGTTATCAATCTCTCTCTCTCTTTATTAGTCTGTCTTTTTAGATAGATACATAGCTATAAGGTTGTGCCCTTATAATATTTGTCTGTATGTCTGGCTGTCTGCATTACAACATTATGACAAACATGGTTCTCATTGATGACGTATTTTCTTCGCTATTTTCCGTTCATTGCCAGGGAATATCTTCACGAACCAAAGTATCGTCTTCCTGTTTTCTTTTGGTTGCAAAATTTTTCGAAATATTTACTTCTGTGTTCACAGATTGATTTTTTTAGTTTCAGAAGATCCCGTTAAGGGTGAAAGCACACATTGTAAGCAATGTCAATGTTACTGCTGCTACATAGGACTCCCATTACCACTGAACTTTCACCTTTGCGTTTTACATTTCCATCCGCAGGCCAACATGGAATGGTCTTCATAGTAGTCAGTTTATTGAGGGAGAAACAGAAGGGTTTCGAATTTGCCCTCCAAAAAACACAATGACAATAACGAAAACCGCTAACATCAACACAGAATAATACATTGTAGGTCGCTTTAACCCGTCTTTTATTAATCAAAAAACTTCTTGCCAATGAACATTAACCCTTTGTGCGCCATTCATCTAACTGTAGCCCAACAAATACTAACTAAACGGAGCCTTGACAAGAACGATAGTGAATGAATCTTCGAGGTAAGCAGTTTCCTCCCGAGCTGTTAATTCACGCAGGATTCTCTGCTACACCTTTTCATAATAATACCGAACAACGTACTGTTGGTCACTCCTTCCTCCAAAAGCCGTACAAAGCGGACATGTGCATCGGGCAGATGGATCGGGTGCAAATCTACACCAGGCCTACGCGAGAAATTCGCAAGGGACTGCACCAAGAGGGATAGAGAGAAAGAGTAACTTAGTGGAAAGAGTGTGAATGAACTTTTGAGGTAAGTAGCCTACGCCTTACTGCTATGACACTGGAACCTTCTGCCAACTTAACCTGTGACTTTCTCTTTCACATTTACTCCAAAAGGCCAAAACAGTGTGGAAACGCTGGGGGACAACTGTCACAGAAGGAGTATGAAAAGAAGGGGCTCAATAATATTTCTATGAACAATGCATGTAGTCAGCTAAACTGTACTTTCAACTTCTTAATTTTCTCCAAATAAAACAAGTTTCCTGTCGGTATATTTTTGTGAGTTTTTAACAGGCACCCACAAATAAACGTTTCTCATTAGAGGTGCTATTACCAATGTTCTTACCCGTGAAACGCCGGGATACACTGATAGTAGTATATAAGAGTAATGTAAATATTAAAGGGTTAAGAAAGATATGAGGTGATGGTGGTGATGGTGGTGATGGTGGGGATTCTAAATAAAGTTATGTTACATCCTCTAGTGTTTCACAGCTTTTACAACATTAATGTATATTCTCAACTATGTCAAAGTAAAACAATACATTCTCTAGGTTATTACCACTACCCACCTCAATAATAAGGATTTTCACAGCTTTACATAAAAATCATTGCTGATGTAGTTTAACCCCAGGTCAGCCATGATCGAGCAGACCAACAATGATAGGGCAATCCAGTTGTAGAATCCCTTTCCTACGTCCATATGTAAACAAACTAATTTGTTGCCCACTTATGAATTATATATATTCCAATGGTGTTATGTGAATATCACACCTATTATGTCACGATCACACCTGTTCACACATGCTTTTTAGTTTGAATCACAACAATAACCTACAACTACTTCTAATAATAAAATTACCTTCATCTTCCCACACCCATTCTGCCCTCATACATCAAATCTCTTCAGAAAATCCACATTAGCCCCTATAAAACACACTCTTCTCTGCCAGAAAGCACTTACTCTCATCTGCCTCAATTCCGCCAGTATCCACAATACTACTCCTATAAATACACACATCACTCAACTTTGTTTTCAAAAGATATTACAAAGAAGGGTTTTTCCCTGCGTACGAAAGGACAGTTATATGATACCTGTGTGAGATGCGCAATGCTGCATGGTAGTGAGACATGGGCAGCAACTGCAGAGGATATGCAACTGCTGGAGAGAAATGAAGCAAGCATGCTCCATTGCATGTGCAATGTCAATGTGTGTGAACGACCAAGCATAGATGAGTTGGGAAAGAAACTGGGTATAAGAGGGATAAGTTGTGGTGTGCAGGAGAGAAGACTGAGATGGTATGGACATGGAGGATGATGCGCATGGAGGATGACTGCTGGGTAAAGAAGTTGCAAGAAATCCCAGTAGAAGGAAGACGTAGTAGAGGTAGACCACGAAAAACATGGACGGAGGTGGTGAGAGCAGACCTAAGATCATTGAAGCTCACGGTGGAGATGACAAAGGACCGTGACAAGTGGAAAGATGCTGTGCTGAATAGGACCCGTCCCACCCTTGCAAGCAGGGAAAAGCAGACGTAAAATGATGATGATGATGATTACTTCTCCATTTCTATCCATCAACCTTGACAAAAAATAATGTCCCAAATTTCTATATTTCCTCATCTATTTTGTACTGTTGTTTTGGTTCAGGAATAGCATTCTGAATATATTACTGAGCTGATGCAGACTAAAAACATTGGGTTACATGGACACTAGGATTCTTTAAATGTATATGTGTGTGTATCATATATTTAGGAAGGGGATCCAGCTATAGAAAACCAAACCAAAAACAGAACATATGAGCAAGATATGGTTATCAGACCTATCTAGCGCCACGATGTTACAACCCATCTACCCATCTAACCCATGCAAGTATGGAAAATAGATGTTAAATGATGATGTTCCCCCTCCATACACACATGTATATCGTGACTCATACACTATTCACTTCCCTGACATTTGTATATTATTCTATGTACTATACATGCACCTTTGACGAGTTGTAGTGCACCTGAGCACTTTACGCAATAATTTCATTATTATATGTACACACACACATACCTATGTATGTTTATATATATGTATACATGTGGTCGTGTAGGTGGCACCACAAAAAGTGCCCAGCACACACTGTAAATGTGGTTGGTGTTAGGAAGGGCATCCTGCTGTAGAAACCAAGCAAAAATCAGTCCCAGGTGAATGAAACACAGTCCTCTGACCTGATTCTCTCTCTAAGGGTTAGCCTGTCCCACCCATGCCAGTATGGAAGATGGACGTTAAACGACGACAATGATGATGATATATTTTATTAATGCATATTAATCTTTCCAATCCAGTCCGATCTGACCTGGCCCAATCCAGTCCGATCTGAGTGGCCCAATCCAGTACGATCTGACCTGGCCCAATCCAGTCCGATCTGAGTGGCCCAATCCAGTACGATCTGACCTGGCCCAATCTAGTCTCATCTGACCTGGCCCAATCCAGTCTCATCCAATCCGATTCAACCCAGTCTGATCCATTCTGACTCAATCTGGTCTGATCTAACTCAATCCCATCATATCCAACCCATTTTGATCTTGTCTGGACCATTTTGATCCTGTTTGAGCTGGTCCAGAGCAATCTCATCTAGTTTGATCTGGTGTGATCCGATTCGATCTGACCCATGTTGATCTGGTGTGATCCGATCTGGTTTGATCTGATCCAGTTTGATCTGATTTGGTGTGATCCAGTTTGGTTTGATCTGATCTGGTTTGATATGATCCGCCCCAATTCAGCCCAGGCTGATCCAATCTGGTCTAATCTGATTCAATCCAATTGGGTCCAACCCATTTTGATCCAGTGGTATCCAGTTTGATTTAATTTGGTTTGATTCAACCTGGTCTGATCTGATCCGGTCTCATCTGCTCCGGTGTAATCCAATCTGGTTTGATATGATTTGGTGTGATCCAATCCAATTTGGTCTGATCTGACCCAATCTAATCAGATATGATTCATTTTGTTCTGATCCAATCTAATCTAGTTTGATCTGATCCAATCTGATTAGTACTGACCTATTTTGATCTGCTCCGATCTGTTCCAGAACAATCTGATCATGATCCAATCTGCTCTGGTATAGTCTGATCTGGTCTGGACTGACGCAGTCTGGTCTGATCCAATCTGATCTGGTCTGATTTGACCCAGTCTGGTCTGACCTGTTTTGTTCAGACTTGGAGAAGGATGAACTCTGCCAGGTTTAACATGTCCAAGACATGCTGTATTGCTCATCTTGTTCCCATATCAAAATTGCTTCATATTCCATTCTGGCGTTCCTTCTTTTTCTTTGATTAGTTTCAGTTCAAAACTTTAGAAAGTACAGACAGTCAAAACAAATATCACATGACATTTAGTCCTATGTTTTAACAACTCTGCTAATTTGCTGCCTGAAGGTGGCTGTATTTTTATCATATTCTCAATGAAAGAGGCAGCATATGCTTTTCAAATTATTTTAATACAATATAATATATAATGAAATTATTGTGTACAGTGCTCAGGTGCACTACAACACATCAAAGGTGCATGTATAGTACATAGAGTAATATACAAATATCAGGGAAGTGAATAGTGTATGAGTCATGATATACATGTGTGTGTGTGTGTGTATGGAGGGAGAATATTAGGTGTAGTGTTGGCAAATCTTAGGAAGAATGGATATTTTAAAGGATGCAGTGTCTCGACAGCTAACAACTGATGCAGGTAGTTTGTTCCATGCTTCAGCAACTCTGAGCATGAAAATAATAAAACTGGGAGGGATTTAGTAATATAGCAACACCCCTGCCCTGTCTTTTGAAGTAAAACCCATGAAGTAAATAAAAGCCAGCCATAAGATAAGACCATTCAAGCTATATTTTGAATTAATTTTCCATACTTTCTCTTTCTCATGATC
>OZ024743.1:51755700-51794589 GCA_964016885.1 Eledone cirrhosa | reverse complement strand
CGAATATTTCATTTTCATTTTTTCATTTTACGTCCGCTTTTTCCCTGCTTGCAAGGGTGGGAATATATATATAGGAAAATAGTCAGGACCCCGACAGCTGAGCTCTGGCTGTTTCGAAAGCTAAAAAGTGAGTCTTGGTACTCTGGAGTTTCGCCTGTTTATCACAGGGTCATCAGACAAAAACTAATGTTTCAATATGTATGTATATATGTATATATGTATATATATATATATATATGTATATATATATATATACTAGCAGATTTACCCGGCATTGCTCGGGGTTTGAAATTATGCTAAGAATATACAGCTAGGAAGTAAAAGAAGAACATTATTTGTCCCCAACCTGTCAAAATAAGCAGAAGTCTTCAATAATTAATGCAAACGAATATTTAGTGCAATCTTTGTACACATAAAACTATGTTGATAATGAAGGAAAACACTGAACAGGATGTAGTTATACAAATGATTAAAGACAATACACGTTGTAAATCTGTAAAAAAACAGGCAGTTTTGCTAAAGTACAAAAAGTTGTAATGAAAGCAGAGTTGTATACAAACAAAAAAACAATGAGAGTAGAATAAGAGAAAATCTATTCTTTGAGAGCATCCTTTGCTGTGTATGGTTAAATTTTGAACTTATAATCCAAAATATCCTGGATGACATATTCATTGGTATGTTTTGTAATGAGTAAGGTGAAGTCAAGGCAGAGCTGTAATAAGTTTTTTTTTGTTAACACTAAAGCACTTCAGGATAGACGATATTCTTTGTTTTTCTTTTCGGAACAAACGCAAAGAGATTATCTCGACTGCCAACCCGTGAGCAGGCAACGTAGAATTGTCCGTGCGAAAAGCAAGTTTCATCCAAGTGAATTCCAGTGACGGACAGAGTTTGACCTTGTGACTTGTTTATGGACATCGCAAAGGCAACACGAAGGGGAAATTGGGTTCGGCGAAAGGAGAAGGGAGTATCCACGCCTGATGTAGTCAGGCTAATTTTTGTTATTATCACATCCTCGCCTTTTCCACATCCGGATAGAATGGTAGCATCAATACTAAGTGGAGACAGTTTTTTAACCACATAGTTTTGGAGGAGTGATATTTCTCAGCAAAATAACTGGCGTTCCCTCTTTCAGAACCAATGTATTAGGAGGTAAACCAGGAGGATTTAAAGAATTTAGAAATTCAACTGGATAGTTGACCGCATCCTGTGGAGCACATACAGTATCAATAGATTTATTTATCCCTGGACATCCAGGAAGAATTCTGTTCAGTATGTTCCTTCATTGTCAAAAAAGTTTGATGTGTACGAATACAGCTGGAAGCATAGATAATGCCTGCCTCAAATGTGGACGAAATTACTTTAAAAATGTAAAAGCTGTAGGTCCCAATGGTTTGAATGGAAAGTCCCATAAGGATTGTTCTAAAAATAAACAAACCATCATCAAAATCTCGTCAATTCGAGACTGCTGCGAGATTAGGCCCTTACCACGAAAATTAACACTTAATATAGTGAAACAAGTTAAAACAAGTGTTTTTTTAACTTTGAAAGTGCAACAAATTTTTTTTTGTATCAACATGGCTTATGAAAATTTTAAAAATGTAAAAGTTGTAGGTCCCAATGGTTTGAATGGAAAGTCCCATAACGATTGTTCTAAAAATAAACAAACCATCATCAAAATCTCGTCAATTCGAGACTGCTGCAAGATTAGGCCCTTAACGCGAAAATTAACACTTAATATAGTGAAACAAGTTAAAACAAGTGTTTTTTTAACTTTGAAAGTGCAACAAAGAATAAACAAGAAACAAACGATAATATTAGTGATTTATCTTCAAATGAATCTGATGTTTATATTTCTGAAATTCCGTCCGACGATGATTGTTGTTTTAAAATTGAAAACGAAGGTCTCCATATCTCACTCTCTTTATAAGGATTGTCAATAAAGTTGGTTATCTCCCTTTTTTTATAAGGATTGTCAATAAAGTTGGTTATCTCCCTTACATCAATTTTGCTACCGTTAATTTTGATATCGATTTTTTATTGCTCAGCGTGGGTCGATTGGAAAAATGTTTGTGATGTGACCATCTTAGCGACCTGTGCAACGTGCACAGAAAATTTGGTCAAATTCGGTTGGTAATTGTAAAAGCCTTAGGTATCCAAAGTTGTACACAGACACACACACATCCTCGCTTTTATATATATAAAGATATATATGTATATATGTATATATATATATTATTATATATATGTATATATATATATATATATACATGTAAAGTTATGTTGGTACCACAGCATCCAGTCCTAAATAAATAAGGTCGTGTAGGTGTCACGACAAAAAAAAAAAACACAGTCCATGCTGTAATGTGGCCGTATAAGTAACACGGTAAAAACCTCCCAGTCCACACTGTAAACGTGGTTGGTGTTAGGAAGGGCATCCAGCCATAGAAAACCCGCCAGGCAGTCCCATACGAGCGAGACGACCAATCTTGCCTCAAGTGGGACAATTCCCGTCTAAAGCCATGCTAGCGTGGAAGATAGACGTTAAACAATGATGATGATGATGATGATATATATATATATATATATATACACATATATATACATATATATATATATATCATCATCATCATCATCGTTTAACATCCATCTTCCACGCTTGCATGGGTTTGGGGCGTATATATATATATATATATATATATATCATCATCATCATCATCATCATCATCGTTTAACGTCCGTGTTCCATGCTTGCATGGGTTTGGACGGAGGGTTTTCCCACTTGAGGCAAGAGTGGTTATCTTGCTCGCATAGGACTATCTGGCGGGTTTTCTACAGCTGGATGCCCTTCCTAACACCAACCACATTTACAGTGTGGGGCTGGGAGGTTTTTACCGTGTTGCCTACACGGCCACATTACAGCGTGAACTGTTTGTTTTTTGACGTGACACCTACACGATCTCATTTGTTTCGGCCTGGATGTTGTGGCACCAACATAACTTTACATTGAAAGGGGCGGTGTGGATGGGTGGGGTGGGTGGGACGGGGGTGTATTTTGTTAGAGATGCCTACTGACTGTAGTAGGTTTTACTTTGTACTTAGGTAAGGCGGGTCTTCTCTATTACTGAGTACCGCCAAAGGTCTCGGTCCAGTGACATTGTCTTGGTGAGGTGTAAGTGTGTGAGGTCGGAATTTATCAGCTCGTCCCAGGTTTTCCTGGGTCTGCCTATTCCGTGGCTACCGTCTATCTTTATTGCCCTGCACTTTGTTATACAGCTATCGTCCTTCATGCGCATCACGTGACCATACCAACGTAGCCTTCTCTCGACTAAACAACATCTGATCCCTCTTATTTCTAATTTTTTCCTTAGTTCGTTTATGCTTTGCCGTTCACGTATATTACTATTACACATCCAGCGGAGCATGCAAGCTTCGTTTCTCTCTAGTCTGCGTATATCCTCTGCACACAATGCCCAGGTCTCACTGCCATGCAACATTGCTGTTCGTATGCAGGCATCGTACAACCTGCCTTTCATTTTTAGGGAGAACCTTTTAGCGGCTAATAGCGGTATAAGCTCTCTGAACTTTTTCCATCCAGTTCTGACTCTAGCTACTGTACTTTCAGAGCACCCTCCCCCACTGCTGATTTTGTCACCCAGGTAACGGAAGCTGTCCACTATTTCTATAGAACCCTCTGCGCAGTTGAAAGAGCTAGTATTTTTTGGGCACTTGCTGCTACTTATTGCCCCAGAACACCGGCCACATGTAAAATCTATGTTCTTAGTTAGCTTACCTGTGATCCCACTACATCTTTTATGCACCCATACTTTGCATTTGGGACACAAAATGGAGTTTCTACCTACGCTTTTCCTACACACTGAGCATGGCCACTTCCTGGAGGGGACCGCCGCCTTATTTTCTTTCTTACAAACTAGAACTTTAGTCTTAGCCAGGTTAATTTTAAGGCCTTTTGATTCTAGGCCGTGCTTCCATGTTTGGAATTTCTTCTCTAGCTCGGCCATTGATTCAGCTATGAGCATTAGATCATCTGCGTATAGGAGTTCCCATGGGCAGCCGGTCTTGAACTCCACTGTTATAGCCTGGAGGGCAATAATAAATAGTAGGGGGCTAAGAACAGAGCCCTGATGAACACCAACTTTTACACTAAACTCTTCACTATATTCGTTGTTAATTCTAACCTTGCTGACTGTTTCTTTATACATGGCTTGTATAGCTCTCACAAGCCATTCATCAACACCTAGTTTTCTAAGAGCCCACCAGATAATTGAACGGGGGACTCTGTCGAAGGCTTTCTCCAAGTCGAAGAAAGCTAAGTATAGGGGTTTACTTTTAGCTAGGTACTTCTCCTGTAGTTGTCGTACAATGAAAAGAGCGTCTGTGGTACTTTTTCCTGACACAAACCCGAACTGTATTTCATCTAGATCAATTCGCTCTCTGATTAGTTGCGTTATTACTTTTTCCGTGACCTTCATGACCTGGTCGATTAATTTAATGCCTCTATAGTTACTCCTATCTAGGGCATCTCCTTTACCCTTATAACAGTTAACGATGATGCTGCTATGCCAGTCCTTCGGAACAACCCCATTCTGTATGACTTGGTTGACTATCCGGGTGACCATGGTGTGTCCCACCGTACCAGATGCCTTCAGCATCTCGGCAACTATTTCCGAAGGCCCAGCCGCCTTACCCGTCTTCATATCTTTGATTGCCTTACTTATTATACTACCCTCGACTAACACTGCTGGTCCCTCTATTGGGTCGATGTGGGGGAGACTGTCTTTCTCCCATTTATTCTCCTCATTTAGTAGCCTTTCATAGTGACACTTCCAAGCTACCTTCTTATCAGCGTCGGTGATGGCAAGTACGCCGTCATCATTAAGTACACACTTCTCACCGACAATATCACTGTTTTCCTTGACACATTGCCTAGCAATCCTGAACACCTCACGTTTTTGGTCCTCGCGTTGTAGAACATGCTTGAACTTTCTTTCCTCTGCTTCCCTTCTTGCGAAGTACACTTGTCTCCTAGCTTCCCTCCTGGCCACTTGATAGTCTTCTCTGCTTCCCCCATCCCACCATACTTTCCAAGCCTGCTTTTTGGCCTTAATTGACCCCTCCACCTTACTGTTCCACCACCATGTTACTCTCCTCCTGCCTACAGGCCTGCTCCAGCCACAGACTTCGTCTGCCGCCATCAGCAGGTTTGCTTTCAGGAATTCCCACTGTTCCTCTACCTTGTACGACTCTAATTGCTCTTCCTTACTGTCGAAAGCATCAAGTAATATGCTTTGAAATTTATTTCTGGCTGTGGGGTCCTTTAGCTTCCATATTTTTCTCCTGAGGATAGTCCTCTTCTGTTGTCTAGTACGTCTCGTCCTGACTATTAGGTCGCTAATTATCAGTCTATGTTGGGAGGTGCATTCTTCATGGGGGAGGGATTTAGTGTTTACAACAGTCACTCTGTCACGTCTTCTGGTAAGGATATAATCTACCTGGCTGGTATGTTCCCCTGATCTGTAGGTGATCAAGTGATTGTCTCGTTTTTTGAAGTTAGTGTTACAGATAGTTAGGTTATTTGCGTCACAGAATTCCAGGATTCTGGAGCCTTCCTCATTTCTAGTACCAAACCCATAGCCTCCATGGATTTCGTCGTAGCCGTCACAATGTTGTCCAACATGACCATTTAGGTCGCCTGCAATAATTATATAGTCACTGTCGGTTATTTGGGAGGTAGTGAGCATCAGTGTCTCATAGAATCTGTCTTTTATAGTGCTGGGCAGTCCGGATTGGGGTGCGTACGCAGATATTACTGTCACCGTCGTTCTACTGAGGACAAGTCTTATTTTAATTATTCTGTCGTTCACTCTATTTACGTCTATTATCTTATCTGCCCACTTTTCTGCTACCGTGATTCCTACTCCACCCTGCCCATTGTCATTTCCCACCCAGAAAAGCTTATAGCATCGTTTTCTACCCACAATGAATCTAGCAGATCCACCCCTCCACCTGGTCTCTTGAATACAACAAACATCGACCTCTTTACGTTCAAGCATTTCTACAACCTCGTTAGAGCGACCCTTTAAGGTGCCTACAAAAGAGAAAACACAGGTAAGCATTAAAAAAAGGGATTTTATCCAGGTATTTATGACCGTTTCATTGGTAAGTGCAACCTTATATTGCTATACTGCAAATAGCAGGCACTCAATAATAATTGTTGTACACGTCCAAATTTTCAAAATAGTGAATAAGTTACTCTTAACAAGTTCTTAACATATAGAGAAAAACATTTTTGGGAATTGTATTTGCTAGTATAGAGAGAGAGGGAGAGGAATTAGAAAGTGGAGGGACAAAGGGAGTTGTATATAGAGAGAGAGGAAGGGGGAGAAGAATTAGGAAGTAGGGTGACAAATTGAAATATATATATATATATACATGTGTGTAAAAGGTAAACAGAAATAAGAACACAATCGGCACAGTATATGGAAGGAATATATTAGGTTAACACTTGACATAGCAGGAAAAGGGTGTTAACGTTTTGGACGCTAGTCCTTCATTAGAAGAAAGAATGAGAAATAAGATAGATTGAGGGGACGGGTGGGATGGAATTGGAAAAAATGTCTTTAGATAAAAATAACAGGTCCATTCATGTTGACATCTCTTGCAAAACTGTTGGTGCTGGCGTTTTGTGTATGATTTATTTTTTCAGAAAAGTTGATGATGGCTCGCGTCTACCTGAAATGAAAAAAAAACGTTTTGTAAAAAGAGCTATACTTGAGCACGTGCGTAATTATATATATATATATATATATTATAAATACATATGACTACAGACATGCCAGGGTACTGCCCTGATTTAGTCAATCATATTAACCCCAATACTTATACTTTCAAGTTTGGTGCTTAACATAGCAATAGCTTTTGCCAAACTATTAAGTTAGAAGACAAAACATAGAAATAAAGGCAAATGTAGATGTGATCACACACACACACACACACACACACATACACACACACACACACACACACACACTCACACACGCACACTCATGCACACGTGTGTATATTAGAGATCAATAAAAATGACAGTAAAAACTTGTCAATAGATAAGAGAGAGAGCAAACAAAAGTACAAGACATGATAAAAGCCTGTATTAAGTAGAGAATGTGGAGGAGAGCAGATCATGTGACATGGACAAATGACAACTGGCAAAGTTATGTAGAGAATAGAGACCCAGAGGGGACAGGTTCATCTAACCAAGGAAAACAGAAGACAAGATGGAGAGATGACATTGTAGAATAGGCAGGACATAAAGCAGGAACAAATGACAATAGATGGACAAAGTTATGTAGAGAATAGAAACAGAGGAGTGAGAGGTTTAAATAGTAAAAGATGACAGAGGATGTGATGGAGACATAAGATAGCAGAGATGGGCAGGGTATGTGACAGGATAAAAGCTATGTATAAAATGGAGATTAAGATGAGGATAGGTTCACCTAGTAGGGAAATGGAAAGATGAGATTGATAAGTTTATAAATGCTACATGAATGAGAGTCATACATGAGGATGGTGGTGTGTGTGTGTATATATAAAACCTCACCTCGCACATTTAAATAATACTAAACCTAATTCTGAATGTAACTGTAGAATCCCTGATAGTTGTCATTTAACTGGCCATTGCCTTAAGAAAAATATAATCTATAAATATATTGTAACTTCTATATAGGTGCTACCATCAACTTTTAAAACCCATTACAATTCTCACTTACATTGTTTTAGGAAAGAGAGCTTAAACAGCACCACATCCTTAGCTCACAGTGTTTCTGGCTATCCATGGGAACTTCTCTATGTGGATGATCTGGTCCTTATAGCAGAATCCATAAAAGAACTAGAAAATAAGTTTCGAGTATGGAAACAGAATTTGGAATTAAAAGATCTGAGAGTAAACTTAGCCAAAACTAAAGAGCTAGTAAATAGGAAAGAAGATAGGACATTGATTCCTTCAGGGAAGTGGCCCTGCTCAATATGTAGAAAAGGAATAGGCATAAACTTTATACAATGTACACAACGTAAATCTTTGGTTCACAAGAGGTGTAGTGAGATAACTGGTTGACTAACAGGAAGGGAAGGCTTTGTATGTAGAAGATGCACAGGGGTAATCGAGAGGAACAGCGTCAGTGATATAAACCTCTTCAAATCCCATGAAGGATCCATAGAAGTGGTTGATAGCTTCTGCTATCTAGGTGACCTAATTAGAAATAGAGGCAATTTAGTTAGCAGCAGAGGAGGGTGCTCTGAGAGCATAATAGCTAGAATATCGAAAAGATGGAAAAAGTTTAGAGTTACTCCTACTGATGACAATAAAAGTTTTCTCCCCATGTACAAAAGGAGGACTGATGCCTGTGTGCAAAGTGCAATGCTGCATGGTAGTGAAACTTGGGCAGAGGACATGTGCAGACTGGAGAGAAATGAAATAACCATGCTTCATTGGATGTGCAATGTAAATGTGAGAGAAAGGTAGAGCTTTGATTAACTGATGGAGAAACTGGGTTTAAGAGGAATCCAAGTAAGGGAGAAGACTGTATTGGTATGGATATATGATGTAGATGAATGATGATCAATGTGGCAGGAAACCTAGTGGAAGAAAGTTGCAATATAGGTAGACCAAGAAAGACCTGGACTGAGGTAGTGAGAGTTGACCTCAAATTACCGAAACTCACAGAGGCAATGACAAAGGATTGCAATGTGTGGAGAGATGCTGTGCTGAGAAGGACCCGTCCAACCCATGGAAAAGTAAATGTAAAAACGATGATAATGATGATTATATGTATGTGCGTGTGTATATATATATATGTATGTATATATACGTATATATATATATATGAAAAGAGTCAGGAGCCTGATGGCTGAGCTCCGGCCATTTCGACAGCTAGATCCGACTGGACCACACCCTCTTTGTTATATATATGTGTGTGTGTGTGTGTGTATGTACATGTATATAAATATATGTGCCAGAGAAAGAGAGAGAAAGAGAGACACAGGAAGAGAGAAGGAGTAAATAAGATATAAGAAGGGTAAAAAAAGCTATTTAACAGATGACAGACTTTCTTTCAAGAAGACAACTGTTGCAATCAATAAATCAATGAGAGGATTTAAAACATAAAATCAGTGATAATTAAACAAATAATTTTATTTCGTTTTATCTTCCTTCTTCAATGTTGTCTTTATTGATTGAAGAAATTTAAACAAAATAAAACAAGGAACTGAGTCCCAATCAAACGTGGCCTCAAATTATGTCTGGCGCTACTACTAGTTCCAACTAGGGTGTAGATCTCAGTTCATTAAACATCATTGCAACATAGCAACATTGTAGAAATATCGAAAGTTGTGGAGTAGGGTAACTGTGGACAGTGTAATGGGAAATACAGGTTTAGTGATTTTCTTCATGTGGTCAGAGCAAGAAGTGTTAAAATATGTTTGTCAACTTGCTCAACTGTAAGGTGAAATTATTTTATTTGGAAAGAATGGAGCATATAACTGAGGAGGAGGCACACATAGAACTAAATAACACCAGCCACTTTACAGAGTGTAGTGGGTGTATTTTATTGTGACACCATCTCCACCACTTTACAGAGTGTAGTGGGTGTATTTTATTGTGACACCATCTCCACACTTTACAGAGTGTAGTGGGTGTATTTTATTGTGACACCATCTCCACCACTTTACAGAGTGTACTGGGTGTATTTTATTGTGACACCATCTCTACACTTTACAGAGTGTAGTGGGTGTATTTTATTGTGACACCATCTCCACCACTTTACAGAGTGTAGTGGGAGTATTTTATTGTGACATCACTTTACAGAGTATACTGGGTGTATTTTATTGACACCATCTCCACCACTTTACAGAGTGTAGTGGGTGTATTTTATTGTGATACCATCTCCACCACTTTACAGAGTGTAGTGGGTGGATTTTATTGTGACACCATCTCCACCACTTTACAGCGTGTATTGGGTGTATTTTATTGTGACACCATCTCCACCACTTTACAGTATACTGGGTGTATTTTATTGTGGCACCATCTCCACCACTTTACAGTATACTGGGTGTATTTTATCAAATACTATCATGTCCTTAACATGACCAAACACTCTCTACTTTATGTTGTCTTGGTTCAATTATTATCAATTTATAGGAGGTATTGAGTGTGCTCCACTGTGACACCAACATTTACAGTGGGTATTGAGTGTGCTCCACTGTGTCATCAACACTAGAGAGGGCCTTTTAACTCTATATAGTCTCTGACCTCTTACCAGAGTGCCAGTACTGGTGGATGTGTCTTTTGTAGCATTGCTAATCACCAATCACCATTGATTTAGTTTTTGAGCTCATTCTTGACAACTTTGTCTTGTCATAAAAAGAAACTGAATATTAAGCAGTTTATATTGTTATTGCTGTTTAACCTGAGACATGCACAGGTCCAGCTGTCATTAGCCAGTCAATTATTTATTCATTTTTACTGTAACTTTCTATTTTCAAGGGTGGTGGTTTATCTAATTTTTATTCTTGTTGTTGTTTAACTCTAGGTCAACCCTAATAAAGCTGAATCATGATCCAAGCCATTCCATATAATGTGTCACATCGTGGGATTCAAAACCCAAAACCATGTGGTTCAGAAACAAACTTGTTAACCACACAGCCATGTTTGTGGCTTAACTTTTTTGTTACCACTGCCAACAATTTCTGAATAATTTTGAAAATGTTCAATTGGAGGGATTTAGAAAAGAACTTTCTCATTATTAAGTTTCTGTTTAGAGTATAACATAAAATTGATGGAAAAGTTTTAGATAAATATAAGCACTTTAACCCTTTAGCATTTAAACCGGCCATATCTGTCCAGAATTCTCTCACCTCTTTCTGTTCAAACCAGCTGCAACTAGCCACTCATACTGATGTTAAGGTATTGTTTGCAAAATAAATAATATCAAAATCTCATAGATTTGATATTATGTAAGATATTATGTGAGGTAAAGCCTTTACCATGAAAATACAATAGTAAATATAGAGTAATGTAAATATTATGTGAGGTAAAGCCTTTACCATGAATATACAACAGTAAATATAGAGTAATGTAAATGTTATGTGTGATATTATGTGACGTAAAGCCTTTACCATGAAAATACAATAGTAAATATACAGTAATGTAAATGTTATGTGAGATATTATGTGAGGTAAAGACTTTACCATGAAAATACAATAGTAAATATAGAGTAATGTAAATGCTAAAGAGTTAAAATAAACAATTCAACAATGTAGAACCAGAGGTGGTTTAAAGCAGGTGAGTAACTTCTGTATACACCTCAAGATATAATCTGCCATCAGCCATCTTCTATTTCACAGGATTATCTTCCCTTTATTTACCACACACACATACACTGACATACATATTCGAGTCTTTCCAGAAAGATGCGAAGGTGCATAGGTTAGTGCATGTTGGCTCATGATTGAAAAGTTGTGAGTTCAATTCTTGATTCTGGCAGCATGTGTCCTTGAGGAAGACACTATTTCACACTATTTCACATGCTCCAGTCCAGTCAAATAGCAAAAATGAGTTACACTTGTATAACGGCGGCGAAGATTCGAAACTGAATCTGAGCTTTCCCGCCTCTGGGACAAGCCGTGGTAACTTGTTTACGCTCAAAAGACTAACCCCTTGGGAGAGGCTAAACACAGGTCAGAGGTGTTTACGCCTGACAGAAAATAGGTCAGAGGATATATCCATCTTTCTGACTTGTTTACGCTTGGCAAACTAATCCCTTGGGAGACTAACCAAAGTTCAGAGGATATATCTATCCTTCTAACTTCAACTCTTATAAATAGAGGGATTGTTTACGCCAAAAACAGAAAAGCAGTGGATACAGACAAGACAAGTCTCATTTACAAGCTCTCGTCACGAAAAACCAGTCTACCACTTATTCTCACCTTCCTGGCTGATCGCTGACTCCTGCAATACAAATAAGTAAATATACTGATACACCGCACACACGCAATTCATAGTGAGTCCAACATTTGTATACGTACCATTCATTTCTGTTTACACATATTATAATCGTATTCTGTGATATTTGAATTTACGTGGCTCGAAGAGCCACCAAATTATTGTATGAATATTTTGTGTCAATTATTTTATCATTCAATATTCAAATTGAATATTGCTGTAATAAAATAAACTTTGTAACAACACTGCTGGTATTTTTATTTACACCGAAACCACCATACCAACAGTTACATCCATCCATCCACTTGTCGTTACAACCACACATAATATTCCATTACACTTGTAATTCAAAGGGGCAGCTTTGTCATATGGTGTCACACCAAATCTCCCTGAGAATTATGTTAAGGATATCTGTGTCTGTGGATTGTTAATTTCATTGTTTTGACAAATTAAACATTGTCATAATTGTCAGAGGTCAAACAACACTTATATAGAGGGTCGACTGAAACGTTCATAAGCTGACAAAGATATTCTCATGGGATAGTAAAATAAGGTTTATTTTTAAACATAGTCCTTGGAAAGAAACAATGCAGTTATTAATAAAAAGAGTTGAAATTAATACATGCAAGATTTCACTCCTTCATAATCAACCTATGAACTTTTCAGCTGACACTTGTATATAAAGGTTTATATACTGCTTATATATATATGATGGCTGCCCCCTCGTTATGGAGTATGGCCATTGCACGATATACCATTATTAATAATTATTAATTAATTCTATCGTGAAATACCTGTGCATAAAGATATTTTTAAAGTGAGGAAAGACTGCACTGAGCCAATCCCACTCTCTGAGCGACAGTAGCTATGACCCGAAAAGAAGAAAAGATCAACATCATCGGTAACTACTGAGCCGCAGGTTTTATATCGGAATTATCCTAGTTTCTTGAGTTGTCTTCTCCTAGAAGAATGCCCTGACAAAGGCTAGGGGTCCTTCACTCCCACTGGTTTAACTGCGCGATCGGGTATCCAGCCTGACTATTTCTATGTCCCCGCGCATATACATACACATGCACCCATGCATATACATATACACACATATGTACATGTGTATATACATATTTACAGATTTTTGGATGGCCGTTGACTCTTATGAGTTCTTCTGCCCTTTGTCAGGTTTTGTTTTTGTCCTGCAGGGTGTCCAAAATCACCCTCCTTACCAAGTAAACTTGGTGGGGTTGCCGGTTTAGTAGCCGATGACCTGACCATGCGACAGGTTGTACAGGGTTACATGTTACCAGTAGCACTCAAGAGTGACCTGACATAAATATATATATATATACATACACACATCATGCTGGTTTTCAATCCTTTTGCAGATAATCCTATCTTTTCACACAGTTGGTTACATTTCTAAAACCTTGCCTTTACATACATCTATACTCACACCCACACATGTATACAGTATATATATATTAATACACACGCACATATATATATATATATATATACGCACACACATATACATATATGGATACATATATATACATATATACATACTAACAAGCGCATATGCTTTTATTTCTTTGATTTTTAAATACAATATTTATAAGCTGAGCACTGAACAGGTGGCCTGTTAAAATATATATTCACCTATATACATACTTTCTATTTTATTTCACCTGTCTATATATTTCTCTGTCTACCCATCTGTTATTCATCCATCTGTTTGTCTAACCAATTATCTGTCTGTCCATCTGTCTTTCTATGTACTTAAGGAGAGTAAGGAGTCTCTTTACAAAGATACCAGAAGGATAAGTAAAGAGAAAGAAAGGAAAAGTAGAGAGATGGGGGGGATCAGTTTTATGTTAACCCTTTACCATTCACATTACTCTATATATACTATTATATTTTCATGGTAAAGGCTTTACCTCACATAATCATTTCACATAATATCGAATCTATGAGATTTTGAAAGTATTTATTTTGAGAACAATACCTTAACATCAGTATGAGTGGCCAGTTACCGTTGGTTTGAACAGAAAGAGGTGAGAGAATTTTGGCCGGTTTGAACATTAAAGGGTTAAAATTAGAAATTATTATATACAACAGTTGTGTATTGTACATTTGTAAGGTTTGGGTTATATATCGTGTGTTTGTGTTTTTGTCATTTCCTATTATTATAGGCAGGCGGCGAATTGTCAGAGTTGTTAGAACATCAGATAGAATGTTTTATGGTATTTATTCCAGCTCTCTGCTCTTTCAGTTCAAATCCTGCTGAAGTCAACTTTGCCTTTCATCCTTTCGAGGTTGATAAAAAAAAGTACCAGTCTAGTACTGGGGTTGATTCTTCCTCTCTCTGGAAGCAATCTGTTGTACCCAGGCCTCGAGAGGGATGGGCTCTGCTCAAGAAACGCCTTATGTCAATATGATGCCCCTACGACTCTATCAGGAGTTATGGGACCTTACATACATACATTATTGGCAGTATTGGTAGAGGGTCGATGCCATGCTTTGACGCATAGAGTTACGGCCCTTTCCATTCTGAGTTCAAATCCCGCTGAAGTTTACTTTGCCTTTCATCCTTACGGGGTCGATAAAATAAAGTACCAGTAATGCACTGGGTAATTGCTGGCCTTGTGCCAAAAGTAGAAACAATTATTATATGTATTGCTGTGTGCAGGAGAGGTGGTTGCATTGGTATGGACATGTGATATGTATGAAGGATGACAGCTGCATAAAAAGGTGCAGAACACTAGAAGTCGATGGAAGCCGCGGAGTGGGGAGACCCAAGAAGACCTGGGATGAGGTGATAAAAGCTGACCTTACCCAATTGCACCTCTCAAAGGCAATGACACACGACCGTGACCTCTGGCGTCACGCAGTAATACAGAAGACCCGACCCCCCTCAGGTACAAGCCGAAGCTGAAGCATATATGCCCCCACACCCTCCCACTGCAAAGTGGTCGTGGAGGTGCCACGGCAAAAAAGCACCCAGCCCACACTGTAAAGTGGACGTGTAGGCGCCACGGAAAAAAAGTACCCAGCACTCACTGTAAATGAGGTTGGTGTTGGGAAGGGCATCCAGCTGTAGAAATCAAGCCAGAATCAGTTCCCGTATGAGCAAGACATGTCAGCCGACTGGACACTGCCCACAACAGGACAACCCGTCTAACCCATGCTAGCGTGGAAGAACGGACGTAAAACAGTGATGATGATGATGATGATGATGATTGCTTCTGTTTTCATCCACATTCAAGTTATCTCTATTAATTCATACTAGATGCTGAGTGGAAGAACTTCATGACAACAGTCAAGATCAAATGATTTCATTAAGTGAAAGACTGCAGCATACATTGATGTGTAGTGCCGACTGCATGTATTAATGCACAAAGCCCATTGTTCTGGGTGACCTGGCACAAAAGATAGATATTATCTATTACTTTAAAGCTGCTGTATATTATGTGTAATACCATATTATAACTGTTTCTACTTTTGGCACTAGGCCAGCAATCACACCAGTGTATTACTGGTACTTTATTCTATCGACTCTGAAGGATGAAAGGCAAAGTTAACCTCAGCTGGATTTAAACTCTGAACACAAAGGGACGTAACTCTATGCTGCAAAGCATGGCATCAGACCCTCTACTGATACTGCCCTAAAACCATATTATAATGATGATAACTTATAAATGAATCATTTAAAATATCATATTCATCTTTAATATTTGGTGGCTATTTCTAATTACTGTGGAATTTCCTTGGGGACAGCTAGTTATTATTATTATTCTTCAACGCAAAACACGAAGGCTGCGTTGTCAGAGCTAGAGCGTGTGCTCTGAAACACGAGGGGACAAAAGCCGTCCAATGGGCCCGGGTGGCAGAGGCGCGACGTGGCAACAAAGCCACAATTCGGTCTTTGTCTGACCAAAACTGGCGCGTGTTGCTCGAACATGAGCAGATGTGTGAAGCTTTTCAGCAGCACTTTGCTGAACTGTTCGGGAGTAGCGGCGGCCCGGATCGGGGCATGGACTTCAGTGCATACCTTGACGGACTGCCTCGGCTCTCGACGGCCGCAGCACAGTGTTGCGAAAAGCCAATAACAGCCGGTGAAATACAGGAAGCGATGGCTAACTGCACAAGGGGTAAATCGCCAGGTTTGGATGGTCTGCCTACGAGCTTTATGCATTTATGCCAGACTTGTTCGGTGACCTCTTGGCAGACGTCTACTGCAATTGGCAGCAGAACGGGAGCATTCCCAGTTTTGTGAGCCGGGGAGCAGTGGTGCTGCTGAGAAAAGACCCGAACAAGGAGGATGTTATCGATAATTTCAGGCCCATAACTCATAACTCTGCTAAACGCAGAGTTCAAGATTTTGGCCAAGGTGTTAACGCTTGTCGTCAAGGATCTGGTGGGACATGCGCTATTCCGGACAGATCCATACACGACAACCTCCACCTCATGCGATACATCGTAGAGAGGGTGGTTAAGGGACCTGGCACGGGTGGGGCCCTGATCAACTTGGATCAATCCAAAGCATTCAATAGGGTCGACCATCAGTACCTGGCGGCGGTCCTCGAGGCTGCCGGTTTCGGGCCCGTTTTCAGGGGTTGGATCGCAGCGATGTACAGCGACATCTGCTCAGTTGTGAGGATGAATGGTCACCTGTCGCAGCCATTCAGCATCATGCGCTCAGTCCGCCAGGGTTGTCCCCTCTCGTCCCTCTTGTACGTATTGGCTCTCGAGCCGTTACTGCACAAACTGGGGGCGATGAGGGGCGTTCCACGCGAACTAGGATGCGGGAAATCCGAGTCGACCGACGTCGACGACGTCACCGTCGTGGTGTCAAGCACCAGACACGTCCAGATGCTCGGCACCACTCTCAAGGAATACGAAGTGGTGACAGGAGCAAAGATAAACCAGGAAAAGTCGGTGGGCTTGCAGCTCAGCACCTGGAGAGGCAAGTCCATGCCATCCGACAACGTCGTGAGGTGTTGGACGGATGGACTGGTTAAATTGCCCGGGGTCTGGTTCGGACCGGACCTCCAGATGGAGAAAAACTGGAACGAGGTGACGAGCAAGGTGGTCTCCCTCACCCAGAAATAGGCCGAGAGGAATCTATCCCTGAAAGGCCGGGCGGAGGTGGCGAATGCGTACATCGCATCCGTCATCTGCTACCGCCTCACCATCGTCCATTGCTCCAGCCCAACTCTCACCAAAATGGAGCGCCTCCTCTTCCGCTTTTTGTGGAAGGGACGCGCTCCCATAGTCAGAAATCCATCTGCTGTCAACATCCGTTGCGTGGAGGACTGGGCATGCCATAGCTGATGATGCGCAAACATGCGCTGAGGCTGCGACATCTCTGGTGCTTCCTTGATGGTGAACAGGTGTGGTTGCCGTTCGCCAGGCATGTTTTCCCACAGCTCGTCTCCTTGATGGAGCTGCAGTGCTGGGTCAGGAAAAGACCAAGGGATAGCGTTTGGAAACTTGAATGTCTCCAGGCGCTCACTGCTCTCTGCCAGCTGGGCACCAGTATTTGTGGAACATCCACCTCGGCGTTCTATAGAGGATTAGTGGAGGGGAAGAGCGACGACGTTCTCGGAGAGATCCTGGGTGTCGAAGAAGATCAGCTGTTTGCTCTCTTCCGGAGAACTTTCAGCTCAGGGCCTATGGATAACTTCCAAAAATCCCTGGCCTGGCAGTGCTACCGGGGAGCGCTGCCGGTTCGAGATAAGCTCTACAGGCAAGGAAGTGCCGTCAGCCGAGCCTGTCCGAGATGTGCACAGAGCGACAAAACCGTTGTGCACGCACTCGTTCAGTGCCCGAGCATTGCTGACTTGTGGAGCTATGTCGAACAGTTGCTGTCGCATGTAGGACTGATTTGGTTATCGACTGAGTCCATTGTGCAGATGGTCTCGCTGTCTTCCTTCAAGGAGGAAGGGCAGGCGGTTTTCATCTGCCTGGTGGCCATGGCGAAAGAGATTGTGTGGTGGACAAGGTTGAAAGGGTTAAAGACAGACACTTTCCTCTTCGGCGAATCCCTGATTAACTTTTTCAAGTTTCACTTGAAGAGGAAAATCAGGGTGGAGAGGCAAGTGCTGCCTTCTAGCAAGTTTGTTGAAAGGTGGGAGAATGTAGCGAGAATGGTCCGAGTGAACGGGACCACTCTGAATATGTCTGTAGTTTGAGAAATGGAAAAATTGAGAGCGGGCGCTTGCCCTGGTGTTCAGGGTGACCGTGGTCTTTTGTGTGGTTTTCGCTACGAGTAACCCTCGGAGGTTTCCCCCCTATTGGGGAATTTTTCATTGTTTCAATTTTCATTTTTTCCCTGTCCCAAAATTGCTGGCTTTGTGCCTAAATCAGATATAATTATTATTTGTCATATTTTTGTTGAACATTGTCAGGGAATTACCAAGCGCAGCTCTGTGCAGCGAGGTTTTTGATGCTGTTGTTTCTACTGTATAATATTCATCATAATATGTATGCACTACCTAGTAGTGCAATGTTTGTATGCTGTATATGCTTGTAAGTCGTGGGGTTTGGGTTATGTATGTCTGTGTGTTCTTTTATCATTCCCAGAACACCTATTATTATAGGTATTGTTTCTGTTTTCCTTATTCCACATTTGAGTTATTTCTATCTCTAGATCTTTATTATTTGGAGAGTTTCTCTATTTCCTTGGAAGATATATTGTCATCTGTGGGGATTGATACATCAACCAGAAGACATTTCTTTTCTTTGTGGTCTTTGACTATAATATCTGGATGCTCGGCTTTGATCTCTCTGTCTGCATGTATTGGCATATCCCAGAGAATGGTTGCTTTGTCATTCTTTGACATCTGTTCTGGTATGTGTCTGTACCATCGTTTTTCTGTTGGTATTTCATAATAATAAATATTATTTCATCTATTGAGTTCTATTTGCTAATTGTGTAATTATCATTTGCAATATCTTCAATTCTTGGTTTGTTTCTGTCTTTTCCAGAAGATGAGTTGGAGAACTTCATAGACATCATAGTAACTGCTGCCAACAGAGGTGTCTTTATTGCCAAGAATATTACTAGTTATGAACCCAACTGGAGTTTTGGTCAGTCACTGTTCTTTGCCACAACTGTACTGACCACCATAGGTAAGAGGACTTCTTTGCTTTATTTAAACTTAACTTACCTTCGTTTCATTTAACCCTTTCGTTACTACATTTCTAATGAAAGACACTGCTTAAGGTTTTCAAATAATTTTGAAAATAATTAAGAATTAGTATTATAACTGACATGCTCATTGTGAAACCTTTTGGAACATAACTAGAGAAAGGCTATGATGACATAACTATTTGACAACACCTACACAAAATATAAACAGACAGTGCAACAGATGTGAGATGACAATAAACAGTTTCACTATCTGTTGTTAAATACGTGATGTCTATTTTCTTTAAAAGTTCTCGTCACCTTGTCTGGCATCAGGCATTAAAATTGATTAGAGGAATATTGAGTAAAGCTGATTTTTGTGTGGGCCTATACTACATGTATTAACCCTTTAGCATTTACATTACTCTATATATACTATTGTATTTTCACAGTAAAGGCTTTACCTCACATATCTCACATAACATTTACATTACTCTATATTTACTATTGTATTTTCACAGTAAAGGCTTTAACTCACATAATATCTCACATAACACTTACCATATATTGTGTGACTGTACTCTACATTGTGAGACTGTACTATATATTGTGAGACTGTACCATATTTTGTGTGACTGTACTCTATATCGTGAGACTGTACTCTATATTGTGAGACTGTACCATATATTGTGTGACTGTAATCTATATTGTGTGACTGTACCATATATTGTGTGACTGTACTATATATTGTGTGACTGTACTCTATATTGTGAGACTGTACTCTATATTGTGTGACTGTACCATATATTGTGTGACTGTACTCTATATTGTATTAGGGGGATTGTACCATATAATGTAGTGTAAGACTCATCATCATCACCACTGATGCATTTATCACAGTATCAGCTCTACTACATTACACAGTGTGCTGGGTGAATTTCATCGTTCCTAAGTCGATAAAATGAAGTACCAGTAAAGTACTGGAGTCAGTGTGATAGACTCTCTCTTGCCCTCAAATTGTTGGTTTTGCGCATAAATTATAATATGGTGGATTGGCAGTATCAGTAGAGGGTCAGACGCCATGTTTGCAGCATAGAGTTACGGTCCTTTACCGTCTGAGTTAAAATCCTGTCGAGGTTAACTTTGCCGTTCATCCTTACAGGGTAGATAAAATAAGGTACCAGTAATGTACTGCGATAATTGCTGGCCTTGTGCCAAAAGTAGAAACAATTATTATTTTTGTTGTTGTTCTTGTATTTTTTCAGGTTATGGTCGAGTGACTCCTCTGTCAGATGTTGGGAAAGGTTTCTGTATAATCTATGCCCTGATTGGTATTCCGTTGACCCTGATTATGTTTACAGCCTTAGTAGAACGCCTGATGATTCCTGTCACCTCCTTACTACACTGGATGTTACAGAAGTTAGGTCACATCTACCGTGTCTTTCATATCCGCCTCCTACACATGATGATTGTTGGTGTGGCCATCATCACTTTCTTCTTCCTCATCCCATCGGCTATCTTCTCCATCCTTGAACCAGAGTGGAACTATCTGGATGGATTCTATTATTGTTTTATATCTCTCACAACTATTGGTCTTGGAGATTACATTCCTGGGGACAATCCGGGTCAGACCTATAGAGCTGTCTACAAAGTGGCTATTACAGGTAAATTACCTTCATATTAACGCTTTCATTTCTACCTGCAGACACTCCTGCTTCTATGACACAAATTACTGATTGTAAGTGTTATATCAATATTAAAACCTTTCATCATAATTCTATGTAAGAGCCTTTCTTTAGTCATGTTCAAAACACCAAATTAATAATGAAAAGGCACACAGTCTCTCTCTCTAACACTGACACACAGTCTCTCTCTCTCTAACACAGTCTCTCTCTCTAATACTGACACACAGTCTCTCTCTCTCTCTCTCTAACACTTACACACAGTCTCTCTCTCTCTCTAACACTGACACACAGTCTCTCTCTCTCTAACACTGACACACAGTCTCTCTCTCTCTCTAACACTGACACACAGTCTCTCTATCTAATACTGACACAGTCTCTCTCTCTAACACTGACACAGTCTCTCTCTCTAACACTGACACAGTCTCTCTCTCTAACACTGACACACAGTCTCTCTCTCTCTCTAACACTGACACACAGTCTCTCTATCTAATACTGACACAGTCTCTCTCTCTAACACTGACACAGTCTCTCTCTCTAACACTGACACAGTCTCTCTCTCTAACACTGACAGTCTCTCTCTCTAACACTGACACACAGTCTCTCTCTCTCTAACACTGACACACAGTCTCTCTCTCTCTCTAACACTGACACACAGTCTCTCTCTCTAACACTGACACACAGTCTCTCTCTCTCTAACACTGACACACAGTCTCTCTCTCTAACACTGACACAGTCTCTCTCTCTAACACTGACACAGTCTCTCTCTCTCTAACACTGACACAGTTTTTCTCTCTCTCTCTCTAACACTGACACAGTCTCTCTCTCTCTAACACTGACACACAGTCTCTCTCTCTAACACTGACACACAGTCTCTCTAACACTGACACAGTCTCTCTCTCTAACACTGACACAGTCTCTCTCTCTCTAACACTGACACACAGTCTCTCTCTCTAACACTGACACACAGTCTCTCTCTCTAACACTGACACACAGTCTCTCTCTCTAACTCTGACACAGTCTCTCTCTCTAACACTGACACACAGTCTCTCTCTCTAACACTTACACACAGTCTCTCTCTCTCACTAACACTGACACACAGTCTCTCTCTCTCTAACACTGATTCTCTCTCTCTCTAACACTGATTCTCTCTCTCTAACACTGACACACGGTCTCTCTCTCTCTAACACTGACTCTCTCTCTCTCTAACACTGACACAGTCTCTCTCTCTCTAACACTGACTCTCTCTCTCTAACACTGACACAGTCTCTCTCTCTAACACTGACACACAGTCTCTCTCTCTAATACTGACACACGGTCTCTCTCTCTCTAACACTGACACACAGTCTCTCTCTCTCTCTAACACTGACACACAGTCTCTCTCTCTCTAACACTGACACACAGTCTCTCTCTCTCTAACACTGACACACAGTCTCTCTCTCTCTCTCTAACACTGACACACAGTCTCTCTCTCTCTCTCTAACACTGACTCCCTCTCTCTAACACTGACACACTTCTCTCTCTCTCTCTCTAACACTGACACAGTCTCTCTCTCTCTAACACTGACACACAGTCTCTCTCTCTCTATTACTGACTCTCCCTCTCTAACACTGACAGTCTCTCTCTCTAACACTGACACATGGTCTCTCTCTCTCTCTAACACTGACTCTCTCTCTCTCTCTAACACTGACACACAGTCTCTCTCTCTCTAACACTGACACACAGTCTCTCTCTCTCTAACACTGACACAGTCTCTCTCTCTAACACTGACACACAGTCTCTCTCTCTAATACTGACACACGGTCTCTCTCTCTCTAACACTGACACACAGTCTCTCTCTCTCTAACACTGACACACAGTCTCTCTCTCTCTAACACTGACACACAGTCTCTCTCTCTAACACTGACACACAGTCTCTCTCTCTCTAACACTGACACACAGTCTCTCTCTCTCTCTCTCTCTAACACTGACACACAGACTCTCTCTCTCTAACACTTACACACAGTCTCTCTCTCTCTAACACTGACACAGAGTCTCTCTCTCTAACACTGACACACAGTCTCTCCCTCTCTCTAACACTGACTCTCTCTCTCTAACACTGACACACGGTCTCTCTCTCTAACACTGACTCTCTCTCTCTAACACTGACACACAGTCTCTCTCTCTAACACTGACACACAGTCTCTCTCTCTCTAACACTGACACACAGTCTCTCTCTCTAACACTGACTCTCTCCCTCTAACACTGACACACAGTCTCTCTCTCTCTCTAACACTGACACAGTCTCTCTCTCTAACACTGACACACAGTCTCTCTCTCTCTAACACTGACACAGTCTCTCTCTCTCTAACACTGACACACAGTCTCTTTCTCTAACACTGACACACGGTCTCTCTCTCTCTAACACTGACACACAATCTCTCTCTCTCTCTAACACTGACTCTCTCTCTCTAACACTGACTCTCTCTCTCTAACACGGTCTCTCTCTCTCTAACACTGACACACAGTCTCTCTCTCTAACACTGACACACAGTCTCTCTCTCTCTAACACTGACATAGTCTCTCTCTCTCTAACACTGACACACAGTCTCTCTCTCTAACACTGACACAGTCTCTCTCTCTCTAACACTGACTCTCTCTCTCTAACACTGACACACAGTCTCTCTATCTAATACTGACACAGTCTCTCTCTCTAACACTGACACAGTCTCTCTCTCTAACACTGACACAGTCTCTCTCTCTAACACTGACACACAGTCTCTCTCTCTCTCTAACACTGACACACAGTCTCTCTATTTAATACTGACACAGTCTCTCTCTCTAACACTGACACAGTCTCTCTCTCTAACACTGACACAGTCTCTCTCTCTAACACTGACAGTCTCTCTCTCTAACACTGACACACAGTCTCTCTCTCTCTAACACTGACACACAGTCTCTCTCTATCTCTAACACTGACACACAGTCTCTCTCTCTAACACTGACACACAGTCTCTCTCTCTCTAACACTGACACACAGTCTCTCTCTCTAACACTGACACAGTCTCTCTCTCTAACACTGACACAGTCTCTCTCTCTCTAACACTGACACACAGTCTCTCTCTCTAACACTGACACACAGTCTCTCTAACACTGACACAGTCTCTCTCTCTAACACTGACACAGTCTCTCTCTCTCTAACACTGACACACAGTCTCTCTCTCTAACACTGACACACAGTCTCTCTCTCTAACACTGACACACAGTCTCTCTCTCTAACTCTGACACAGTCTCTCTCTCTAACACTGACACACAGTCTCTCTCTCTAACACTTACACACAGTCTCTCTCTCTCACTAACACTGACACACAGTCTCTCTCTCTCTAACACTGATTCTCTCTCTCTCTAACACTGATTCTCTCTCTCTAACACTGACACACGGTCTCTCTCTCTCTAACACTGACTCTCTCTCTCTCTAACACTGACACAGTCTCTCTCTCTCTAACACTGACTCTCTCTCTCTAACACTGACACAGTCTCTCTCTCTAACACTGACACACAGTCTCTCTCTCTAATACTGACACACGGTCTCTCTCTCTCTAACACTGACACACAGTCTCTCTCTCTCTCTAACACTGACACACAGTCTCTCTCTCTCTAACACTGACACACAGTCTCTCTCTCTCTAACACTGACACACAGTCTCTCTCTCTCTCTCTAACACTGACACACAGTCTCTCTCTCTCTCTCTAACACTGACTCCCTCTCTCTAACACTGACACACTTCTCTCTCTCTCTCTCTAACACTGACACAGTCTCTCTCTCTCTAACACTGACACACAGTCTCTCTCTCTCTATTACTGACTCTCCCTCTCTAACACTGACAGTCTCTCTCTCTAACACTGACACATGGTCTCTCTCTCTCTCTAACACTGACTCTCTCTCTCTCTCTAACACTGACACACAGTCTCTCTCTCTCTAACACTGACACACAGTCTCTCTCTCTCTAACACTGACACAGTCTCTCTCTCTAACACTGACACACAGTCTCTCTCTCTAATACTGACACACGGTCTCTCTCTCTCTAACACTGACACACAGTCTCTCTCTCTCTAACACTGACACACAGTCTCTCTCTCTCTAACACTGACACACAGTCTCTCTCTCTAACACTGACACACAGTCTCTCTCTCTCTAACACTGACACACAGTCTCTCTCTCTCTCTCTCTCTAACACTGACACACAGACTCTCTCTCTCTAACACTTACACACAGTCTCTCTCTCTCTAACACTGACACAGAGTCTCTCTCTCTAACACTGACACACAGTCTCTCCCTCTCTCTAACACTGACTCTCTCTCTCTAACACTGACACACGGTCTCTCTCTCTAACACTGACTCTCTCTCTCTAACACTGACACACAGTCTCTCTCTCTAACACTGACACACAGTCTCTCTCTCTCTAACACTGACACACAGTCTCTCTCTCTAACACTGACTCTCTCCCTCTAACACTGACACACAGTCTCTCTCTCTCTCTAACACTGACACAGTCTCTCTCTCTAACACTGACACACAGTCTCTCTCTCTCTAACACTGACACAGTCTCTCTCTCTCTAACACTGACACACAGTCTCTTTCTCTAACACTGACACACGGTCTCTCTCTCTCTAACACTGACACACAATCTCTCTCTCTCTCTAACACTGACTCTCTCTCTCTAACACTGACTCTCTCTCTCTAACACGGTCTCTCTCTCTCTAACACTGACACACAGTCTCTCTCTCTAACACTGACACACAGTCTCTCTCTCTCTAACACTGACATAGTCTCTCTCTCTCTAACACTGACACACAGTCTCTCTCTCTAACACTGACACAGTCTCTCTCTCTCTAACACTGACTCTCTCTCTCTAACACTGACACACAGTCTCTCTATCTAATACTGACACAGTCTCTCTCTCTAACACTGACACAGTCTCTCTCTCTAACACTGACACAGTCTCTCTCTCTAACACTGACACACAGTCTCTCTCTCTCTCTAACACTGACACACAGTCTCTCTATTTAATACTGACACAGTCTCTCTCTCTAACACTGACACAGTCTCTCTCTCTAACACTGACACAGTCTCTCTCTCTAACACTGACAGTCTCTCTCTCTAACACTGACACACAGTCTCTCTCTCTCTAACACTGACACACAGTCTCTCTCTCTCTCTAACACTGACACACAGTCTCTCTCTCTAACACTGACACACAGTCTCTCTCTCTCTAACACTGACACACAGTCTCTCTCTCTAACACTGACACAGTCTCTCTCTCTAACACTGACACAGTCTCTCTCTCTCTAACACTGACACACAGTCTCTCTCTCTAACACTGACACACAGTCTCTCTAACACTGACACAGTCTCTCTCTCTAACACTGACACAGTCTCTCTCTCTCTAACACTGACACACAGTCTCTCTCTCTAACACTGACACACAGTCTCTCTCTCTAACACTGACACACAGTCTCTCTCTCTAACTCTGACACAGTCTCTCTCTCTAACACTGACACACAGTCTCTCTCTCTAACACTTACACACAGTCTCTCTCTCTCACTAACACTGACACACAGTCTCTCTCTCTCTAACACTGATTCTCTCTCTCTCTAACACTGATTCTCTCTCTCTAACACTGACACACGGTCTCTCTCTCTCTAACACTGACTCTCTCTCTCTCTAACACTGACACAGTCTCTCTCTCTCTAACACTGACTCTCTCTCTCTAACACTGACACAGTCTCTCTCTCTAACACTGACACACAGTCTCTCTCTCTAATACTGACACACGGTCTCTCTCTCTCTAACACTGACACACAGTCTCTCTCTCTCTCTAACACTGACACACAGTCTCTCTCTCTCTAACACTGACACACAGTCTCTCTCTCTCTAACACTGACACACAGTCTCTCTCTCTCTCTCTAACACTGACACACAGTCTCTCTCTCTCTCTCTAACACTGACTCCCTCTCTCTAACACTGACACACTTCTCTCTCTCTCTCTCTAACACTGACACAGTCTCTCTCTCTCTAACACTGACACACAGTCTCTCTCTCTCTATTACTGACTCTCCCTCTCTAACACTGACAGTCTCTCTCTCTAACACTGACACATGGTCTCTCTCTCTCTCTAACACTGACTCTCTCTCTCTCTCTAACACTGACACACAGTCTCTCTCTCTCTAACACTGACACACAGTCTCTCTCTCTCTAACACTGACACAGTCTCTCTCTCTAACACTGACACACAGTCTCTCTCTCTAATACTGACACACGGTCTCTCTCTCTCTAACACTGACACACAGTCTCTCTCTCTCTAACACTGACACACAGTCTCTCTCTCTCTAACACTGACACACAGTCTCTCTCTCTAACACTGACACACAGTCTCTCTCTCTCTAACACTGACACACAGTCTCTCTCTCTCTCTCTCTCTAACACTGACACACAGACTCTCTCTCTCTAACACTTACACACAGTCTCTCTCTCTCTAACACTGACACAGAGTCTCTCTCTCTAACACTGACACACAGTCTCTCCCTCTCTCTAACACTGACTCTCTCTCTCTAACACTGACACACGGTCTCTCTCTCTAACACTGACTCTCTCTCTCTAACACTGACACACAGTCTCTCTCTCTAACACTGACACACAGTCTCTCTCTCTCTAACACTGACACACAGTCTCTCTCTCTAACACTGACTCTCTCCCTCTAACACTGACACACAGTCTCTCTCTCTCTCTAACACTGACACAGTCTCTCTCTCTAACACTGACACACAGTCTCTCTCTCTCTAACACTGACACAGTCTCTCTCTCTCTAACACTGACACACAGTCTCTTTCTCTAACACTGACACACGGTCTCTCTCTCTCTAACACTGACACACAATCTCTCTCTCTCTCTAACACTGACTCTCTCTCTCTAACACTGACTCTCTCTCTCTAACACGGTCTCTCTCTCTCTAACACTGACACACAGTCTCTCTCTCTAACACTGACACACAGTCTCTCTCTCTCTAACACTGACATAGTCTCTCTCTCTCTAACACTGACACACAGTCTCTCTCTCTAACACTGACACAGTCTCTCTCTCTCTAACACTGACTCTCTCTCTCTAACACTGACACACAGTCTCTCTATCTAATACTGACACAGTCTCTCTCTCTAACACTGACACAGTCTCTCTCTCTAACACTGACACAGTCTCTCTCTCTAACACTGACACACAGTCTCTCTCTCTCTCTAACACTGACACACAGTCTCTCTATTTAATACTGACACAGTCTCTCTCTCTAACACTGACACAGTCTCTCTCTCTAACACTGACACAGTCTCTCTCTCTAACACTGACAGTCTCTCTCTCTAACACTGACACACAGTCTCTCTCTCTCTAACACTGACACACAGTCTCTCTCTCTCTCTAACACTGACACACAGTCTCTCTCTCTAACACTGACACACAGTCTCTCTCTCTCTAACACTGACACACAGTCTCTCTCTCTAACACTGACACAGTCTCTCTCTCTAACACTGACACAGTCTCTCTCTCTCTAACACTGACACACAGTCTCTCTCTCTAACACTGACACACAGTCTCTCTAACACTGACACAGTCTCTCTCTCTAACACTGACACAGTCTCTCTCTCTCTAACACTGACACACAGTCTCTCTCTCTAACACTGACACACAGTCTCTCTCTCTAACACTGACACACAGTCTCTCTCTCTAACTCTGACACAGTCTCTCTCTCTAACACTGACACACAGTCTCTCTCTCTAACACTTACACACAGTCTCTCTCTCTCACTAACACTGACACACAGTCTCTCTCTCTCTAACACTGATTCTCTCTCTCTCTAACACTGATTCTCTCTCTCTAACACTGACACACGGTCTCTCTCTCTCTAACACTGACTCTCTCTCTCTCTAACACTGACACAGTCTCTCTCTCTCTAACACTGACTCTCTCTCTCTAACACTGACACAGTCTCTCTCTCTAACACTGACACACAGTCTCTCTCTCTAATACTGACACACGGTCTCTCTCTCTCTAACACTGACACACAGTCTCTCTCTCTCTCTAACACTGACACACAGTCTCTCTCTCTCTAACACTGACACACAGTCTCTCTCTCTCTAACACTGACACACAGTCTCTCTCTCTCTCTCTAACACTGACACACAGTCTCTCTCTCTCTCTCTAACACTGACTCCCTCTCTCTAACACTGACACACTTCTCTCTCTCTCTCTCTAACACTAACACAGTCTCTCTCTCTCTAACACTGACACACAGTCTCTCTCTCTCTATTACTGACTCTCCCTCTCTAACACTGACAGTCTCTCTCTCTAACACTGACACATGGTCTCTCTCTCTCTCTAACACTGACTCTCTCTCTCTCTCTAACACTGACACACAGTCTCTCTCTCTCTAACACTGACACACAGTCTCTCTCTCTCTAACACTGACACAGTCTCTCTCTCTAACACTGACACACAGTCTCTCTCTCTAATACTGACACACGGTCTCTCTCTCTCTAACACTGACACACAGTCTCTCTCTCTCTAACACTGACACACAGTCTCTCTCTCTCTAACACTGACACACAGTCTCTCTCTCTAACACTGACACACAGTCTCTCTCTCTCTAACACTGACACACAGTCTCTCTCTCTCTCTCTCTCTAACACTGACACACAGACTCTCTCTCTCTAACACTTACACACAGTCTCTCTCTCTCTAACACTGACACAGAGTCTCTCTCTCTAACACTGACACACAGTCTCTCCCTCTCTCTAACACTGACTCTCTCTCTCTAACACTGACACACGGTCTCTCTCTCTAACACTGACTCTCTCTCTCTAACACTGACACACAGTCTCTCTCTCTAACACTGACACACAGTCTCTCTCTCTCTAACACTGACACACAGTCTCTCTCTCTAACACTGACTCTCTCCCTCTAACACTGACACACAGTCTCTCTCTCTCTCTAACACTGACACAGTCTCTCTCTCTAACACTGACACACAGTCTCTCTCTCTCTAACACTGACACAGTCTCTCTCTCTCTAACACTGACACACAGTCTCTTTCTCTAACACTGACACACGGTCTCTCTCTCTCTAACACTGACACACAATCTCTCTCTCTCTCTAACACTGACTCTCTCTCTCTAACACTGACTCTCTCTCTCTAACACGGTCTCTCTCTCTCTAACACTGACACACAGTCTCTCTCTCTAACACTGACACACAGTCTCTCTCTCTCTAACACTGACATAGTCTCTCTCTCTCTAACACTGACACACAGTCTCTCTCTCTAACACTGACACAGTCTCTCTCTCTCTAACACTGACTCTCTCTCTCTAACACTGACACACAGTCTCTCTCTCTCTAACTCTGACTCTCTCTCTCTAACACTGACACACAGCCTCTCTCTCTCTAACACTGACTCTCTCTCTGTAACACTGACACAGCCTCTCTCTCTCTAACGCTGACTCTCTCTCTCTAACACTGACACACAGCCTCTCTCTCTCTAACGCTGACTCTCTCTCTCTAACACTGACACATAGTCTCTCTCTCTAACACTGACTCTCTCTCTCTAACACTGACAGACAGTCTCTCTCTCTCTCTAACACTGACTCTCTCTCTCTAACACTGACACACAGTCTCTCTCTCTCTAACACTTACCCACAGTCTCTCTCTCTCTAATACTGACTCTCTCTCTCTAACACTGACACAGAGTCTCTCTCTCTAACACTTACACACAGTCTCTCTCTCTAACACTGACTCTCTCTCTCTAACACTGACACAGAGTCTCTCTCTCTAACACTGACACACAGTCTCTCTCTCTCTAACACTGACACACAGTCTCTCTCTCTCTAACACTGACATAGTCTCTCTCTCTCTAACACTGACACACAGTCTCTCTCTCTAACACTGACTCTCTCTCTCTAACACTGACACAGTCTCTCTCTCTCTAACACTGACTCTCTCTCTCTAACACTGACACAGTCTCTCTCTCTCTAACACTGACACAGTTTCTCTCTCTCTAACACTGACACACAGTCTCTCTCTCTCTAACTCTGACTCTCTCTCTGTAACACTGACACACAGCCTCTCTCTCTCTCTCTAACACTGACACACAGTCTCTCTCTCTCTAACACTGACTCTCTCTCTCTAACACTGACAGACAGTCTCTCTCTCTAACACTGACACAGTCTCTCTCTCTAACACTGACACACAGTCTCTCTCTCTCTAACACTGACACAGTCTCTCTCTCTCTAACACTGACACACAGTCTCTTTCTCTAACACTGACACACGGTCTCTCTCTCTCTAACACTGACACACAATCTCTCTCTCTCTCTAACACTGACTCTCTCTCTCTAACACTGACTCTCTCTCTCTAACACGGTCTCTCTCTCTCTAACACTGACACACAGTCTCTCTCTCTAACACTGACACACAGTCTCTCTCTCTCTAACACTGACATAGTCTCTCTCTCTCTAACACTGACACACAGTCTCTCTCTCTAACACTGACACAGTCTCTCTCTCTCTAACACTGACTCTCTCTCTCTCTAACACTGACACACAGTCTCTCTCTCTCTAACTCTGACTCTCTCTCTCTAACACTGACACACAGCCTCTCTCTCTCTAACACTGACTCTCTCTCTGTAACACTGACACAGCCTCTCTCTCTCTAACGCTGACTCTCTCTCTCTAACACTGACACACAGCCTCTCTCTCTCTAACGCTGACTCTCTCTCTCTAACACTGACACATAGTTTCTCTCTCTAACACTGACTCTCTCTCTCTAACACTGACAGACAGTCTCTCTCTCTCTCTAACACTGACTCTCTCTCTCTAACACTGACACACAGTCTCTCTCTCTCTAACACTTACCCACAGTCTCTCTCTCTCTAATACTGACTCTCTCTCTCTAACACTGACACAGAGTCTCTCTCTCTAACACTTACACACAGTCTCTCTCTCTAACACTGACTCTCTCTCTCTAACACTGACACAGAGTCTCTCTCTCTAACACTGACACACAGTCTCTCTCTCTCTAACACTGACACACAGTCTCTCTCTCTCTAACACTGACATAGTCTCTCTCTCTCTAACACTGACACACAGTCTCTCTCTCTAACACTGACTCTCTCTCTCTAACACTGACACAGTCTCTCTCTCTCTAACACTGACTCTCTCTCTCTAACACTGACACAGTCTCTCTCTCTCTAACACTGACACAGTTTCTCTCTCTCTAACACTGACACACAGTCTCTCTCTCTCTAACTCTGACTCTCTCTCTGTAACACTGACACACAGCCTCTCTCTCTCTCTCTAACACTGACACACAGTCTCTCTCTCTCTAACACTGACTCTCTCTCTCTAACACTGACAGACAGTCTCTCTCTCTCTCTCTGACACTGACTCTCTCTCTCTAACACTGACACACAGTTGTCTCTCTCTCTCTGACACTGACACACAGTCTCTCTCTCTCTCTAACACTGACTCTCTCTCTCTAACACTGACACAGTCTCTCTCTCTCTCTAACACTGACTCTCTCTCTCTAACACTTACACACAGTCTCTCTCTCTAACACTGACTCTCTCTCTAACACTGACACACAGTCTCTCTCTCTCTAACACTTACCCACAGTCTCTCTCTCTCTAATACTGACTCTCTCTCTAACACACAGTCTCTCTCTCTAACACTGACACACAGTCTCTCTCTCTCTAACACTGACACACAGTCTCTCTCTCTCTAACACTGACATAGTCTCTCTCTCTCTAACACTGACACACAGTCTCTCTCTCTAACACTGACACACAGTCTCTCTCTCTCTAACACTGATACACAGTCTCTCTCTAACACTGACACACAGCCTCTCTTTCTCTAACACTGACTCTCTCTCTCTCTAACACTGACACACAGTCTCTCTCTCTCTAACACTGACACACAGTCTATCTCTCTCTCTAACACTGACACACAGTCTCTCTCTCTAACACTGACTCTCTCTCTCTAACACTGACACAGAGTCTCTCTCTCTAACACTGACACACAGTCTCTCTCTCTCTAACACTGACACACAGTCTCTCTCTCTCTAACACTGACATAGTCTCTCTCTCTCTAACACTGACACACAGTCTCTCTCTCTAACACTGACTCTCTCTCTCTAACACTGACACAGTCTCTCTCTCTCTAACACTGACTCTCTCTCTCTAACACTGACACAGTCTCTCTCTCTCTAACACTGACACAGTTTCTCTCTCTCTAACACTGACACACAGTCTCTCTCTCTCTAACTCTGACTCTCTCTCTGTAACACTGACACACAGCCTCTCTCTCTCTCTCTAACACTGACACACAGTCTCTCTCTCTCTAACACTGACTCTCTCTCTCTAACACTGACAGACAGTCTCTCTCTCTAACACTGACACAGTCTCTCTCTCTAACACTGACACACAGTCTCTCTCTCTCTAACACTGACACAGTCTCTCTCTCTCTAACACTGACACACAGTCTCTTTCTCTAACACTGACACACGGTCTCTCTCTCTCTAACACTGACACACAATCTCTCTCTCTCTCTAACACTGACTCTCTCTCTCTAACACTGACTCTCTCTCTCTAACACGGTCTCTCTCTCTCTAACACTGACACACAGTCTCTCTCTCTAACACTGACACACAGTCTCTCTCTCTCTAACACTGACATAGTCTCTCTCTCTCTAACACTGACACACAGTCTCTCTCTCTAACACTGACACAGTCTCTCTCTCTCTAACACTGACTCTCTCTCTCTCTAACACTGACACACAGTCTCTCTCTCTCTAACTCTGACTCTCTCTCTCTAACACTGACACACAGCCTCTCTCTCTCTAACACTGACTCTCTCTCTGTAACACTGACACAGCCTCTCTCTCTCTAACGCTGACTCTCTCTCTCTAACACTGACACACAGCCTCTCTCTCTCTAACGCTGACTCTCTCTCTCTAACACTGACACATAGTTTCTCTCTCTAACACTGACTCTCTCTCTCTAACACTGACAGACAGTCTCTCTCTCTCTCTAACACTGACTCTCTCTCTCTAACACTGACACACAGTCTCTCTCTCTCTAACACTTACCCACAGTCTCTCTCTCTCTAATACTGACTCTCTCTCTCTAACACTGACACAGAGTCTCTCTCTCTAACACTTACACACAGTCTCTCTCTCTAACACTGACTCTCTCTCTCTAACACTGACACAGAGTCTCTCTCTCTAACACTGACACACAGTCTCTCTCTCTCTAACACTGACACACAGTCTCTCTCTCTCTAACACTGACATAGTCTCTCTCTCTCTAACACTGACACACAGTCTCTCTCTCTAACACTGACTCTCTCTCTCTAACACTGACACAGTCTCTCTCTCTCTAACACTGACTCTCTCTCTCTAACACTGACACAGTCTCTCTCTCTCTAACACTGACACAGTTTCTCTCTCTCTAACACTGACACACAGTCTCTCTCTCTCTAACTCTGACTCTCTCTCTGTAACACTGACACACAGCCTCTCTCTCTCTCTCTAACACTGACACACAGTCTCTCTCTCTCTAACACTGACTCTCTCTCTCTAACACTGACAGACAGTCTCTCTCTCTCTCTCTGACACTGACTCTCTCTCTCTAACACTGACACACAGTTGTCTCTCTCTCTCTGACACTGACACACAGTCTCTCTCTCTCTCTAACACTGACTCTCTCTCTCTAACACTGACACAGTCTCTCTCTCTCTCTAACACTGACTCTCTCTCTCTAACACTTACACACAGTCTCTCTCTCTAACACTGACTCTCTCTCTAACACTGACACACAGTCTCTCTCTCTCTAACACTTACCCACAGTCTCTCTCTCTCTAATACTGACTCTCTCTCTAACACACAGTCTCTCTCTCTAACACTGACACACAGTCTCTCTCTCTCTAACACTGACACACAGTCTCTCTCTCTCTAACACTGACATAGTCTCTCTCTCTCTAACACTGACACACAGTCTCTCTCTCTAACACTGACACACAGTCTCTCTCTCTCTAACACTGATACACAGTCTCTCTCTAACACTGACACACAGCCTCTCTTTCTCTAACACTGACTCTCTCTCTCTCTAACACTGACACACAGTCTCTCTCTCTCTAACACTGACACACAGTCTATCTCTCTCTCTAACACTGACACACAGTCTCTCTCTCTAACACTGACACAGTCTCTCTCTCTCTAATACTGACACACAGTCTCTCCCTCTCTCTAACACTGACTCTCTCTTTCTAACACTGACTCTCTCTTTCTAACACTGACACACAGTCTCTCTCTCTCTAACACTGACAGACAGTCTCTCTCTCTCTAACACTGACTCTCTCTCTAACACTGACACACAGTCTCTCTCTCTCTCTAACACTGACTCTCTCTCTCTAACACTGACACACGGTCTCTCTCTCTAACACTGACTCTCTCTCTCTAACACTGACACACAGTCTCTCTCTCTAACACTGACACACAGTCTCTCTCTCTCTAACACTGACACACAGTCTCTCTCTCTAACACTGACTCTCTCCCTCTAACACTGACACACAGTCTCTCTCTCTCTCTAACACTGACACAGTCTCTCTCTCTCTCTAACACTGACACACAGTCTCTCTCTCTCTAACACTGACATAGTCTCTCTCTCTCTAACACTGACACACAGTCTCTCTCTCTAACACTGACACAGTCTCTCTCTCTCTAACACTGACTCTCTCTCTCTCTAACACTGACACACAGTCTCTCTCTCTCTAACTCTGACTCTCTCTCTCTAACACTGACACACAGCCTCTCTCTCTCTAACACTGACTCTCTCTCTGTAACACTGACACAGCCTCTCTCTCTCTAACGCTGACTCTCTCTCTCTAACACTGACACACAGCCTCTCTCTCTCTAACGCTGACTCTCTCTCTCTAACACTGACACATAGTCTCTCTCTCTAACACTGACTCTCTCTCTCTAACACTGACAGACAGTCTCTCTCTCTCTCTAACACTGACTCTCTCTCTCTAACACTGACACACAGTCTCTCTCTCTCTAACACTTACCCACAGTCTCTCTCTCTCTAATACTGACTCTCTCTCTCTAACACTGACACAGAGTCTCTCTCTCTAACACTTACACACAGTCTCTCTCTCTAACACTGACTCTCTCTCTCTAACACTGACACAGAGTCTCTCTCTCTAACACTGACACACAGTCTCTCTCTCTCTAACACTGACACACAGTCTCTCTCTCTCTAACACTGACATAGTCTCTCTCTCTCTAACACTGACACACAGTCTCTCTCTCTAACACTGACTCTCTCTCTCTAACACTGACACAGTCTCTCTCTCTCTAACACTGACTCTCTCTCTCTAACACTGACACAGTCTCTCTCTCTCTAACACTGACACAGTTTCTCTCTCTCTAACACTGACACACAGTCTCTCTCTCTCTAACTCTGACTCTCTCTCTGTAACACTGACACACAGCCTCTCTCTCTCTCTCTAACACTGACACACAGTCTCTCTCTCTCTAACACTGACTCTCTCTCTCTAACACTGACAGACAGTCTCTCTCTCTCTCTCTGACACTGACTCTCTCTCTCTAACACTGACACACAGTTGTCTCTCTCTCTCTGACACTGACACACAGTCTCTCTCTCTCTCTAACACTGACTCTCTCTCTCTAACACTGACACAGTCTCTCTCTCTCTCTAACACTGACTCTCTCTCTCTAACACTTACACACAGTCTCTCTCTCTAACACTGACTCTCTCTCTAACACTGACACACAGTCTCTCTCTCTCTAACACTTACCCACAGTCTCTCTCTCTCTAATACTGACTCTCTCTCTAACACACAGTCTCTCTCTCTAACACTGACACACAGTCTCTCTCTCTCTAACACTGACACACAGTCTCTCTCTCTCTAACACTGACATAGTCTCTCTCTCTCTAACACTGACACACAGTCTCTCTCTCTAACACTGACACACAGTCTCTCTCTCTCTAACACTGATACACAGTCTCTCTCTAACACTGACACACAGCCTCTCTTTCTCTAACACTGACTCTCTCTCTCTCTAACACTGACACACAGTCTCTCTCTCTCTAACACTGACACACAGTCTATCTCTCTCTCTAACACTGACACACAGTCTCTCTCTCTAACACTGACACAGTCTCTCTCTCTCTAATACTGACACACAGTCTCTCCCTCTCTCTAACACTGACTCTCTCTTTCTAACACTGACTCTCTCTTTCTAACACTGACACACAGTCTCTCTCTCTCTAACACTGACAGACAGTCTCTCTCTCTCTAACACTGACTCTCTCTCTAACACTGACACACAGTCTCTCTCTCTCTCTAACACTGACTCTCTCTCTCTAACACTGACACACGGTCTCTCTCTCTAACACTGACTCTCTCTCTCTAACACTGACACACAGTCTCTCTCTCTAACACTGACACACAGTCTCTCTCTCTCTAACACTGACACACAGTCTCTCTCTCTAACACTGACTCTCTCCCTCTAACACTGACACACAGTCTCTCTCTCTCTCTAACACTGACACAGTCTCTCTCTCTCTCTAACACTGACACACAGTCTCTCTCTCTCTAACACTGACACAGTCTCTCTCTCTCTAACACTGACAGACAGTCTCTCTCTCTATCTCTGACACTGACTCTCTCTCTCTAACACTAACACACAGTCTCTCTCTCTCTAACTCTGACTCTCTCTCTGTAACACTGACACACAGCCTCTCTCTCTCTAACACTGACACACAGTCTCTCTCTCTAACACTGACTCTCTCCCTCTAACACTGACACACAGTCTCTCTCTCTCTCTAACACTGACACAGTCTCTCTCTCTCTCTAACACTGACTCTCTCTAACACTCTTTCTCTAACACTGACACACAGTCTCTCTCTCTCTAACACTGACAGACAGTCTCTCTCTCTCTCTCTGACACTGATTCTCTCTCTCTAACACTGACACACAGTCTCTCTCTCTCTAACTCTGACTCTCTCTCTGTAACACTGACACACAGCCTCTCTCTCTCTAACACTGACACACAGTCCCTCTCTCTCTCTAACACTGACACACAGTCTCTCTCTCTCTAACACTGACACACAGTCTCTCTCTCTCTAACTCTGACTCTCTCTCTCTAACACTGACTCTCTCTCTGTAACACTGACACACAGTCTCTCCCTCTCTCTAACACTGACTCTCTCTCTCTAACACTGACACACGGTCTCTCTCTCTAACACTGACTCTCTCTCTCTAACACTGACACACAGTCTCTCTCTCTAACACTGACTCTCTCCCTCTAACACTGACACACAGTCTCTCTCTCTCTCTAACACTGACACAGTCTCTCTCTCTAACACTGACACACAGTCTCTCTCTCTCTAACACTGACTCTCTCTCTCTAACACTGACTCTCTCTCTCTAACACTGACACAGTCTCTCTCTCTCTCTAACACTGACACACAGTCTCTCTCTCTCTCTAACACTGACACACAGTCTCTCTCTCTCTAACTCTGACACACAGTCTCTCTCTCTTTAACACTGACACACAGTCTCTTTCTCTGACACTGACACACAGTCTCTCTCTCTTTAACACTGACACACAGTCTCTTTCTCTAACACTGACACAGTCTCTTTCTCTCTAACACTGACTCTCTCTCTCTCTAACACTGACACACGGTCTCTCTCTCTCTAACACTGACACACAATCTCTCTCTCTCTAACTCTGACTCTCTCTCTCTAACACTGACACACGGTCTCTCTCTAACACTGACTCTCTCTCTCTAACACTGACACACAATCTCTCTCTCTCTAACTCTGACTCTCTCTCTCTAACACTGACACACGGTCTCTCTCTAACACTGACTCTCTCTCTCTCTAACACTGACACACAATCTCTCTCTCTCTAACACTGACACACAGTCTCTCTCTCTAACACGGTCTCTCTCTCTCTAACACTG
>OZ024743.1:51733200-51750700 GCA_964016885.1 Eledone cirrhosa | reverse complement strand
TTTACAGCATGGACTAGGTGCTTTTATTCATGCCACCAGCACTTAGGTGATCAGATTAGCATGAGAGGGGGGTGTTCCGAGGCCATAGTATCTAGAATAAGGACGGGTTGGAAGAAGTTTAGGGATCTGCTTCCTCTGTTGACAAAGAAGGGTTTCTCCCTGTGTACGAAAGGACGATTATATGATGCATGATGCTGCATGGTAGTGAGACATGGGCAGCAACTGCAGAGGATATGTGACAGCTGAAGAGAAATGAAGCAAGCATGCTCCGTTGGATGTGCAATGCCAATGTGTGTGAACGACCAAGCATAGATGAGTTGAGAGAGAAACTGTATAAGAGGGATAAGTTGTGGTGTGCAGGAGAGACGACTGAGATGGTATGGACATGTGATGCGCATGGAGGATGACCGATGGGTGAAGAAGTGCCAAGAAATCCCAGTAGAGGCAGACCACGAAAAACATGGGTGGAGGTGGTGAGAGCAGACCTCAGATCATTGAAGCTCACAGAGTTGACAAAGGACCGTGACAAGTGGAAAGATGCTGTGCTGAATAGGACCCATCCAACCCTTGCAAGCAGGGGAAAGCAGACATAAAATGATGATGATGATATGTAATGTATGCTGTTCATTATGTTATATATATATGAAGGAGTAAGACTTCTTGAATTTTGTGATGCAAGTACACTGACTATTTGCAACACAAACTTCCAAAAACCTGCCAACCACCTAATAACCTACAAATCTGGCGAGCACATAAGCCAGATTGACTTCTTACTAGTTAGGCAGCGGGAGAGGCAGATAGTGTCTAATACCAAGGCATACCCTGGGGAAGAATGTACCCCACAGCATAGGTTAGTCGTTAATGATATCTCAGTAAGCAAGAGATGGAATGAGACATACAGAAAGGTGTGGAGAAGAAAGGTCTGGAAGCTAAAAGACCTTTCACTAAAATACAAATTTAGGAAAGCCCTTCAAGATGTATATGACGAAAAAGAAGACGATTTAGAGACGTATGACATAGATAATAACTGGAATTTCTTACGTGACAACTTACTGCAGGCTACTGATGAAACTTGTGGCTAGAGCAGAGCTCCAACCAGACAGAGAGTGACCTGGTGGTGGAACAGCACACTAGATAGGGCCATTAGAGACAAAAGACTAGCATGGAAGGCTTGGAAAAAGGGTGGGAGTAGGGAAGAATATACAGACGCTAAGAGAGAAGCTAGACGTCAGGTGTACTTAGCACGCAGAGTAGGAGGTTTGCCAATGTTCTGCGACGGGAAGATCAGAGGCGTGCGGTGTTCCACATTGCAAGGCAGTGTGTCAATGCAAATCAGGATGTTGTTGGAGATAAATGTGTCCGGAACGATACCGGTGTACTTAGTGTCACGAATGATCAGAAAAAGAAGGCCTGGAAATGTCATTATGAGAGACTGATGAATGTGGAGAATGAATGGGAGAGAGAGAAATTACCCTCAGTAGATCCGACAGAGGGACCAGCTATTGAGATTGATGAATATAGGGTCCAAGAGGCGATTAAGGAAATGAAAAATGGTAAGGCTGCTGGATAATCGGGAATAGTTGCTGAGATGCTGAAGGCATCAGGGGATGTAGGCACTAAGCTGGTTGCACGCATCATCAATCAGGCTATATATGGTGGTGTCATACCCAAAGACTGGTGCAGCAGTATGCTCATAAATTGCTACAAAGGTGAAGGGGATGCTCTGGAGAGGAGCAATTATAGGGGTATAAAACTGATGAATCAGGTTATGAAAGTGGCAGAAAGGATATTAGCACAACTAATTAGAGAAAGGGTCAAACTAGATGAGATGCAGTTTGGTTTTGTGCCTGGCAAGAGTACAACAGATGCCCTCTTCTTGGTGAGACAATTTCTTAGAGAAAAATAAGCCACTATACTTAGCCTTTGTTGACCTAGAGAAGGCCTTTGATAGGGTACCCCGATCTGTCATCTGGTGGTCCCTAAGGAAACTAAGTGTTGAGGAATGGCTTGTGAGGACAGTGCAAACTTTGTACAGAAATACTGTCAGTAAAGTCAGGGTAGGAATAGAGTTTAGTGAGGAATTCCAGATACAAGTAGGAGTACATCAAGGTTCGGTCCTCAGCCCGCTCTTATTCATTATAGTCCTCCAAGCCATAACAGAGGAGTTTAAGACTGGCTGTCCATGGAAACTTCTCTATGCTGACAATCTGGTTCTTATAGCAGAATCAGTAGAGGAGCTAGAGAATAAATTCTGGCTATGGAAACAGCAGTTGGAAGCAAGAGGACTGAGAGTGAACCTAGCTAAGACAAAAGTGTTGATGAGTAGAAAAGAGGACAAAACTCTGATTCCGTCAGGGAAATAGCCATGTTCGATATGCAGAAAAGGAACTGGCATAAATTCTATAAAATGCACACAATGCAGATCCTGGGTACACAAGAGATGTAGCGGGATAGCAGGCAAACTAACAGTAGGGAGAAATATGTATGCAGTAGATGTACAGGGAAATTAGACAGTAGAAGTCGCATTGATAGACACATTTTTCAAATGCAGGCGGGTGTTATAGAAGTGGTGGATAGCTTCCGATACCTAGGAGATCAGATTAGCATAGGAGGGGGGTGTTCCGAGGCCATAGTATCTAAAATAAGGACGGGTTGGAAGAAGTTTAGGGAGCTGCTTCCTCTGCTGACGAAGAAGGGTTTCTCCCTGCGTACGAAAGGCCGGTTATATGATGCCTGTGTGAGGAGCGCGATGTTGCATGGTAGTGAGATATGGGCAGCAACTGCAGAGGATATGCGACGGCTGGAAAGAAATGAGGCAAGCATGCTCCGTTGGATGTGCAGTGTAAATGTGCGTGAACGACCCAGCATGAATGTGTTGAGAGAGAGAGAATGTAGTGTACGGGAGAGGAGACTGAGGTGGTATAGACATGTGATGCACATGGAGGATGACCGATGGGTAAAGAAGTGCCAGGAAATGCCAGTTGAAGGAAGACGTGGTAGAGGTAGACCACGAAAAACATGGGCGGAGGTGGTGAGAACAGACCTCAGATCGCTGAAGCTCACGGTGGAGATGACGAAGGACCGTTACAAGTGGAGAGATGCTGTGCTGAATAAGACCCGTCCCACCCTTGCAAGCAGGGAAGAGCGGACGTAAAATGATGATATATGTAATGTATGCTGTTCAGTAATTATGTTATATATATGTGTAAAATGATGATGTAATGTATGCTGTACAGTAATTATGTTGATTACTGGAAGTTGCACCAACATGACCACTTGTTGCTATGGCAGAGTGTATATATTATGTATGGAAGAACTAAGTTTCACTTTAAAATGTTTTAATTGGACATTACATACGTTTCACAGATGACTGACTCTAGGGTTTTTTTTTCAGTATGATAAACATGACTCCAGTATCGTTAATGAAGTCAGGTCTATCATACATATATATGTATACATGCATATACACACACACATATATACATTTATATACATATATATATATATATATATATATATACATACATATACACATATATATATATATATACATACACACACATATATATATCATCATCATCATTTTACGTCCGCTTTTCCCTGCTTGCAAGGGTGGGACAGGAACTGATTCTGGCTTGATTTCTACAGCTGGATGCCCTTCCTAACACCAACCTCATTTACAGTGAGTGCTGGGTGCTTTTTTGCCGTGGCACCTCCACGACCACTTTGCAGTGGAATGATATGGACCCCAGTCTCTATCATCTCATTTCTACAGCTGAGTAAACTCTATATACATATACATATACACATATATATATATATACTTCCTGCTACCAGTATGCTGGTAAGCTAGTACAACGTATCTCCAGACGGATAGAGTGGGTCCGTAGCTTTGGTTAGCAACTACTCTAGTGCTTGCAACACAAACAATTAGGGCGAGGGTATAAATGCCAGGTTGGTATCTGGCGCCGGGTAACCCACCACCCGGAGGAGAAAGCACCTTCTTCAAGACTTGGCTGTCAAATTCTTTCACGTGTGTAGTAGTGGCGCCCACACACATTATTAGCTATTTGAAAAAATGATGGATTTCGCAACTAACTGCACCGGGGTTCCTGAATTCTGGGGCATGAGTGAGATCCGTCATCTCGACAGTAGTCAACGAATGAATGAATGAATATATATACAGATACACATACACACACATATATATATACACATACACACATATATACACATACACATATATATATATACACACATATATACATATACACACACATATACATAATGTGGTGGGCATTAGGAATGGCACTCATCTGTAGAAACCATGTCAAAACTGGAACATATGTGAAATGTGGTCTAAAAATACTCCGACTAAGTACTGACTTGGTCTCTATCTGTTTAGCCCAGACATATGATGATGATATATTTATATAGCAATAGAGATAATGATTAATTACACACATATACCAGTGATGCACTGATGGTTGGCGTGTCAGCAGTAGCCACCATCTTGTGTGATCTTGTGCCAAAATCTAGAAACTCTTATTAATTATTGTTATATATGGCAGGTTAACTTGACCTTTCATCCTTCTGGGGACAAGAAACTAAAGTACCAGTTATGTACTGGGATTGATATAATCAACTGACCCCTCTTGCTAAAATTCCTGGCCTCTGCCTAAATTAGGAACCATTATTATCCAAGGTCAAATATGTACCAGTCATGTAAGAGGGTTATTGAATCCACTTATATCCCTTCTCTGTGTCCTTCCCGTATGAAATACTTATTGTAAATAAAGATTTTACTGAAGGATTGAGAAAACTTGAAATCTTTGCATCCCAATGTAAATGACCATAAATGTAGTTGATCATTATAAATAAATTAACCACATTCCTCTAACTAATGGAGCCAGTCATTGCGGTGCCACTTTAGTAGTCAGCTGGCACCACTGGTCTCTATGCTCCTTCATACATAGAAGGGTCTCTGTGTTGTGACCAGTTCAGTCTTTGATGTTGTTGGACCAGGATTTTCTTGGTCAGCCTCTCCTTTGCCCTCTCTCGACTATGCTCTGAAGGATAGTGTTTTCCTGGAAGATGTTGAAAACCACTGGAGAAAGGAGAACTCAGTCAAACTCCCACTGTTGTTATTCAAGAGAACTGCATTGCTTTAATTACTAGTGTTTCAATACATTGCTTTAATTACTAGTGTTTCAATTCCCAGTGAGAATTGCTTCACTTCACCATACATCACTATCATTTAGAAAGGCATATCTCAAACACTTCTCTAAACATTCTTCACTGAGGCTGTCTAGATAAGATATTGCGTTGTGGAAAGGGTGAGGATTGGCAGAATTGGTAGGGTGTCAGTTAAAATGCCATTATGGTATTTGTCCTGGCTCTTTACATTTTTAGTTCAAGTCCTGCCAAAGTCAACTTTGCCTTTCATCTTTCCAAAGTTGATGAAATAACGTACCAGTCAAATACTGGGGTCAATATGATCGACTTTTCCCTCCACACCTATCTTTGGCCTTGTACCTAAATTAGAAATTATGTGCTGTGATTGTGAAATAAACTCCTTCAAAGGTCGTCAGAATTAGATCAAACCTTGTGGTATTTGTTGGCTTTTCCTGTTCTAAGTACCAATCCTGCAATAGTAAACTTTGCCTTTCATCCTACCAGGGTCAATAAAAGTACGTCAAATATTGGGTTCAATATAATTGACCTGTCCAGCCCGTCAAATTACTGGCCTTGTGCCTAAATTAGAAACCATCATTATTGTTATCAATAATTACTTCTCTCCCACCTTCCTATTATTCCACCAGGGAAGTGAGAAAAGGCATTGAAAATAGAACCCTACCTCCCCCATCCTCAAATATTTTCTTCGTTTTTTTGCCTACCCCAGCAAAATGATAGCCTTGTGTTTGAAAACTAAAATTCAGAATCAATATTGTTACTGTGAAATTAAAACATACCAACAATATTGAAAATGTACAAAAACATTATTGCTGTTAACATTGTCTAATTAAAACAAATATAAAAAAATAAGGAAAGCACTAAAAGAGACTAGAATGAAAGAAAGGGATCACAATGAGGATCATGTGAATGAGCTGCTAGAAATAGCAGTCAAATCTCTCCAGTGATTGTCAAATAAATGAAAAAGAACCACAATAAGACCCATGTGAATGATTTGCTAGAAATAGCAGTTAAATATCTCCAGAGATTGTCGATAGCCAGACCAGTGTTATTAAGCTTTGCAGTCAAAATATTTTAAATTTATTAATATTAATATATACAAGATTTTTATTTATTAAAAGTATTTTTTCTTATGCAAATATAAATAAATATATATATATATATATACACACCCATGTGTACATATGTATACACACACATATATACACTCACATACATACATACATATTTATATACACACACTTGCATATGTTTTGTTTTCTTCTATTGTTTGTATTTTGTTCCCAAATTCTTTTGTTTTTATTGTATTTTTATGTCAATTTTGTTTTTATTTATCCAATTTACTGCTGCGAGAAGTAAACCTCTCCACCCTTGACCACCCCTACTGTTAACTACTGACACAAAATGTCAAACAAAACTAATTAAATAAAACAATGAAATATTTTAAGATTTCTCAGCATTTTTCTTCATCTCATGTTTTGTTATTTTCTATCATGTGACAATTTCAGCATCACCAACATCCATTTTTTTAAAGTTCACTTGGATTGGACAAGACTAGCCACCCCATATTTTTATTCTTAAGAATGGATTGTTTATACAGGATATAAATATTACTGCTTGCTTCTAACGGCATTGATATAAAGACAGAGATAGAGACACATTAACAACAGACTTTCTCGGTTTCCATCTTAAAAATGTAAGGAGTCATTGGTTAACATAGTCTTGCATAAACACAGGATTGTCACGGTTGGATTAGGGTTAAACAGCAACACACTGGCATATAAAAACCAGCAGTTGCCCATGTATGTCAGTCTTCCCTCTCACCACTGATGTTATCTAAGAGAAAGGCAAGGTTTGATAAAGCTTGGTACCAGTGTTGACCCAGGCAAACTCACAGCACAATTACGCCTGACAATAACAGTTCTAGCAAGCTCACACCCATGCTGGCCTCCTCCAAGGTATATCTCATTGGAGGTGTCTTGGTTGATTTAATGGTAGGGACACCAGTCCTATCATCTCATTTCTACAGCTGAGTAAACTGGAGTAACGTGAAATAAAGTGTCTTGCTCAAGGAAACAACCTTTCGATTGCAAGCCCAATGCTCTAACCACTAAGCCATGCACCTTCCAACCCACTGCCTTGGACTAATGCTTTATCAACCCCGAAAGAATGAAAGCAAAGTTGATGTCAGTTGGATTTGACCTGAGAACTAAGATAGCCACAACAAATATTGCAAGGCATTGAATCTAACACTGTCAATTCACTGCAGAAATAATCTTTATTAATGGTAGGTTTAAGCTACCTTCATTTCGTGGTTTACACATCAACTTGGAAAATTTAGAAAACATTAAATTCTATATTGTCTCTTCTTCCATGTTAGCATGGGTTGGTTTGATCATCGAGTCAGTACTTATTGGAGCTACTATATTTCAAAGCAGGTTTCAAGCCACATCTTATGTTCTGATTTTAGCTGGATGCCCTTATCACCAACCACTTTACAGAGTGTATTTTATCATGACATTAACACTAGTGAGGTTGTCATGTCCTTGAATACCAAACATTCTACAAAGTATAATTGGTACATTTTATCATGATACCAACACTAGAGAAGTAATCATGTCCTTGACACAAAGAGTTCTCTCAACCCTGTTATGTATGGTTTCTACATATGAATGCCCTTCCTAACACCAACCACTCTACTGAGTGTATTATAACGTGCACAATAATAGTCCAACAGGAACATTATGGGAAGAAAACAAATTTGAAAGTTTGGATAGATTCTAAAGGTTCTCTATTTTTCACGATTTTTTGTATGCTCATTAGGATATAGTCAAGTGTTTAAACTTCTGCATCTTTTAAGATGTATTTAAGTTCCGCATTTAGCTTTCCTAATGAATTTGATGGGCACTGGCAAACGAAGTTACCAACATTAACCTTTGAAAAAGCATAGTTTACATTTTGAATCTGTTCAGCCTTAATATGAAGATATATAGGGCAGAGAGGACTGTTCAGTTTTTCCGAAGGCAACATCTCTAATGTTGGTTCCACAATAAAACACTCAGAGCACTCTGTAAAGTGATGGGTTTAAAAACAACATCCAACCATAAAACCCATGCCAAATTATGGAATATATGAGTACAAGATGGTTACCTGATCATGTCTAGTCTCCAACCTGTCCAACTCTTACCAATGTAAAATGATGATTTCCTGAAAACCAACCAAAATCTAGAACTGATGAAATATTTTCTCATGTCAAAACATCAACAATCAGACACACTCCATCAGAAAAACAAGACTACATAGTACAAAATATAAATTGTATTTCATATATTTAATTTCACTCCTTTAAACATATCAGGTGCATTGTGTGGTCATACAATGTGTTGTAGTCTTACAACTAGAGTATGGATTAGTTGTATACAACTCCCAGCTATAATCGTTATACAGCACTATACTGAGCTATAGTTATATACAACTAAAGAGCAACTACATGGCAACGTTATTTAACTTGTTTATTCAGGAAGGCAGTGCTCATGACCCTTATCAGAGCCTCAGATAAAAAGTTATATGAATAAACATTTATATTTATTTTCTTAAGGAAAAAGTTGCAGTTGCTTCATCATTTCAGTGGGTGCCTCTTCTACAAATGCCCTTTTAAAAAACATAACTCAAAGTCCACATATTTGCCTGGCTACAAATTGATAACATTCTCTAGGTGAATTCATCGAACACAATTCGTCTAAATTTTATACTAATTTATCTATTAAGGAAAACTGAATGCAACTGGCGTGCGTGGCTGATAGTTCACCTCCTCCCCCCATCAAATGACAATGAAGTATTCTACGTTTGTGCCTCTCACATGCGATGACTTCTGCCCACATGCTCTGTCTTTACTATAACGATGACAATGTCAACTTATGGACTAGACTTGAACCATTGCTCTTTAAACTCTGCTGTTGGTACTTTGTGGAGAAAAATATCTCATGTCAATGCGCAACCTGCAACTGGCTGAGTTTAGTGTCTGGATATTTCAAAATATAGCACTTCTTTGATGTGCTATGTACTTTTTTCGTTAAACGATGATGATGTTGATGAAAACACAAACCAGATAATTTTATAATGAAAAAAAAAAAAAAAAAATGAATATAGATAAATTAGTTTAAAATTTAGCTGAATTGTGTTTGCCAGATTTGCCAAATACCATAAATACCAACCCCCAAAATATAAAAAGCTAAGAAAAAAAGAGCCTCCTCCCAATCATGTCAAAACCTTTTTACTGCCACATTCTTTAACAGAAAATATACCCTCAGCTCACATTGTGTGCTCATTCCATTAATATTTTAACATTTATATGTACACTAGCATTTGAAAAACATATATACACCTCTCTGCACACAGATGTATCCTGCCATGTCTCCGTTAGAATAGGGACACTGCATGCTGTAAGGGGCACAAGGAATAGCATCCAAATGTAAAACAACTCAAAACATCTCGTCCTTCGACAGTGTAGAAAAATGTACTTTAAAATGATAATGATACACAAACACACAGACAAGGGGAATTATTTTTGAATATGTGTGTGGGTGGGCATACACGTATATAGACCAGGTAAACCTATGTACAAAGCTCTCCACCACCACTTCAGATAAAGGGGGAAATAAGTTAGAATACCAAGGGAGATAATTCAAACTTAAAAACAATGAAAAAATAAAAGAAATAAAAAACAAATATTGAGGGAAGAAGTGGTTATATGATTATGTCGACACCAGTATTTCACTGGTACTTCACTTTCTCTACCTATCATCCTTTTGGGTTGGGTAAGATTACCAAAACTGGATGTGAACGTAACTAAATACAGCAAGACATTTTCTCTTGTCAGACAAATATTTATAATTTAAGCACAAGGTTAATAATCCTTTCAGGGAAGAGAAAGTTGCTTACATCAAACCCAGTACCTGACTTATACTTATTTTATCAACTCAAGAAGGATGAAAGGTAAATTTGTTGTTAAACATTTTATCCAACACTAATGATTCTGCCAATCCATTCTCAAAAATAATAATCAGTCACCCAGCCTGTCATGTCTCCTCACAAACCTTTTTAGTAAAATTCCTTTCAGAAATTGTGGACTAAGTTGTTGGTACAGTTGCATTGTAACCTTTGACACTAATGTTTGCCTGATACCATATATGGTCATTATCTTCATCATCTAAGAGGTTCAAGGCATCTAAGTCAGTCAAGACTTTCTCATCTTTATTGACTGATGACAGAGGTTGAAATCCAGACAGGTCAAGATCGTCGCAGTTGTGTTTCGGATGAAAAGAGACCTCGTCATCGACATCATTATCTTGCAAGAGGTTTAAATAATAATGTTGCCCACGTTTTGAAGGTTTATAGACAGGTTTGGCAGAGAAACCATTCAACTTGAGTTGACGTGGAGCAAGTAGTAAGACATGCAGGTTGGTGCATGGTAGTCTTGAGCCACTGAAAAATGGGTCTTTTGCAAAGATCTGCAAGAAGAGAAATCTTTTGCAGTCTTTAGCAGAGAGGGGCTTTGTGGAGGGACTACTAGGATCTTCAGGAGGAAATGTGATGTGGAATACCTCCTTGGGACTAATTGGAGAGGAACCTAGAATAACGACACATTCTTGGATTTGAGGAAAGCTATGGAAATTAGCCAGAATGCTTCCAAATAGTTTTTCACAGCTAGAATAAAGCAGGAAGGCCTGTCTATCGTTCTTGTTGGAAAACTTGGGATTTGCATTCTGGAAGAAAAATGAAAATAGAATAAGTAAAACTATATATATATATATATATACAAAAAAACAAAAGAAATGTAAACAAAATTTTTAATTGTATAAACAAAATATACAGTATATGAATATATTTTAAAAGATTTTAGGGGTTTTATTTTGACAAACAGAAAGTCTATTTAAGAAGTAGATTATATAATCTCATCCAACTAGTATTTTACTGATATAATTCAGGTTGTTTAAAGGAAGGTCCACGATATATAAAGAATGGCTAAAAAAGACGGGTGACTTTTTAGAAACCTAATATTGTTAGATATGTATACACACGTGTGGAGCCCCTGTTGGCCCGTGTCTCAGCTATATCTGACATAAAAACTAACATCTGATACAAACTCATGACTGACACAAGAAACTATTTTGTAAAACGTTTAGAGAGCACAAAAACACTAACAGACATATCTTTAGTCTGATTATTACAGGACAATTTGTTACTCTCATTTTGATATAATGGTGACAGTCTTCTGACACACAACAGGTGAAAGTTTGAAGCCTTTGAGAAATCCTGGTCACTTCCTTCCATCTCTAGGGGCTTATAAGCCCAACTTCGACTATTTTTCATAGTCAAAAATCTGTCTTGAAGCCAATAACTTTAAGCTAACATTCATGTGTGTATATATACACAAAACACCAGCACCAACGGTTTTGCAAGAGATATCAACATGAATGGACCTATTATTTTTATCTAAAGACATTTTTTCCAATTCCAGCCCGCCCGTCCCCTCAATCTATCTTATTTCTCATTCTTTCTTCTGGTGAAGGACTAATGTCCGAAACGTTAAGACCCTCTTCCTGCTATATCAAGCGTTAACCTAATATATCCCTTCCATATACTGTACCGATTGTGTTATTTCTGTTTAACTTTTCCATACACACACACACACACACATATATATATATATATATATGTATACCTATACAAGCAGACATTTATACTGGTAAATATACCATGTCTAGTATATTTATAAATATATAATGGGAAATATATATACCATGTCTGGTATATTTATACACATATAATGGGGAATTTTATTCACAATTGTCTAAATAACATTACAAACTGTTTATAATTATTACAGAATGAAAATATACATAATACTTAATTACATAAATATTCCACATTAAAATCTAAACTCCAAACGAAAGAAAATATAATCATGATGTTTTGCATAAAAATAGAATTCATGGAACCTTATATACCACAAAATTATATAAAAGCTTAGGAATCAACAGGTAATTCTTTAGTATAAAAAACCTTGAAGTTCAATTGCCTCAAGGCTTTTTTAGTAGTTGCTTGAGATTAGCTAACTTTGATCAAAAGATGACTCAAAAGCTCAGTCAGTAATTCAGGCTCTAAAAGGAGCACCATGTTGATGAGGGAGAGACCAAATAAGGGGAAGGAAGGAGCATCATGTTGATGAGGGAGAGACCAAATAAGGGGAAGGAAGGAGCACCATGTTAATGAGGGAGAGACCAAATAAGGGGAAGGAAGGAGCACCATGTTAATGAGGGAGAGACCAAATAAGGGGAAGGAAGGAGCATCATGTTGATGAGGGAGAGACCAAATAAGGGGAAGGAACACCATGTTGATGAGGGAGAGACCAAATAAGGGGAAGGAAGGAGCACCATGTTGATGAGGGAGAGACCAAATAAGGGGAAGGAAGGAGCACCATGTTGATGAGGGAGAGACCAAATAAGGGGAAGGAAGGAGCACCATGTTGATGAGGGAGAGACCAAATAAGGGGAAGGAAGGAGCACCATGTTAATGAGGGAGAGACCAAATAAGGGGAAGAAATCTAAACGGGTCTACAGATGTGGGTTGTTGAGGAGCCAGAACTTGCATTTGGAACTGTTGATGTAGAGGTCCCTACAACCAAGCTCCTCAATTATCGTCCCCGCATTTGCAAGGACCTTATCTGGAGCCCTACAAAAAAGCCTCATCAAGACACCAGACATTCAAATCCAGGTCAGCCCCCATCTCTTGGTCATATCATCGATACCCAATGCAAATAGAGCAGGTCCGAGTGGGTTATCCTGGACTCCTGAAGCAGTTAGGATGAAATGGTCACCAAAGGAGAGGTAGGAGGGCTCCTGATAAGCTTGCCAAGTGGTAGAACTGTGGGGCCCTTTCCCTAACTGAATAGAGGATGACATCCTGATTGATGGAGTTGAAAGCATTCCTGAGATCAAGTTTGATAACGTTTGTAGTCTCAAGGCAGGTAAAAGCTCTGGTGGCGTTAGCAGCATCCTCACAACATAGCTTGGTACCCACACCTAGCTAAGTAGGGGAAAATTCTGCAGTCAGAGAGCAATGAAACACTTTTGCTGTGAGCCGTCACAGAATACACCCAACTGCTTTGGGGCAGAGGTCACCATTGAGCTTTGTGAGACCAAACAGTTTAGCTCGACACAGGGGGCGATATCGGAGAGAACACTCGGGGAAAAACTTTTTTTTTTTGTTCACCCTATTGCCTCAGTGCAAAAATAGAACAGTAGGCATTGAAGAGAGGAATTTGAAACTGAAAAAAGGAGGGAAATGTGTTGTGAACATTTGAAACTGTAAATTCGATAAAAGTGCAAAACTAGAGCCGTGAAATATTAAAGAGAGGGAGCTGAAACTGAAGAAAGAATCTTAAGATGTTCCAACAACAAAAAAATGTATTTAATTGTTTCTACTTTTGGCACAAGGCCAGCAATTATCCTAGTGTATTACTGCTACTTTATTTTATCGACCCCCGTAAAGATGAGAGGCGATATTAACCTCGGCGGGATTTGAACTCAGATCATAAAGGGCCGTAACTATGCGTCAAAGCATGGTGGCTGCCCCTCTATCGATATTGCTAATCCATTCATGAATTTTCACGCCTTCGCTCGAAGTAAACATATTTGTTATTGTTATTGGTTTTAGCCAAAATGTTCTTGTTGAAATTAGTAATTTCTACGGGATAGGTGAGATTCTAAAAAGAAAAGCTTCAAACAACGTTACCATTTAAATCAAACAGTTCAGCATTATACATTAGTCTTTTGTGTTGGGTCAACAAAACAATTGATATTAAATGAAGATCACATTAACATCAAACGAGGAAAGATTTTAGCTGACCAACATAGGAAACAATATAACAGGACACTTTGTAGAATAATTATTTCAATTATTTTTTCTCTTTTCCTATCAACTTTCTTCCAACTTCTTATTAGATTATATTTTAACCTTTTTGTTGCCGTATTTCTAATTTTAGCTAAATTTATAGAACTGTGGTATTATTAATTTAACAAGACATATGAAAAGGGTTTTAATATTTCAACCGGAAGGGAATTTGGTAAAATTATAGAAAAGTTGGAGTTCAAGGAAAACATTTTTCGTGTTTTTAACGAAGTTTTTACTCAACTTCAATAGGAAATAACTATTTTATATAGAATATGCTTCGAAGTATTTTCTATTTTATTCAAACCCATTTTATTATCCATATGTATGTGACTACCAAAACTAAATTATTTTGGTAAATGTTAAACTTTGTAATAAAAGAAATGAATGCAAATAAAACATTTAAATTTAACAAAATTAAACCAAATATAATTCTATATATACCTACTTTACCACGGACGTTGATATGTTTCTTAAGTTGGTCAAACATTTCAGGCATTTGGCTTTTTTCGTATAAAATATATTTGACGAGTTCGTTAAGTAAATGTGCTCTAATTTCTGTGTCTATAGTCCCTTTAAATGGAATATCACAGACAACAGAGTTAGGAAGGACAGCTGATTTAAAACAAGCCATTATTGAAGTTTTACCGGGGTTTCACAATTTTGAAACGTGACTCTGACGTCAACCTTAGACTACTTCTGAATGGTCAATCAGTTTGTTATGGAAACCTATTTGGCCAACCACCGTTGTTGGACGAAAAACAAAAATTAGGAAATTTATAAAGAAATAACGAACCCAGCCTGGAAGTTGTCACTAGAAATGGCAGCCAAATCTCCTTCGAATAACACCCTAGTGACTCGACCTGCTAGAAATAACAGCCAAGTTTCCCACAAATAACACCCTTTCTTTAAAAAAAAAATGGAAGGGCTTGTTAAATTATGTAGTCTTTCTATCGTACATTTAGAAATAAGAAAGATGGGTTGTACATGGCTGGGATGTCTTCCATCATTTCAATAATCAACAGGATCATAGCTGACCCGATGCCAACGACTAAATAAATGCATTGGTAAACTGAATATATATATATATATATATATAAAATATTAAAAAAATAATGAATAAAACAATGAAACAGTTCCTTATATTAAACAAAAAAAGTTCATTATTTAACGATCGTTTCTAGGATATATATGTGTTGGAATTGGCATGCATATTCAACAGATCTATGTACAAAATTATACAAAATTATACAAACTATCAAAATTAAATATACATACCAACACATATATATGCCGTCTTCAGAAATAATGAAATATATTTATTGATAATAACAACAATTCAAAATTACAGGTCTGACGTCAGCCACTGAACCTCAAGCATATAGAATTCAGGTGGTTCAGACACGAACAAACACTGATTCTTCTCTCACTTATTCGCATGAGAGCCGTGAAAGCAGAGTCCTGAAACTCTTCCTCTAGTGGGTCCTATCAGAAACTCTCCTTCCAGTGGGTCCTATCAGAAACTCTCCTTCCAGTAGGTCCTATCAGAAACTCTCCCTTCAGTGGGTCCTATCAGAAGCAACTGTCTTCAACGGCCCCAGCTGAATCCCCAACCGAAACAAGCCGAGCTCATGGATATTATCCAACTATCTTGTTCGAGGTCTACATCCTGCTGGTTGGCTTTGCCCGTAAAATCACGTAAAAAAAATCAAACAGATTAAATTCCCCAGTAGGAGAGGCTTATGGGGGTCACGAGTAGAATAAATAAGGGTCACCCTGACCGCTAGAGCAAGTGCCTCCTCCCAGAACGGTCACTCTGACCGCTAGAGCAAGTGTCCCCTCCCAGTTGTCCTTCTCCAATCTACAGGTGAACCCTCAGAGCAGGACCATTCACTTGGATATCAGAGTGGCCTCTCTCACCCACTTTTCAACAAACTGGATGGAAGCCAGCTCTTTGCTCTCCACCCTGAGTTTTCTCTTCAAGTGAAACCTGAAAAATTCAATCAGAGCTTCGCCGAAGAGGAAAGTGCTTGTCTTCAACGCTTTCAAACGTATCCGACCCCTTTTGATGTGGCCACCAGGCAGATAAAAACTGCCTCTCCTTCTCAGCTACAAGGAAAGCGACAGGGTGATCTTCACCATGGACCCAGCTGATAGTAGGATCCGTCGTACGCATGACAAGACATGAACCCAAAAGCCAGCAATGCTTGGACACTGGACGAGTGGATACGCGGAAATGCTGACACAGATCTCCCGTATCCTAGTTCACCTAGGATGCCTCTCAATATCTCCAGCTTGTGTAGTAGTGGCTCGAGAGTCAGTATGTACATGGACGAAACGGGACAACCTTGACGGATCGAGCGCATGATGTTGAACGGTTCCGAGACGTGACCGTTTACTATAACCACTGAACAGATGTTGCAGCGATCCATTGAAACAAACAAGACGAGTATGCTCCGATGTATGTGTAATGATAGTGAACAGTATAAGAGGAATTGAATGTAGTGTGCAAGACTGCGTTGGTATGGACATGTGATACGCATGGAAGATAGCAGCTCCATTAAGAAATGCAGAGAAACCTCAATGACTGGGACCCATGAGGTAGACATAGGAAGACATGGAAGTTGTGAAGATCGACCTTAAAAAAACTAAACCTCAGAACAGAAATGTCAAAGGACAGTGAGGGCGTTATGTTGTGCTGAAGAAGACCCGGCATACAATGTGGCCTGATCTATCCCCATGTCCCACTCCTTCCCCTAGCACTCACTAAACGCTATTCTCAACACCACTACTCCCACCTCACAGTCCCATAACCTCCCCACAAAACTTACTCCTTAGCTGCTTCCTTCCCCAAGGTCTCTAGACTTACCCACTATCGCATTCTAGTAGCCACTCTCTTCACTATTATGTACCACACCAATATCTCCTCTACTGGCATCCCCACCCAATGTCTCCTCTACTAGCAACCCCACCCATGTCTTCTCCACTGGCACCCCTACCCATGCTTCCTCCTTTATTCATCCCTTAGCTACTGTCCTCTCCTCGCCATAAAACCCTTAGATACCCTCACTAACGAACCCTAGTAGCTAGTCTCTACATCCCACATGTACCCCCTCCATTATCACTCCTGAGCTATTCTCTCCTACACCACCCGTTTCCAGCACAGAGTGTTCCCATCTCTATGAAAAAGAACGGTCGAGAGGACCATTCAGTCGTGCCACGGTACGGCAACCTCTCTAGTGTTGTTGATCAACACAATAAACGCACCCAGTATTTCCTGTCACGTAGTTGATTATAGGAAGGACATCGAACTGTAGAAAACCTACCAAACAAAGGGTTGGGAGAGCCCTTTAGT
>OZ024743.1:51675700-51728200 GCA_964016885.1 Eledone cirrhosa | reverse complement strand
AGGGTCCCCCATTCTATAATCTGGTGGGCTCTTAAAAAACTAGGGTTAGATGAGAGAGCAGTACAAGTCATGTACAAATGAGCAGTCAGCAAGGTTAGAATTAATAATGATTATAGTGAGGAATTTAGCATGCAAGTGTGTGTGTGTGGGGGGGGGGGGAGCATCAGGGCTCCATTCTTAGCTCTCACATGATTATTATCACCCTGCAGGCTATAACAGAAGAGTATAAGACTGGCTGCCCATGGGAACTTCTATATGCTGATGATCTAACCCTCAGTTGAATCTTTGATTAAAGAAGAAATTCCAAACCTGGAAGCCTGGCCTAGTTCTTAAAGGCAACAACTAAAGTCCTAGTAAGTAGAAAGGAAAATAGGGCCCAGATCCTTTTAGGGAGATGGCCTTGCTCAATGTGCAGAAAAGGAGTGGGTAGAAATTCCATCCTCAATCCCAAATGCAAACTATGGGTACTCAAAAATTGTAATGTGATTACAGGCAGGCTAGCAAATAGGTTTTATATGTGGTCACTGTACAGAGTCAGAGAGCAGAAAGAGCTCACAAGAAACAAGCTCTATTAAATGCTGAGAGGGCTCCATAGCAGAAGATGACAGCTTCTGTTACCTGGGTGACCGAATTTGAAGTGGTGGAGAGTGTTCTGAAAGTACAGTAGCCAGAATGAGAACAGGATGGAAAAAGTTCAGGAAACTACTACCACTGTTAGCTACAAAAAGTTTTCCCCTCAAAATGAAAGACAGATTGTATGATGCTTGTGTACAAACAACAATCTGCATGGAAGTGAGACCTGGGCACTATGTGCAGTGGACCTACAAAGATTGTAAAGAAATGAAGCTTGTATGCTTCAATGGTGTGTAATAGTAATGTGCATGAACAGCAAAGTACCAATGAACTGAGAGAGAAACTAGACATATGTGGTGGTATAGACATGTGATGTATATGGATAATGACAGCTGTATTAAAAGATGCAGGGCACTCAAGAGGAAGACCTAGGAAAGCTTACAATGAAGTGATAAAAGCTGACCTTGGTTAATTAAACATCTCAAAGGAGGTGACACAGGATTGAGATCTCTGGTGTTATGCTGTATTGCGGAAGTCCCACCTTCCCATGTGCACAGGATGAAACGTGTTGAAGACACAAGTCAGCACCAATCTTTTGCTCTTTACCCATCTCCAGTCTTAATACCCCTGCACTTCACTCATGTTGAACTTGTGTACTTGTCTCCCCCCAATCTTCACTCCTCTTCTCCCAAATAATACATTATAGACCCCACAAAGTCCACCCTATATACTGATCTGGTGCTACAACAACTAAGCATCCAGTCAATCCAACCTGTAAGGCGATCATGCTGGTGATACAAAAAAAGGCACCCAGTTCACTGGTCATTTTGGTGCCATGATATAAAGCACCCAGTCCATAACGTAATGTGGTTGGTGTTAGGAAGGGCTTCCAGCCATAGAAATCAAGCCAAAATACAGATCTGTATGAGCAAGACATGGTCACTTCACCTAAATCTGATAATGTGACATACAGGCATGACATTAAACGATGATGATGCCAAACCATTTGAAACTGTTCCTAGTTCTACAATACCAAGCTGCTATAAAATGTTTACATCTATCTAAAAACTTCCTATAGTGATTTTATGTAAGAACCTTTAAGTTATGTTCCAAACACCACCTTAATAATGATGAAGTGAATTATATTACAAATCCATCTAAATTCTTGATTAGTTTCAAAATTATTTGGAAATTACAGGGAGTGTCTTTCATTAGAAATATGGTAATGAAAGGGTTTATATTTATCTAAAAGCCTATCATCATAATTTTATGTAAGAACCTTTGTTAAGTTATGTTCCAAATACCAGCTTAATAATGAGAAAGTCACTTGTGTTACTAAATCTTTCCTAATATTTGATTCATTTCAAAGTTATTTGAAAATTAGGAGTGTCTTTCATAAGAAATATGTTAATGAAAGGGTTAAATTACAGGTATTCCAACAGGTATTCCTGTGGCAAGTATAAAGAGACACAACCAAATGTAATTTTCCAACAACCATTCGATTGTTTCAATTCTAAAGAATATGTTTTGTTGTCAAGCTTTTTGGATGGAAAGATGTCATTTTTTATTCAATGTGACTTTCTTTGTTCATTCTATTGTGAGTGAGTATATATATATATATATATATATATATATATATATATATATGTTGTGTGTGTGTATATATATGTGTATGTATATGTATGTTGTGTGTGTGTGTATGTATATGTATGTTGTGTGTGTGTGTGTGTGTATATGTGTATGTATATATATATGTGTGTGTGTATATATGTGTATGTATATATATATATGTGTGTGTGTATATATGTGTATGTATATATATGTGTGTGTGTAAATATGTGTATGTATATATATGTGTGTGTGTGTGTAAATATGTGTATGTATATATATGTGCGTGTGTGTGTGTGTGTAAATATGTGTATGTGTGTGTGTGTGTATATGTGTATATATGTATATATATATGTGTGTGTGTGTATATGAGTATGTATGTATATTTATATATGTGTGTGTATGTATATATGTATGTATATGTATATATATATATGTGTGTGTGTACATATATGTATGTATATATCTATATATATATATGTGTGTATGTATATGTATGTATATATGTATGTACATGTATATGTATATATATATGTGTGTGTGTGTGTATACATGTATGTATATATCTCTATATATATGTATGTGTATGTATATATGTATGTACATGTATATGTATATATATATGTGTGTGTGTGTATACATATATGTATGTATATATCTATATATATATATATGTGTGTATGTATATGTATGTATATATATATGTACATGTATATGTATATATATATATATATATATATATATATATGTGTGTGTGTGTGTGTATACATATATGTATGTATATATATATATATGTGTGTGTATGTATTTGTATGTACATGTATATGTATATATATATATATATATGTGTGTGTGTATACATATATGTATGTATATATCTATATATATGTGTGTATATGTATATGTATGTATATATGTATGTATATGTATATATATATGTGTGTGTGTGTATACATATATGTATGTATATATCTCTCTCTATATATATATATGTGTGTGTATTTATATATATATATGTGTGTGTGTGTATACATATATGTATGTATATATCTCTAGATATATATATGTGTGTGTGTATGTATATGTATATATATATATATGTGTGTGTGTATACATATATGTATGTATATATCTCTAGATATATATATGTGTGTGTGTATGTATATGTATATATATATATATATATGTGTGTGTGTGTATACATATATGTATGTATATGTATATATATATATATATATATATATGTATATATATGTATATATATATATCAAGGGATTGCTTGAGGGCTGATGAAAATTATACAGGAAGTATAGTTATTGGTAGTCATGGTGTTATACAGTGTTGTACTTGTTGCTAATATGTTAATGACTGGGGAGGGGGGGGGGTCTGAGGTGTCGGTGGTGCTGGTGATGCTCTGAGGAGGTGGTGGTGGTGGTGGTGGTGGTGTTATTAGTGATGGTGGTCTGAGGGGGCTTGTGGTGGTGGTGGTGGTCTGAGGGGGTTGTGGTGGTGGTGGTAGCGGTGGTGGTCTGAGGGGGTTGTGGTGGTGGTAGTGGTGGTTGTCTGACGTGGCTGGGAAAGAAAACCAATTGTTTAAAGAAAATATAACTTTTCTTTTTTTTTTGTATGTGAGTTGGAGGGAGGAGGGGGGAGGGGATGGGGATTTGGGCAAAAGCTTGAATGTATGCATATGTATGTGTATGGGTCTGTGTGTGTGGGGGTATCTGTATGTGGGAATGTCTATGTCTGTATGTATGTATGTGTGCTATATCTGATAATTTTATCACACAATTCTAACAATTTATCTGTCATCTGTAGTGAGTGGCATGGTTGGAGCGCCTTCGTAGCGTTAGGGAACTATATTAGTTTCTTAGTGAAAATATTAAAAAAATATGAATTTAGATAAATTGTTTAAATGTGTGTATAAATGTGTGTGTGTATAAATGTGTGTGTGAGAGAGAGAGCAAGCAGTATTCTAGTTTAGAAAAAGAACATTAACTGTTTGTAACGATATTTCTAATGTAACACTGTCTCACATGATTTTCAAATAGTTTTGGAATAACCAAAGATTTTGAGGGATTAGTAATATAATTAGCTTTCTGTTGATTAATCTGGTGTTAGAAACACATCATAACAAAGATTCTTCCATAATAAAATTAGATGGTTTTTAAATAAATAGAAACATTTTAAAATAAACAGATCTGTATTACAGAACCAGAGTATCAAAAGAATAAATCACTGAGAAATTACTTAGGGATGCTATCTGTATGAAAAATAATAGTCAAATTTGTGTGGCCACATTATCTCGGGCAGGTAAAATTCCCGAGATATTTTTATGTTGTGTCTCAGAGACTGCCCATCCACATTCACTGGCCCTCCCTGAGGCTCTAAACCAACAGAGTCATAACAACCTGACTGCTCCTTGACAGTGTAGTTAGGGGTTCTAACCCTAGTGCTGTTAAATACACTCTCCATGGTTGAAGTCGCATGGCTTAGTGGTTAGAGCATTGGTCTTGCAATCGAAAGGTTGTGAGTTCAATTCTCAGACCGGGTGATGTGTTGTTTCCTTGAGCAAGACACTTTATTTCACATTGCTCCAGTTTACTCAGCTGTAGAAATGAGATGATAGGACTGAGGTCCATATCATTCCACTGCAAAATGGTCGTAAAGTAGACATGTAGGCTCCACAGAAAAAAGCACCCAGCACTCACTGTAAATGAGGTTGGTGTTAAGAAGGGCATCCAGCTGTAGAAATCAAGCCAGAATCAGTTCCCGTATGAGCAAGACAAAGTCAGCCGACCGGAGACTGCCCACAACAGGACAACCTGTCTAACCCATGCTAGCGTGGAAGAACGGACATAAAAACGGTGATGCTGATGATGATGATGATGGTTCTTTTCAATGGCTGATAATACCTTACCAGTGTCACTTGATTAAGGTAATTATTTAACCCATAAATGGGGCCCTAACACGTACTAATACTCTGGGCCAGAGCAGACCTGGGAGTGATAACAACTAAGGGGTAACTCCACATTCCCCACAGCTCTTGATCTGTCGAACTGAAGCCTTGCCACTGTAGTTTAATGTCATACCCAAGACTTGACAATCATATGGTAGCAGGTTCAATCCCACTGCAGACATCTGAAGCAAGTGTCATTTACTGTAGTATCTGGTTAACCCAAATCTTGTGAATGAAAATGTATAGACAGAGATTGTCTGGAAGCCTGTTGGATAGATACTACCTGTAATTTAAAGGTCCAGTCTTGTCACACACTTTGTCATGCTGAGTCTTCCTGAGAACTACATTAAGGGTACATGACTGTGAAATACTCAGCCATGTATACTATAATTGTTTCTACTTTTGGCACAAGGCCAGCAATTACCCCAGTGCATTACTGGTACTTTATTTTATCGACCCTGTAAGGATGAAAGGCAAAGTTCTATAATACAAGATGGACTGTACTAGTAATTCAAGGTTCCACACAAGGTTTCATCTTTGTGTCATACTGAATCATGTTAAGGTTACACGTATCTATGGAATACTCAGCCACTTACACTATAGTACAAGATAGACTGTACCTGTAATTCACTGGGCTAGCTTGGTCACATACTGTGTCATGCTGGATCTCCCTGAGAACTATATCAATGTTACTCCTGCTTGGTCACATACTGTGTCATGCTGGATCTCCCTGAGAACTATGTCAATGTTACTCCTGCTTGGTCACATACTGTGTTATGCTGGATCTCCCTGAGAACTATGTCAATGTTACTCTTGCTTGGTCACATAATGTGTCATGCTAGATCTCCCTGAGAACTACATTAAGGGTACATGTCTGTGGAATGCCAAGCCACTTTACATGTTAATTCATGAACAGACTGTTGATCAAACAACTGGAATAATTGTCAACCATCCATCCCTGTCTTTTATACCAGGTTAGCCCTCATCCAGCAGACCTCTCTTAGCTATAACAATCCTGTTTTCTGCTATTTGTCAAACATAGTCTATCTAGGACTCTTTAAAATGTCCTTCATTTCCCCAGAGAACAAGATGTCACTTGGCTGCATATTTCAGCATGTCAAATTGTGTTGGTATTTGATTGGTTATTTCTATGCTCCTAGAGATTTGATTGGCTGAACAAAGGTGTGATGTCACTTTGAACTTACAAGTCTACATGATAGGGATGACAGTAGAATAACCACAAAACATTTATTTACAAAATAGTAATTCTTTGTACCGGTTTCAGCCAAAGGTTGCAGGCTTCTTCATGCTACAGAAATGTATAATAAAATTTATAATGGAGTTAAGGTGTATATTAAAATATGGTATAAGAGAACATGGTCTACATACATATAAATATATGAATGAGTTCACATTTTCCTTTCTCTCTCTCTCTCTCTCTCTCTCTCTATGTGTGTATATGTATATATATGTATTTATATATATATGTTTGGAGTTGTATCAAAAAGTACCCAGACTAGTTATGTTTAACTAGTATGTTTGACTAGTTTGACTAGTATATTTACTTAAGTTTTAACATCCTCTCCTTCAAAATAGTCACCTTGCACAGCAATATACCGGTCCCTGCATTCCTGCCACTTTTGGAATCAGGCATGGAAGTTGTTTTCTGTAAGAAGATTGAGGACTTTCTGCGATTTGCTCTGGATCTCGGCAACGGTGTTAAAACGGTGACCTTTGAGCTGCATTTTCAGCTTGGAGATGAGATGGAAATCTGCCAGTGCTGAATGAGGAGGACTTGGTGACAGAGTGCATTGTCATTGTGAAGAATCCAATTCTTCGTGCTCCACAGATCAGGTCACTTGGCACACTGGCGATTGAAGGTCACTGCTAGCTCTCATTGCATGTGCAACCGTGTGTTGCCATCTGTTGGCACACTACAGAACTAGTCCGGAAAACTTTGGATACCCCCTCATATATATATATATACATACATATATATATGTATATATATTTATACATACATATATATATGTATATATATATATATATATATATACATACATAACTATATGTATATATATATATATATATACATACATATATATATATGTATATATATATATATATATACATACATATATATATATGTATATATATATATATATATACATACATAATTATTTATATATATATATATATATATATATATATATATATATATAATTGTGTTGTTTCCTTGAGCAAGACACTTTATTTCACTTTATTTGCTCCAGTTTACTCAGCTGTAGAAATGAGTTGATAGGGACTGGGATCCATATCATTCCACTGCAAAGTGGTCGTGGAGGTGTCACGGCAAAAAAGTTCCTGTATGAGCAAGGCATGGTCAGCCAACCAGACACTGCCCACAACAGGACAGCCCGTCTAACCCATGCTAGCATGGAAGAACGGACGTAAAACGGTGATGATGATGATGATATGTATGTATATATGTATATGTCAGGTCACCAGTTATTGCTACTGGTAACATGTATCCCAGTACAACCTGTCTCATGGTCAGGTCGTTGGCGACTAAACTGGCAACCCACCAAGGTTTCTTGGTGAGGAGGGTAACTTTGGACATCCTGCAGGTCTAAAAATAAAACCTGTCAAAGGGCAAAGGAGCTCTTAAGAGTCAATGGCCATCCAAAATCACCGGGAGAGATGACCCCTTAGCCTTTGTCAAGGCAGAATTCTAGAAGAAGGAAAACTCTGATATAACACCTGCAACCCTGATGGTATCCAATGATGTTGACTTGTTCTTCTTTTTGGTAAATATCATCTTGGTTAAGAGAGTGGGACTGGCTTTGTGCAGTGCCTTTGCTCACTATAAAAGCTTCATAGCACAGGCATTGCTTTATATCTGGAGATCTCTCTGCATTTGTCGTCACATGGTGCCATGGGCCCAGCACTATGTGTCAATAATTGTCACAGGTGTAGTGTTTGTACCAGAGTTTTCAAGTCGCTGGCTGGACTAAAAAGACACACTCGTTCAGCGCATCGGTAGGGGTTCTCCTACATGGATATAAAGTAGTGGCCGTACTCGAAAACGAGTTGGCAGCCACCATATATGTATATATAGAGATATATGTATGTATCTATCTATCTCTATATATATATAATCATCATCATACATTCACTTTCTATGGGATGGACAAGCCATCTAAGTTTAAATTCCACCCAGGTCAACTTTGTTTTTCATACTTTCAGGGGTTAAATATGAAGGGATGATGGGTTGGTGGAATTGTTAGAGCATCTGATGATATGCCTTGCAGTGTTTGTTCCAGTTTTTAATGTTCTAAGCTTTTTATGTTCCCATTGTGGCCTGTTTGGGGTCCTTTAGAAAACTCTACTCTGTTGCAAACATTTAGGCCAAGTCTCCACCTGGAGTACACCTTCATTCCTCTCTCCTCTAACTAGTCTTGGATGTTCTGAAAAGGGTCATGAACACTGCCCTTCCCTCCTTTTGGTGTCCCCTTTCATCCTGTTTTTCTCTGTTTCCTGTTCTAGGTTCCATATGAGTACAACTTTGAGTTTGATGCTGAAGATGAGGCATTTGTTGTCGAGGCCAGCTTTGTCCCTCTTCAGATTTCTTCCATAAAGAAAAATCCAGAGGTATGTGTATCTCTAACTGATGTGTCTTTATAGATATCACATGCTAGTTGTATATTTCAATACATGTTTGTGTGTGTATATACCATGTGGCTGCTGTATGTCTGTGGTGTGTGTGTGTGCGTGGGGGGGGGGTATATATGTGTGTGTGTGTGGGTGTGTGTATCAGGTCACTTGGCAGTGCTAACTAGCCCCATCTATTGCAAAGCAGGGGTAGTTGGTGACTCAGCCAATTATATCCCCCTCACCATCACCAACCAAAATATCTCATTCTTCCTTGTTTTTCTTTTATATAGGATGATGTGGAAACTCAGAGCTATTTCACTGGACTACGAGAATGGCAACAACCAGCTAAGAATATCATGATCTATGCCGCTAAACACTTACATTCTTTCCTGCCAACAGATCCAGAATTAATGAGTTCTGTGGGTCAAGTGTACACATTGTGGGCTAACAGTAATTTCCAGTACATCACAGGACAGTTGCCCACCAACAATAGATATTTCCCACCCCAATTCACAGACAAACAAGCTATTTTCCACAGTCTGCTCTCAATGTTTCATCCACGCCCATTTCTCATGTCGAGATTTGAACCCCAAGGAGCTGTGGCCTGCATCAGAGCCTACAATTCAGAGTTTGTCGATGTTGCATTTAGGTAAGAGTTATGCTCCTCATCCTCATTATTTTATGTCCATCTCTCCAGTTGGCATGGGTTGGACAGGTCATTACATACAAAGTTGGTATTTAATTGGAGCTACTGTCCTTCTGGTGGAACGAATAACTGTGCCTCATACAGATAAATTACATTTTGGTATAGTTTCCACAGCTGGACACAGTGATGCTAACCACTTTATAGTGTACTGGGTAACATTTATCATGGCATCTGTAATACCACATTACAGAGTGTTCTGGGTGCATTTTAAAATGACACCAGCATTGTGACTTTACCTTCCATCATAATTTTATGTAAAAACCTTTGTTAAGTTACATTCCAAACATCAAATGAATAATGAGAAAATTTGTTATATTACTAAATCCCTCTAAACTCATGTGTATTTTCAAAATATTTTGAAAATCTTAAGCAGTGTCTTTCATTAGTAATACAGTAAAGAAAGAGTTAATGACCCTACCAATTTGCAGGTTATTAAACCCTTAACATTTACATTACCCTATATTTATTATTGTATTTTCACGGTAAAGGCTTTATTTCACATAATATTTCACATGATATCAAATCTATGAGATTTTGATATTATTCATTTTGAGAACAATACCTTAACATCAGTATGAGTGGCTGGTTACAGCCGGTTTGAACAGAAAGAGATGAGAGAATTCTGGCTGGATACAGCAGGTTTAAATGCTAAAGGGTTAAACTAGGTATGACAATTTAATGTAGAGTTAGTGCTGCTAATCTGGTTGTTGTTAATCTGTGATAATCTGTTTAGATTTATCAACCATAGTCAGGTTTACATTGAGAGAGTATTTCTCTTTGTTTAGTTTGTTATTATTTACTATAAATATATATCTATATTACAATACATCATTTGACCGAAGATGTAAGAAATGTGTATGTAAACATACATAATAACCATCATCAACGTTTTTATACCTGTTTTTCCATGCTTGCATCAAGGCTTAACTGACACTAAGAGAGATGTGTATTTAAACACAGACAATATAAATATATGTGGTTGATAGACAGAGAGATGTGTATTTAAACAGACAATATAAATATATGTGGTTGATAGACAGAGAGATGTGTATTTAAACAGACAATATAAATATATGTGGTTGATAGACAGAGAGATGTGTATTTAAACACGTACAATATAAATATATGTGGTTGATAGACAGGGAGATGTGTATTTAAACACGTACAATATAAATATATGTGGTTGATAGACAGGGAGATGTGTATTTAAACACACACAATATAAATATATGTGGTTGATAGACAGGGAGATGTGTATTTAAACACACACAATATAAATATATGTGGTTGATAGACAGGGAGATGTGTATTTAAACACACACAATATAAATATATGTGGTTGATAGACAGGGAGATGTGTATTTAAACAGACAATATAAATATATGTGGTTGATAGACAGAGAGATGTGTATTTAAACACACACAATATAAATATATGTGGTTGATAGACAGGGAGATGTGTATTTAAACACACACAATATAAATATATGTGGTTGATAGACAGAGAGATGTGTATTTAAACAGACAATATAAATATATGTGGTTGATAGACAGGGAGATGTGTATTTAAACACGTACAATATAAATATATGTGGTTGATAGACAGAGAGATGTGTATTTAAACACACACAATATAAATATATGTGGTTGATAGACAGGGAGATGTGTATTTAAACACGTACAATATAAATATATGTGGTTGATAGACAGAGAGATGTGTATTTAAACACGTACAATATAAATATATGTGGTTGATAGACAGAGAGATGTGTATTTAAACACACACAATATAAATATATGTGGTTGATAGACAGGGAGATGTGTATTTAAACAGACAATATAAATATATGTGGTTGATAGACAGGGAGATGTGTATTTAAACAGACAATATAAATATATGTGGTTGATAGACAGGGAGATGTGTATTTAAACAGACAATATAAATATATGTGGTTGATAGACAGAGAGATGTGTATTTAAACAGACAATATAAATATATGTGGTTGATAGACAGAGAGATGTATATTTAAACACACACAATATAAATATATGTGGTTGATAGACAGGGAGATGTGTATTTAAACACGTACAATATAAATATATGTGGTTGATAGACAGAGAGATGTGTATTTAAACACGTACAATATAAATATATGTGGTTGATAGACAGAGAGATGTGTATTTAAACAGACAATATAAATATATGTGGTTGATAGACAGGGAGATGTGTATTTAAACAGACAATATAAATATATGTGGTTGATAGACAGAGAGATGTGTATTTAAACAGACAATATAAATATATGTAGTTGATAGACAGAGAGATGTGTATTTAAACACGTACAATATAAATATATGTGGTTGATAGACAGAGAGATGTGTATTTAAACACACACAATATAAATATATGTGGTTGATAGACAGAGAGATGTGTATTTAAACAGACAATATAAATATATGTGGTTGATAGACAGGGAGATGTGTATTTAAACACGTACAATATAAATATATGTGGTTGATAGACAGAGAGATGTGTATTTAAACAGACAATATAAATATATGTGGTTGATAGACAGAGAGATGTGTATTTAAACAGACAATATAAATATATGTGGTTGATAGACAGGGAGATGTGTATTTAAACAGACAATATAAATATATGTGGTTGATAGACAGAGAGATGTGTATTTAAACAGACAATATAAATATATGTGGTTGATAGACAGAGAGATGTGTATTTAAACAGACAATATAAATATATGTGGTTGATAGACAGAGAGATGTGTATTTAAACAGACAATATAAATATATGTGGTTGATAGACAGAGAGATGTGTATTTAAACACGTACAATATAAATATATGTGGTTGATAGACAGAGAGATGTGTATTTAAACAGACAATATAAATATATGTGGTTGATAGACAGAGAGATGTGTATTTAAACAGACAATATAAATATATGTGGTTGATAGACAGAGAGATGTGTATTTAAACAGACAATATAAATATATGTGGTTGATAGACAGAGAGATGTGTATTTAAACAGACAATATAAATATATGTGGTTGATAGACAGGGAGATGTGTATTTAAACAGACAATATAAATATATGTGGTTGATAGACAGAGAGATGTGTATTTAAACAGACAATATAAATAGATGTGGTTGATAGACAGAGAGATGTGTATTTAAACAGACAATATAAATATATGTGGTTGATAGACAGGGAGATGTGTATTTAAACAGACAATATAAATATATGTGGTTGATAGACAGAGAGATGTGTATTTAAACAGACAATATAAATATATGTGGTTGATAGACAGGGAGATGTGTATTTAAACAGACAATATAAATATATGTGGTTGATAGACAGAGAGATGTGTATTTAAACAGACAATATAAATAGATGTGGTTGATAGACAGAGAGATGTGTATTTAAACAGACAATATAAATATATGTGGTTGATAGACAGGGAGATGTGTATTTAAACAGACAATATAAATAGATGTGGTTGATAGACAGAGAGATGTGTATTTAAACAGACAATATAAATATATGTGGTTGATAGACAGAGAGATGTGTATTTAAACAGACAATATAAATATATGTGGTTGATAGACAGAGAGATGTGTATTTAAACAGACAATATAAATATATGTGGTTGATAGACAGGGAGATGTGTATTTAAACAGACAATATAAATATATGTGGTTGATAGACAGGGAGATGTCAAGAAATTGGAAGATAGAGGTGGTGAAGGTGAAGGCAGGATGGAACTGAACAAAGGAAAGAAAGGAGTTGAGCTGTTGACAGCACCGATACAATTGTTGGTGTAATGATTATATAACTCAGGGGTTGGATCAGTGTACTGGATGAAGATAAAGGCCTCAACCTAGCCAACAAACAAGTTGACATAGTTAGGGCCCATCCTTGTACCTATGGTTACCCCAGAGACCTATTGGTAAAATTCTCTGGAAAAGGAAAAATCACTGACAGTTAGAACGAGGTTAGCAAGGTGGAGAACAGTAGAATTGCTAGGGTAGGGTGTAAGTCTAAAAAATGTTGGAGAGCACGGAGGCTGTCATCATGAGGGATAGCACACATACATACACACACATTGTGATGTGTTGTTTCCTTGAGCAAGACACTTTATTTCACATTGCTCCAGTTTACTCAGCTGTAGAAATGAGATGATAGGGACTAGGGTCCATATCATTCCACTGCAAAGTGGAATGATATGGACCCTCGTAAAAATGATGATGATGATGATGATAAACACACATACAGCACAAGCTTTTTAAGTTCATTTTCCCTGCTAAAGTAAGAGTTAGCCTTAGGTTTTATACACATGATAGAATTCTTTTTGAGGCGATGTTTTTTGGCTGGGTGTTTTTCTTGTTACTAATTCTTAGTTACCCCTTATGACATGCAGGGATATGGGGTACCTATTCTAAACTAGATACATGCAGCCTAAACCAGACATATAGTATTTGAGATTAAATTTGTAAACAGAGTTACAACCGTATGTTTAATAAATATCTATTTAATCTTGCTGTGAAAATAGTCACTTTGATAAAAATCATAGACCTCTGAGTAGCCAGGACATATTTTACAACAATTACAACTCTTGTAGTTGTAAAATATTCTCAGTCCATACTGTAAAATGGTTGGTCATACCAGCTCCCAATATAAATATACCCTGTCCACAGTCCACACCCTCTCCCAACATTAATGTACCCAGTCCACAGTCCATACCCCTTCCCAACAGTCCATACCCCCTCCCAACAGTCCATACCCCCTCCCAATATAAATGTACCCAGTCCACAGTCCATGCTGTAAAGTGGCTGGTTATACCACCTCCCAACATAAGAATGCCAACTTAAAGAATTCCACAGTGCTGAAATATGCAAATGACATCAAGCTGTACCTTGAGATAAAAAGGACAGATCCTGAACACTATAGATCTTTCCTGCAATCTGACCTGGACACAGTGTAGCAATGGATCACAGACTGGCAACTCAAGTTGGCTGTGGACAAGTGTAGCACCATGCATTTTGGGAGTAAAAACCCAGCATCCACATACTCCCTCCACAACACTAATATCAAGAAGTTTTCTTGTGAACGTGACCTGGGCATTACAGTCAGCAGCGATTTGCGTTGGACGCAGCACGTCTCTAAAATTGTCAAGAAGGCCGAGGGTCTCTTAGCATCACTCAGCAAGACCTTTGTCAGCCGCTCTCCTGCTATCTGTTTAAAGCTGTATATAGCTATGGTGCGGTCACACTTAGAATTTGCATCACCAGTCTGGAACCCCTATCTTGCTCAGAACATTGATCTCCTGGAAACTGTTCAGAGACGTGCAACCAAGCAAATACCCTCCATCAGGCATCTACCATACTCTGATCACCTTGCTTCCCTGGGCATGGATACATTGAGGCTCCGACATCTGGCAACTGACTTGGTAAACACCCACAAAATTACTAACCATCTTGCCAACAACAACCCCGAGCACCTTTTTGAATTCCATGTCTAACACACATGGGCATGCCCACAAAGTTAGAAAACAGCACAGCTCCCATGACTTTTGGAGTACTGTACACAATAATTTCATTAATATTATTATTATAAATGTACCCAGTCCTTATTGTACAGTGGTTGATCATAAGAAGGGTATACCCCCCTCCCCCTTCTCTGTTGCTGTGTTTGTCAGATGAAAATGTTTGCTATAAATTCATTCATGTTTAAATATTTATCTAATTTTCTTCCTTTCGCACCTGCCTCCATACAGAATCCACGCAGAGTTCCAGCTCAATGAACCACCAAACCTGCCATTTTGGTTTAGTCCAGCCTATTTCTCTGGGAACCTCATCATCAACAAAAACTCCACAACTGTCCTCAAGTTTCATCTAACCGTACCAACTCAAAAGAAACTCAATGTTGGTTAGTAAAGATTATTGGGAATATATTGTCTTAGTGTGTGTGTGTGTCCCTCTGTGTATATATTTTTTCATGCCCAGAGTTGCTGAAGCATGGAACAAACTACCTGCATCAGTTATTAGCTGTCGAGATACTGCATCCTTTAAAACCCCTATGCTTCCTGAGATTCACCAACACTACACCTGATGTCCCCCCCTCCATACACATGCACACATGTATATCATGACGCATACACTATTCACTTCCCTGACATTTGTATATTATTCTATGTACTATACATGCACCTTTGATGAGTTGTAGTGCACCTGAGCACTGTACACAATAATTTCATTATTATTATTATTATTATATATATATATATACATACAATGTTCTACAAGTGTCTTTATATATATATAACATTGTTTCAGACATGGAATGGTTAACAGATGATAGAGATGCCAACAACATGGAAGTAAACATTGGGTTTCTACCTAAAATGGAACTAAACTCTTACGCGAAATCCTCTGTACAGACTGAGTATATAGAGATGGAGGCTAGTGGAAGGGATAAGGCAGAGCAGGAAGTATCTAGAATTTCATGGACAGAAGAAATTTCCATGGAAGAAGCAATGAAATCTTTGCAACTAAAAATGTATCCTTTTAAAGAAGTAAGTAATTGGTAAATATATTTTAGTTTGATTGAAATCAATTGTTGTGTGATTGCCTTTGTATCTGTGTGTGTGATTGTTTGTGTATCTGTGTGTGATTGTCTGTGTACCTGTGTGTGTGATTGTGTATCTCTGTGTGATTGTCTGTGTATCTCTGTGTGCGTATGTGATTGTCTTAGTATTTCTGTGTGAGTGTGTGTGTGATTGCCTGTATATCAGTGTGTGTGTGTATCTGTAGTGTATATGTGTGTGTGTATCTGTAGTGTGTATGTGTGTATGTATCTGTAGTGTGTATGTGTGTATGATTCCCTGTGTAGTGTATTTCTGTTCAATATGGAATTTTCCTATTTCTAGGTTCCATATTACGAATTTGCTTCAGCATTTAAGAGAGCCCAGCTTGAACAAAAGCTGGTTCATTTCATCTTATTATGGGGAGTCCTTGATGACCAGAGTTGCTGAGGTTCTGGGCGAACCCTGCGAGAAACTGCTCTCCAGAGTTCGCCCGTTAAATCTTTACTTAAGGAACACTTCATCAGTACATCCTGCCTTGTAGTTGACCTTGAGGTAAGTCATTGCTCCAGCCCCACTCCATTCTCTGTCTTATAAAAGCCTGTTCTGAGGTAAACATTGGGCACACAATGGTTTTTACTGTTTAGCTTCAGTAGAGAAACACTGAAAGCAGCTGGACAGACGGGATGAAAGCTGATTTCAAACTTCTGAACCTCATAGAGGAAATGATGGAAGAACACAACAGGTAGAGTGAGGCTGAGCTGTAGATCTGTCCAACCCATATAAGCATGGAAAAAAAATGAATATAAAATGAAGATGATGAGCTATGGAAGGATCAGCATTGTCCTGAACTCTTTTCAGGGACACGTCAGCTGGTGGCAGGAGGGTAACCTCAAGGGCCAGATGACGGTGGTAAACTGGGTGATGGATTAAGTCTACTAACCAAGTAGGCCAAGGGTTTTGAACTCAGGAAAGAAAGAGCCAGAACAAATACTGTAAGGCATCTTCTCTGACAATGAAGTAAATTCACCAATCCACCACCTGGGACTTAATTTTATTTACTTGTGGAAGAAACACCACAAAACAAAGTCTTAACCCTTTATTAGCATATTTTTAATGAAACCTATGGGTTTCTAATATTTATGAAAATAATCAAAAATTTGGAGGGATTTAATAATCTAACTAACTTTCTCATTATAAAGCTGATGTTTGGAACACAACTTAATGAAGTTCTTATTTAAAAACTTTCAATCATAATTTTATATAAGTATAAATACTGGGGCCAGTTTCAGTTAGTTTGCTCTCAAAAGGGTTAAAATCGTTAAAAATAAACAAAAATATTTATTTTAAAACAGCATATATTTGAAAATAAGGTAGATGTGGCTACCATTTTTGAATTAAAAGAATGAACTGTGAAATCTAAACACCTTTAAATATTCCTCCATACACAGAAAAATATCATCATCATCATCATCGTTTAACATCTATCTTCCACACTAGCATGGGTTGGACGGGTTTGTCCCACTTGAAGAAAATTGGTCAGGTGACCGTGTTTCGCTCGTATGGGACTGCCTGGCAGGTTTTCTACGGCTGGATGCCCTTCCTAACACCAACCACATTTACAGTGTGGACTGGGAGGTTTTTACCTTGTTACCTACACGGCCACATTACAGCATGGACTGTGTGTTTTTTTGTCATGACACCTACACGACCTCATTTATTTTGGACTGGATGTTGTGGTACCAACATAACTTTACAGAGAAAGGGTGGTGTTGGTGGGAGTGGGAAGGTGGAGTAGGGGTAGTGGGAGGGGGTGTATATTTGGTTAAGGTGCTTACTGGCTGTAGGTTTCGCTTTGTACATAGGCAAGGCGGGTCTTCTGTATTACTGCATGGCACCAAAGATCTCGGTCCAGTGACATTGTCTTAGAGAGGTGTAAGTGTGGAAGGTTGGAATTTATCAAATCATTCTAGGTTTTTCTGGGTCTACCTACTCAGTAACTTCCATCAATTTTGATCGCCCTGCCCTTTTTAATACAGCTGTCGTCTTTCATGCGCATCACATGACCATACCAACGTAGTCTTCTCTCGAGTAAACAGCATCTGATTCCTCTTATTCCTAATTTCTCACTTAGTTCATTTATGCTTTGCCATTCACGTATATTACTATTACACATCCAATGGAGCATGCATGCTTCGTTCCTTTCCAGTCTGCACAGGTTCTTTGCATGCAATGCCCATGTCTCACTGCCATGTAACATTGCTATGTAACATTGCTGTTCGTATACAGGCATCATACAATCTGCCTTTCATTTTTAGAGAGAAACCTTTTGTGGCCAACAGCGGTATAAGCTCTTTGAACTTTTTCCATCCCGTTCTGACTCTGGCTACTGTACTTTCAGAGCACCCTCCACCACTGCTGATTTCGTCACCCAGGTAACAGAAAGTGTCCACTATTTCTATAGAACCATCTGGGCAATAGAAGGAGCTAGTATCCTGTGGGCACTTGCTACTTATTGCACCTGAGCATCGGCCACATATAAAATCTACATTCTTAGATAGCTTACCTGTGATCCCACTACATCTTTTATGTACCCATAGTTTGCATTTGGGACATAAAATGGAATTTCTAAAAACATAGGAGATTATTGTTATGTCAACATTTCAATGGTTATTTTCATCTCCTCAGAGAAAAACTACCCTTATGATTCTGTGAAATGTCCACCGTTAATGACACCGTTATGTTTTTCTGTGTACAAAGGAATAGTTGAAAGTGTTAACACTTCACAGTTCATTCTTTTAACAACTAACATTCCAAATGAAAATAACGGTAGTTATATTTAGTTTATCTTTCAGTTAAAAATAATTTTTTATGTTTGTAAGTTTTTATTTTTGTCTGTTGTATATAAATTGCAGGATTTGAAGCAAGGCAAAGACAAGGAACTTGCTAAACTCGCAAGTGCATTTCTAGAGAATTATAAATTTCCTGTGATGATGATGGTTTCTCTGCCCAATGGCACCATCTTACACAAAGTTAATGCCAACGATCTCCTTGATGATCCAGTAGATTTTTGGAAAACAGGGTATGGCTCTTTCAACTATTTTTATCAACTGTCTTATTAAAATAATTCATAATGGAAGACATTGTCTATGATTTTAAAATAATTTTGAAAATAATCAAGAATATATATATGTATAAACAAGACTATATATAGTAAGTTTTTAACTAAAATGAGATTGCTTGTAGTTTATTCCTAATACATCAACACTGTCACTGTTTAATGTTGTTTTCATACTGACAGGGGTTGGTCACAGACCAAACCTAATTGAAGCTACTGCCCTTTCAGATGGACCAGGGGCTACACTATGCTTACATACATTCCAGTTTTGGCATGGTTTCTACAGCTGGATGCCCTTCAAATCACCATGTACTGGATTTGTTTTATCATGGCACCAGTACCAGGGAGGTTGACGTGTCATTGATACAACTGAAGTCCTCATAATCCTTTGTTTGGGATGGTTTTTATGGCTAGATGCCATTCTTAACACCAACCACTTTGCAGAGATTACTGGGTGCATTTTATTGTAGCACTAACACAAGTGAGGTGGTCATGTCCGTCACTTGACTGAAGGGCTCTATATGTCTTAAGTTGCTACCAGTTTGATGTTAGTCATTTCATAGACAGTATCAAGTACATTTTGTAGTGGCACCAACACTAGCAGGAGTAGCATTGCTCTGCATCAGAGCAAGGCTACTCCTGCAAGAATATGAAGGGGCTTGGGGTGAAATAGTGATGTGAGGTGGGGAATATGAGAAAGTGGAGTATGGGCAACAGTAATATGGGGAGTTTTGTTACATCTCTCTACATGATTTTGACAAAGGATGTGGTATGAAAATAATCAAGGACATATATAGTAAATTCTTTACCTTCAAAACACTACCTAAGATTTTCAAATAATTTTGAAAATAATCAAGAATTTGGAAGAATTTAGTAATATAACTAACTTTATTATTATTATTAAACTGGTGTTAAAAGTTCTAATATAAAATTATGATGTAAGGTTTTTAGATAAATAAAAACACTTTAAACCTTTCGTTAACATATTTCTAATGAAACACACTTTGATTTTCAAATAATTTTGAAACTAATCATAAATATCTCACATCTCCGATATTATGGACATATGGTTAGAATGTCTCAGGAAAGAATAACTGGACAAATTTTATAAGCAAAACCAACCGAAGGAGACCCAGGGGTAGATCCTGAGCAAGATGGTTGGATAACATCCATGTGAAGGTGCATGGCTTAGTGGTTAGAGCATTGAGCTTGCAATCAAAAGGTTGTGAGTTCAATTCTCGGACCGGGTGATGTGTTGTTTCCTGAAGCAAGACACTTTATTTCACATTGCTCCAGTTTACTCAGCTGTAGAAATAAGATGATAGGACTGGGGTCCCTATCATTAAATTACCCAAGACACCTCCAACGAGATATACCTTGGAGGAGGCCAGCTAAATCTTGGCTGGTTTCATTTGGAGATCCAGCTAAATCAATTGGAAATGGTTGCTTCTGACAGGACATGCTGGAAGGTATGCTTGAGGACTCTGCCAGGAATAAAGAAGGATCGAAAATTTGGAGAGATTTAGTAATATAACTGATTTTCTCATTATTTACTTGGTGTTTAGAATATAACTTAAAAATTCTTACATAAAATTATGGAAGGTGTTTAAAACCCATTAAAATAAACAGGTTTGTATTATAGAAGCAGGAGTGGTTTCAGGCAGTTAAGTGTCAAAAGTATTTGTTTGTAAAAATATAAATAACTTCTCTCTGTCTCTTTGTAGGTTTCAAAACCCAATCACTGTGTCTTACGTAACATTCTTGAAGACAGGACTTCAAAAAAGTGTAGAGTACGGTACAGAATCCAACTTTTAACCTGGTCATTGCGGAAATTACATGTTAACAAATTTAGAAATGTTTTTATTTTAATTATATATTTTTTTAATATTGAAATTCAGCAAAGAACTAAAGTTCTGTGATATAAATTGTTAATATTACCTCTAAACATATGCACACATTAACACACATACACAAATACACATACATACCCAAAACACACACACGTATTCACATTCACACACATTTAGTGTTACCCAGTCAGTGTAACACATGATTGATGGCCTTAATATAAAGCTCTGTTGGGTATGTTAGGGCCTGATGTGATATTTAAAATATCTGCTGTACATACTGACTGGGTTCAATTAAACTGGTGAATAGTGGTATTAATAACAAACATACACACTGCTATAGATTTAGGTACACCATAACTATTTTGTTACCATGTTTCTAATGAAACAATGCATATCAATTAATTATTTCATTATTAACCCTTTACCATTTACATTACTCTATATATTCTATAGTATTTTCACAGTAAAAGCTTTACCTCACATAATATCTCACATAACATTTACATTACTCTATATATACTATAGTATTTTCACAGTAAAGACTTTACCTCACATAATATTTACATTACTCTATATATACTATTGTATTTTCACAGTAAAGGCTTTACCTCACATAATATCGAATCGATGAGATTTTGATATTTATTTTGAGAGCAATACCTTAACATCAGTATGAGTGGCTGGTTACAGCCAGTTTGAACAGAAAGAGGTGAGAGAATTCTGGCTGGATATGACCGGTTTAAATGCTAAATGCTAAATGGTTATGTAACTTAACAAAAGGCTCTTATATAAAATTATGTTGGAGATTTTTTATTTAAATAAGAACCTTTTAACCCCCCCCCCCTTTTTTTTTTACCATATTTCTAATGAAATACATAGCATCGTAATTAATTAATTAATTAAGATTTATAAAATTATTAATTATTAAGATGATATAACATAACTTAACTCTTTAAATTATGATGGAAGATTTTAATTTATATTATAAAAGAGCAACTGTTTTACCATCTGTCTGTCACAACATATATGTAAAAGGGGAGGAATGAAGAGTGGTTGTTGAGAGAGAGTGAGTGGTGTATCATTTATGATGTCAGAATGAAGAGATGAATCATTTAAAGCATAATAGAACAAGGTGATGTCATAATTACAAATTAATATATTTCAATATCTTTCATTAGGAAACATCTTCTCCAAAGTTTACAAGAGTGTTTTCCATTATTGTGTGCAAATCATCCATTTGTATAAAATATCTTTTCACTCCTCCATATATGTGTGACAGACAGTGGGAGAAATTGTTTCTCTTTTATAATATAGATAGATTGTCAGTGAAGGTTAATAACAGTTTGAATATAGTTGAACAAAGTCAATATAAACTTTATTTGAATAATTTATGATGGTACGTACACGATAAACAAATTTTTATCATGTAGCGACAAGTAATGACCTGGTTTATGTGGTTTGTGGGTAGGTTGCCATCAAAACGGTTTATAAGGGTCGACTGTTGGATTTTATAATTTACTATTACTAAGCTTTATACCAAATTGATGTTAGAATAATATTATATACTGGAGCTCTGATAACAAATATCTGTCTCATACAAACACATGTTTACACATCCTTATACTCTCTCATAAACACATTATATATATTTCTCCACATTACCACACTGGATTGAAGATCAAACATCCATTATTTTGATCCTCACTCCAGTGTGACATTGAGGATCCTTCTTTGGTTTGCTATTGTGGTGAAAGTGAAGATGCTGTTCACCTGATTTGTGCCTTAAACACATCCACTCCATAATATTCATTATTTTCACCAAAATAACATTATTCTTGATAAAGTACCTTACTAAGTTCGAATCTCACTAAGGTTTTGTTTTTGTTTTTTTTTTTCAAGTGAAAAAGAAAATATCTTTAGGAAAAGTAAATCTTGATCAAGATAAATAAATTTTGTTCTCTCATATTTTTGCTTTGTCTTTTTTTAAATATATATTTGTTATTTTATGAATTATTGGAGTGTTGGGAGCACCTGAAATTTGAAAATGTGAGAGACCCACACGTAGGAAGTAACTGTAATAACCATAGAAAATAGTTGAGAAAATTGGGTAAACAGCCCCCAAGAGATGGGTAAAAAATGCACTGAGGTGCCTACGAAGGGTTGGTTTACCCTATTTTCTATAGTGATCAACTTATTAGTTGTGTTTAGGTCTCTCCCATTTTCAAATTAAGTTACTTGTTAAATGTTTAGTCAGGGAAGGACGGATAGTCCTAGGGCCTCAATGACTTGTGGGAAGGGAAGAAGGCATCCTCAAACTAGTGATCTAATCTAAATACTTGCAACCGAGGGACTCTACTAAAGGAGACCTAAGGACTATGTTGGAGTATTTAACCAACCACTGTAGAGGATGCTGTTAAAGGCACCCAAGAGCCAGGATTAAGCCTGCCACCCACGTAGACCAAGCTAAGATTCAGAATGCAAAGGGCTAAAATATTCTGCAAAGTATCACATTCAGCTCTTTAACAATACCACCAAAATGTTAATTGTTTCTACTTTTGGCGCAAGGCCAACAATTATCCCAGTGTATTACTGGTACTTTATTTTATCGACCTGGTAAGGATGAAAGGCAAAGTTAACCTCGGCTGAATTTGAATTCAGAATGGCAAGGGCCGTAACTCTATGCGTCAAAACATGGTGTCCAACCCTCTACTGATACTGATAATCCACCGCCAATACCACCAAAATGTTAATATACAAATGCTAACGATAATGAGTCATTACCATCAAGATCTCCAGTGCCCTCAGTCACTGGACTGCTATTTTCCTCCATCAAATTGGGAGGAAGGTATCATACCTAAAGAAGGAGTCCTGTGATGTGTGATGAAACCGATATCGCTGGCTGTTCTCCACGTCTCTTCACAATCTTATGCACTGTGGGGCACAGCTAAGATATACAATCTAGCTAAGGGTGTAGAGGTTATGCACATATATTTATATACACACTCACACATTTATATGTAGAGTTTCCCACTCCCCATTTCTTTCTTTCTGACATGTTTTTTACCAATACCTTGTAAAATTTGGTAGATGGAAACTGTGTGCTGTTTATGTCCCATAACTTAAGTTTGACAAATAGAAATTGATAATATGTAGCAGATATTAAAAAGCAAATACTACTAAAGGGGCGCGCTAACGAGGTTGTAGAAATGCTTGAACGTAAGGAGGTCGATGTTTGTTGTATTCAAGAGACCAGGTGGAGGGGTGGGTCTGCTAGATTCATTGAGGGTAAAAAACGATGTTATAAGCTTTTCTGGGTGGGAAACGACGATGGGCTGGGTGGAGTAGGAATCATGGTAGCAGAAAAGTGGGCGGATAAGATAATAGACGTAAATAGAGTGAACGACAGAATAATTAAAATACGACTTGTCCTCAATAGAACTACGGTGACAGTAATATCTGCGTATGCACCCCAATCCGGACTGCCCGGCACTATAAAAGACAGATTCTATGAGACACTGATGCTCACTACCTCCCAAATATCTGACAGTGACTATATAATTATTGCAGGCGACCTAAATGGTCACGTTGGGCAACATTGTGACGGCTACGACGAAATCCATGGAGGCTATGGGTTTGGTACTAGAAATGAGGAAGGCTCCAGAATCCTGGAATTCTGTGATGCAAATAACCTAACTATCTGTAACACTAACTTCCAAAAACGTGACAATCACCTGATCACCTATAGATCCGGGGAACACACAAGCCAGGTAGATTATATCCTTACCAGAAGACGTGACAGAGTGTCTGTTGTAAACACTAAATCCCTCCCCCATGAAGAATGCACCTCCCAACATAGACTGATAATTAGCGACCTCATAGTCAGGTCGAGACGTACTCGACAGCAGAAGAGGACTATCCTCAGGAGAAAAATATGGAAGCTAAAGGACCCCACAGCCAAAAATAAATTTCAAAACATATTACTTGATGCTTTCGACAGTAAGGAAGAACACTTAGAGTCGGACAATATAGAGGGACAGTGGGAATTTCTGAAAGCAAACCTGCTGTTGGCCACAGACGAAGTCTGTGGCTGGAGCAGGCCTGTATGCAGGAGGAGAGTAACATGGTGGTGGAACAGTAAGGTGGAGGAGTCAATTAAGGCCAAAAAGCAGGCTTGGAAAGTATGGCGGGATGGGGGAAGTAGAGTAGACTATCAAGTGGCCAGGAGGGAAGCTAGGAGAGAAGTGTACTTAGCAAGAAGGGAAGCTGAGGAAAGAAAGTTCAAGCATGTCCTACAACGCGATGACCAAAAACGTGAGGTGTTCAGGATTGCTAGGCAATGCGTCAAGGAAAACCGTGATATTGTCGGGGAGAAGTGTGTACTTAACGATGATGGCATACTTGCCATCACCGACACTGATAAGAAGGCAGCTTGGAAGTGTCACTATGAAAGGCTACTAAATGAGGAGAATAAATGGGAGAAAGACAGTCTCCCCCATGTCGACCCAATAGAGGGACCAGCAGTGTTAGTCGAGGGGAGTATAATAAGTAAGGCAATCAAGGATATGAAGACAGGTAAGGCGGCTGGGCCTTCGGAAATAGTTGCTGAGATGCTGAAGGCATCTGGCACGGTGGGACACACCATGGTCACCCGCATAGTTAACCAAGTCGTACAGAATGGGGTTGTTCCGAAGGACTGGCATAGCAGCATCATCGTTAACTGTTATAAGGGTAAAGGAGACGCCCTAGATAGGAGTAACTATAGAGGCATTAAATTAATCGACCAGGTCATGAAGGTCACAGAAAAAGTAATAGCGCAACTAATCAGAGAGAGAATTGACCTAGATGAAATGCAGTTCGGGTTTGTGTCAGGCAAAAGTACCACAGACGCTCTTTTCATAGTACGACAACTACAGGAGAAGTACCTAGCTAAAGGTAAACCCCTCTACTTAGCTTTTGTCGACTTGGAGAAAGCCTTCGACAGAGTCCCCCGCTCCATTATCTGGTGGGCTCTTAGAAAACTAGGCGTTGACGAATGGCTTGTGAGGGCTATACAAGCCATGTATAAAGAAACAGTCAGTAAGGTTAGAATTAACAACGAATATAGTGAAGAGTTTAGCGTAAAAGTTGGCGTCCATCAGGGCTCTGTTCTCAGCCCCCTACTATTTATTATTGCCCTTCAGGCTATAACAGAGGAGTTCAAGACAGGCTGCCCATGGGAACTCCTATACGCAGACGACCTGACACTCATAGCGGAATCAATGGCCGAGCTAGAGAAGAAATTCCAAACATGGAAGCACGGCCTAGAGTCAAAAGGACTTAAAATTAACCTGGCTAAGACCAAAGTTCTAGTTTGTAGGAAAGAAAACAAGGCGGCGGTCCCTTCTGGGAAATGGTCGTGCTCGGTGTGTAGGAAAGGCGTAGGTAGAAACTCCATTTTGTGTCCTAAATGCAAAGTATGGGTGCATAAAAGATGTAGTGGGATCACAGGTAAGCTAACTAAGAACATAGATTTTACATGTGGCCGGTGTTCTGGTGCAATAAGTAGCAGCAAGTGCCCACACAATACTAGCTCTTTCAATTGCGCAGAGGGTTCTATAGAAATAGTGGACAGCTTCCGTTACCTGGGCGATAAAATCAGCAGTGGGGGAGGGTGCTCTGAAAGTACAGTAGCTAGAGTCAGAACTGGTTGGAAAAAGTTCAGAGAGCTTATACCACTATTAGCTGCTAAAGGGTTCTCCCTAAAAATGAAAGGCAGGTTGTACGATGCCTGCATACGAACAGCAATGTTGCATGGCAGCGAGACCTGGGCATTGTGTGCAGAGGATATACGCAGACTAGAGAGGAACGAAGCTTGCATGCTCCGCTGGATGTGTAACAGTAATATACGTGAACGGCAAAGCATAAACGAACTAAGGAAAAAATTAGAGATAAGAGGGATCAGATGTTGTTTACTCGAGAGAAGGCTACGTTGGTATGGACACGTGATGCGCATGAAAGTCGATAGCTGTATAACAAAGTGCAGGGCAATAAAGATAGACGGTAGCCACGGAATAGGCAGACCTAGAAAAACCTGGGACGAGCTGATAAACTCCGACCTCACACACTTACACCTCTCCAAGACAATGTCACTGGACCGAGACCTTTGGCGGTACTCAGTGACAGAGAAGACCCGCCTTGCCAGTAGGCATCTCTAACAAAATACACCCCGTCCCACCCCCACCACCCCCACCCCATCCACACCACCCCGTCCTATGTAAAGTTATGTTGGTGCCGCGCCATCCGGGCCGAAACAAATGAGATCGTGTAGGTGTCACGACAAAAAAACACACAGTCCACGCTGTAATGTGGCCGTGTAGGCAACACGGTAAAAACCTCCCAGACCCACACTGTAAATGTGGTTGGTGTTAGGAAGGGCATCCAACTGTAGAAAACCTGCCAGACAGTCCTATGCGAGCAAGACAATCACTCTTGCCTCAAGTGGGACTACCCCCGTCCAAACCCATGCAAGCGTGGAACACGGACGTTAAACGTTGATGATGATGATGATGATGATGATGATGAATCTGGCATGTGGTGCACCAGTTGCAGTCTAAGTGACAGCAATAAAAGAGTAAGATTGTGGTGGACTAGCAGGTTCACAATCTAATAGTGGCCCCAGGGTTACACAGTGGAGGGTGTAGTGGAATAGTGGCCTCAGCTTACACAACAAAACTAGATTAAATTCCTTGACATTCACTGAAACATCACTAAATTATTATTCCTTTTTTCCTGCTAGCATGGATTAGATGAGACCTTTTTCTAGGCAGTTTTTCTACAACAGGTTACTATCTCTGATAACCTCTTCTCAGGTCTTACAGGGGCCACAATCTTGGTATGAAGTCTCGAAATGATTTCCATGCAGATCTGCATTTGGCAATAGAACCAGAACAGCCTCCACTGGCTCCTATCATAAGGGTGAGAAACCAAAGGCCTAGCAACACCAAGGCATCTGCTGCAGCTGAAACAATGCAAGTTAGAAATACAGGTGTGAAAATTAGAGTTAAGTTAAGAAAAACGTAACAAAACAACACTTTTACCTTAAATTTCATGATATTTTGGGGTTAGGACCCCTTTATCAAAGGAAATGATGTTGGTGATAACAAGTGAAGATCATTTGTATAGATACTGGGTCAGAAAAAGGCAACATGCACAGACTGGTAGAGTTACAATAGCCATCCAGCCACATCTGACTAACAGTGTTACTCATCACCAATCTTTTGAAAAAGGGGTCATAACCCTGAAATATGAAATATAAGGTAAATGTATAAACTGATGTTTTTCTTACTTTACACTAGTTTTCATTGTACTGGCTTTCCAAAAACAATCAGAACCATAATATGAAATGGAGAAGAGTGAATAAATTGAATTTAAAACATTTCATTTTTAATTCATATTTATTGAGCTTTGCAACATGGTATTGGTTAATTAAAAGACAAATGAAAGAATTGCAGTTAAGATTTGTTAAGTTAATTAACAAATATAAACATGTATGTGTATATATATATATATACACACACACACACACAAAAAAAATGATGGCTTCAAATGTTAATAATTGGTCTCTATCTTAGAATGTTTATTATAATTAACACAAAACATTAATTATAATGAGGGGTCATGTTACAAAAAGTGGTGGTGCCTGGATTTTCCTCATGTCACATTCCTTTTAATTATCCTGTTACTTCCCAGTTAGATGGGCTGAAGGTAGGCTCCCGTTTACTACAGGGCTGACAATGATTGTAGGGGTGTGGTTGTAGGAGCATGACTGATGAGTGGAGGAGCCTTATACAATTTGATGAGTGGAGCCTACTTCATGGTGGTGACTTGTCGACCAATTGTTGTTGTTAGGTGGAGACTGGGTCAATACTGCTGTAGCTGCTAGGTAAAAGGTTGTTCAGAAACCAGATTGAGTTTCTTGTATATATATAAGTTTATCCTGGGTTCAATCGGGGGTAACCACAGTAAGTAAGGTACTCAATACAAAGAGTATAAATATTTAATATAGAAAAGGCTTCTACAGGACTTCAGGAGAAATCATCAGGAAGCCCTGATGATTTCTCCTGAATTAAACAGTTCTAGTCCTGTAGAAGCCTTTTCTATTTTAAATATATATATATATCTGCTGCAGGAATTATTTATTGAAATGAAATATTATAAAATCAATATCATTTAATATGTTTTCCTTGCTAACAAAAGTTAGACAAATAATATAAATAACTGAAATTAAAAAAATAATAAAATAAGATAGCTTCCTAATCAAAATGTGACACCTTATATGGATTTATCTAAGATCTTTGAAACAAAATACATAAAATAAACCACCTATAGACATTATTATTATCATTAAAGAAATCATCGTTATTATTAACAGTAGAGGTGCCAGACTACATGTTTCACAAAATTTAGATTTGTCCCATGTACTGAGTTCAAATCCTACCAAGATCAACTTTGCCTTTCATCCTTCTAGGATCAATAAACCATCTCCCCAGTATATTTCTGGTCTTATATCAATGTTAGAAACAACAGTGGAGCCCCAGACTAAATGCTTTACAAAATTTTAATGTCTTCCATGTGCAGTATTTATATGAAGTGACCACTCTCCTTGACAGGTTGCCTTTCTTACAGCTTATAGTGTCCATGTCTTCCCTGAGCAATATTGGGAGTGACCTCTCCTAAACAGTTTGCCTTTGCTATGACAGAGTCCATGGTCCTCCCATATATATTTGAAGAAATGTAACGAAAAGATATTTTATGTATAATTGAATTAACCCCTTGATCTGGAAAGATGAAACTAAGTGAGTAGGAAACACACAGATAGCTTGATCTTGAAATCTCTCAGAACACAATATAGAGTTTTTACTGAAACCATAGTACCAAACTCCACAAAAAGAAATACTGTTTAATCAACATTTCTTTGTGGAAACAATATCATTGATCTGCTGTTATTGTACATCATTTTATGTGTCAGCTTTCCATGCTGGTAAGGGTTAAGGCTAGAGAACCATGCTTTATACATACGTTCCATTTTTGGTACAACCTCTGCAGCTTGATGCCTTCCCCAATGCCAACAACTTAGGATATAGATATTTATACACATAGCCAGCAGAGACCCCATAATACATGATGAGGATATCATTACAACAGACAACTTACCTAAAGCAACTTCAATTATTTTACTGGTTACAATCAATAACTTGACAAATAAGACAATCTTGAGTGAAGCAGAATCAATAATCAAAAGCTTGTACACAGGAAGTGACACAGCTTAGGGCAGCTCGGTTATTTGAGAAAAGTAATTTAAACAAGCCAAAAGTCACCCCACAATTAAGTAAGGGTAGATAAATCTGTAAGACTATCACCCTCTAATCACAGTATGTTGTGTCTCTCTGCCACAATCACCAGACAGTATGTTGTGTCCCTGTGACACAATCATCATCCAGTGACTGCCAGTTGCAGTATGTTGTGTCCCTATCATAGTAGAGTTCAACATTAATTTGAAAGTAACAAATCATTGTTTCAAATCAATTTTAAACACATACCAGGTACACCCAGTACATGCTGTACAGGGCATGGTTTCAGAAAAAATCTTCAATGAGCTATTTCGCAGAAATATTAAGGAGTGGGTGAGAGAAAATAAAAATAAAATGAGAGATTCTTATGATAAACACATGAAAGTTTATCTTTAGGTAGAAAAAAGGGTTAAATGATTTTTAAAAAACAAACATTTCTGATTAATTCTAGTATGAGAGCTATTTCATTGAAAATATGAATTATTGAAGTAGAAATCAAACAATGAAAGGTTGTCACATTCTTTCATTGACTCAGTCTATGCAAACCTTATGTGAATGTTGGCTGATGGTCCCAATAGACAGAATTGTATTAGTGTTAGCCAGGAGGATAGCAAATATGTTGAAATATATAGAGACCAATGGTAACAGCATCAACCAATGAACAGTTGTCACATTCTTTCATTTGTTCTTTCTCTGCAAACCCTCATAGTTTCATCAGGTAGAATTGTAATGACATGACCCAGGAGGATACCAAGGGAGACACATTGAATTTACAGATAACTTATGGCCCCAATTCAGTGCCTCAATGATATATTTTAAAATAAATATAAAAATTATAATTGGAAATGCCTTGCTGAAAAAACGGCCAGTTCATAGTATGGCTTTAAATGGAATACACCCTACCTCCTCATCAATAAAAACATATTCATGATCTCACTGTTCAATAAACCAACTGCTAATCATTCGTGGCAGATTGTTTTCTTTTTATAAATATATTGTCCCCATTTTGTTCTCATCTAAGAGGAATATATATATATATATATATATATATATAAAACACAGTCCACGCTGTAATGTGGCCATGTAGGTAACACGGTAAAAAGTTCCCAGTTCACACTGTAAATGTGGTTGGTGTTAGGAAGGGCATCCAGTCATAGAAAACCTGCCAGATAGAGTTCTAGACGAGCGAGACATGGTCACCCGACCAATCTTGTCTCAAGTGGGACAACTCCCGTCTAACCCATGCTAGCGTGGAAGATAGACATTAAACGATGATGATGATATATATATATATATATACCACCATACATACATACAAATCTATGTATATGTTATATATATATGTATGTTATTGTAATTTTGTGTTAATTAATCTATTATTAGTTATCCAGTTGCAAGTATTGATCACTATACACTTATGTAATAAAGATTGAGCACTCGGCATAGTATCATACCAGGGAAGCTATACTATCATGTATGTGTAAGTACGACAGAGTGTTGATGTAGTAATGAACTAAAAGGCAGTAAGGTTAGAATTTTACCACATTCTATTTACTATGTAATTGTTGTTATACATATTTCTATGGCATCCATTATGTAATCTTCACATACGATCTCTTAAAACAATTCTTACTTGCATAAACATGTCAGCTAGGTGCTGAAGATAGAACACCTGAAGCCCACCAGCTGGTATATGTCATAATAAGAACTTACATCACTAATATTTATACAAGTGAGAACTGTCTGAGGAGACCATATCTGAGGATTACATAATGGATACTTTCAAAATATGTATAACAGTGATTACATAATAAATAGAATGTAGTGAAATTCTAACCTACTGCCTTCTAATTCATCACTATATATGTGTGTATATATATATATATATATATATATATATATATATATATATTTATATAAAATGATGATGATGAGAGAGAGAGAGAGAGCTGCGATGTGATGTTACTAATTGAGTCTAAGACCATTATTTAATTTAGTGTTCAAACAAAAATGATGATTAATGGAAATATAACAGCAGCAGCAGCATCAATAATGACAAAAATAATGTCAGCAATTGTCACTTGAGTGAGAAATAAAACAAAGTGATGATGGTAGTGATGATGATGGTGATGATAGTGATTATAACGATGATGACAAAAACCTTCAACATTTTCATGAACTTTAAACGTTAATGTTAAACACTTCTACAGATGTATTCCAAGAGGAACTTAGTTCATGTTTCAAGACAGGAAATGTCAGATGTAATTTTTAAACCCTGACTAATAAAGTATAAGGCCAGAAATTGGGCAGGGGTGGGTAGGTTAGTTGATTAAATCAACCCTAGTACTTGACTGCTATTTTATCTTAATCCCTGAATGATGAAGGACAAAATTGATCTCTGTAGGACAGTATCAATCCACCACATTTTTAATTAAAATTTACATAGATTAATAATAACAATAACAACAATTTCTTTATTTGCCACAAGGGTACCAAGATGATTTGGACAGCACAAGGACATGATAGAAACACACGGTAAAGGTGGGAGTGTTGTATCTTGTTCTTGTGTCATCCAAATCATGTTTATACCTCGACCACACACAATAAAACTTTAATCAACAAGACATTTAAAATACGGTATTAAATTAGATTTTTAAAAAATTAATAAACAAAAAACAAACAAATATTAAATAAATATATTAAAAACAAACATTTTTATGGAAGTTAGTTTTTCTCGAATTTCTGATTTTCATGTATGTTGTTATATTTGTTGTATGTTTTTAATGTTTATCGTTATTGGTTTTGTCATGTATGCTGTTCTTGGTGGTTAATGTTGTTTGTCCTTGCGAAATGAAAAGTTCCGAAATATGCCAGGTTTCTTGTGATGATTCACGTCAGATTTACCATGGACCAACTCCACTTCCAGTTCTATGTTGTTGTTTAAAGTCAGCCATTTACGTACTGTACTACTCTCATTATCTGAAAGACAATAATAATAATTTCATTTGTTTGTCACAAGGGAATCAGATGAATGGACATTACAAAGACAGGTTACCTAGAGTGTGGCGGGATTTACAAGGACATAAAAAAAAGGTTGTCATATAAAGCCAAGAGGCAAGTGTGAAAAGATTGGAAAAATGGCGGTAAGCAAAGATCAGTAACAGGTAACTAAGAGGGAAGTTAGACGATAGGTATACGCAGCTAGAGAGAGGCTGAAGAAAGAATGTTTGCCAATGATTTGCAATGTAAGGATCAGATACGTGAAGTGTTCTCATCATTTAAAGAAATTACTGGAGGAGAGAACCTTTTCCTCCACTTTCACCTTCCTTTTCAAGTGGAACTTGAAAAACTCAATAAGAACTTGACTGAAGAAGAAAATGTCTGCTGTATTCCCTATCAATTTTATTTATTATATACTCTTTTTTGCCATAGTCACCAGACAGAAATAAACTGGTTGTTCTTCCCTGCTGAAAGTGGTGGGGAAGTGATTCTTATGACAAACTTGTTCCATATACTAATCTGTGCTACATGCAACAGAAGCTGTTTGACATAACTCCACAGGTCAGTGATATCTGGGTATTAAATAAATGTGTACAGAATGGTTTTATCACCCTGCATACATTTTAGACAAGTCTGCATGACAGCACTTCCATGACTGAAAAGTTTATCTCAAACTGGCAGCATCCCTCAACAGCACAGCCAGACCAAGGATTTCAGGAAGTTATCCAAAGTGGTCTCCAGCCCCAAAGTCATCCACAAAAGACCTGACAGTTCATCTTAGAGCATCATTACTTTTCTCTACTACTAGTCCTCTACATATTGCTAGAGTGGAACTTCCACCCATCAGTGTCCAACTGGTATAGACTGCTGAGTATTCTAAATGCCAGACACCTAGTTTCAGTCTTTGCTTCACCCAGATTTGCAGCTCATTCAAGGAGATAAGATGTGAAAAAGCATGACTCACAATTGGCAACCATACCATCTAAAGATCTCTGCAAATACTACAGCCTCAGCACAGATATATTATCCCCCTTGTAGAGAGTGTTGGTAGTAGATGGGCCATCTGACTAATGGAACATGCCTCCTCAACAGAAGGCAAAAAAAGCATACACTTCAATCTGGTGAGACAAGGGCTGAGGCAAGGCACAGCATTTAGGTGATAAACAATGACTGAGGTAAAGTAGGTAATAATCATAATATTGATTTCTAAGGCCAACAATTTGTGGAGAAGTGGAAAGTTGATTATATCAACTCTGGTATTTTAATGGTACTTTATTTTATTGATCTTGAAAGGATAGAAGGCAAAGTTGAGCTCAGTGGGTTTTGAAATCAGAATACAAATAGTTGTAACTAAATGCTTTGTCCAACGCTTTAATGATTCTGGCAAAGAAAGTTCATTAAAATACTAAATTCCTCAAAAAAATTGATTATTCTCAAAATTAATTAAAATGCATAAGCAGTGTCTTTCATTAGAAACATGAAAGATAAAGGTTTAATGTAGGGTTTATCAACTCACCTCCAAATAATTCTCGTAAAGTAAAATTTTTGGAAGCTAAATGTTCCTTGGTTCCTTTTTTCATATCAAAGACAAGCATTGAGTCTGCAGACACACCAATTCCTCGGTCAACCTGAACAAAAGAAAAAGTTAATCTCAACAAAGAATTGACTATTCCAACCTCAAAACCAAAACCAGACTGCTCCAACCACCAAACAAGAATGGACTATCCCAACCACAAAACCAAAACCACTGTCCCAACCACCTAACCAAGAACGGACTGTCCCAACCACCTAACCAAGAACGGACTGTCCCAACCACCTAACCAAGAACGGACTGTCCCAACCACCTAACCAAGAACGGACTGTCCCAACCACCTAACCAAGAATGGACTGTCCCAACCACCTAACCAAGAATGGACTGTCCCAACCACCAAACAAGAATGGACTGTCCCAACCACCAAACCAAGAATGGACTCTCCCAACCTCAAAACCAGACTGTCCCAACTACCAAACCAAAACCAGACTGTCCCAACCACCTAACAAGAATCGACTATCCCAACCACAAAACCAGACTGTCCCAACCACCTAACCAAGAATGAACTGTTCCAACAAACCAAGAATAAGTTAAAAACATGAAAAAATAGTGCCAGAAAACCACAATACAATAATGGTATATTAGTTTAATACTCATCAGAAATGAGAAGAGAGTTTTAATGTTCCAGGTGCTAGTCCTTCATCAGAAGATAGAAACAGAGAGAAGAGAGGATGTTTTGGAGAGAGGAGAAAAAAAAAGGTTTGATCAGGGCTAACCTGGAACTAAACAATAACAACACTAAAATATGAAACTTACTTCAAAAGTTAAGTTGAACTGAGGTTCAAGTTGAGCTTTAACTGTAGTTGAACGACCAAGGATTCGCCCTCCTGGTCGTAGTTTAGATCGGGTGGAGGTGTGTTGGTGCCTGCACAGAACAGAAATGTGAAATATTTTAGTGATGGTGGTGGTGGTGGCAATGAGTGGTGATGGTGGTAGGGATGAGTAACACAGAACATGTCAATAAATACCACAAGGCATTGTTGTTTAATTGTTTCCCCCTCCTGCATATCTATTTCATCTAATAAATACTATTCTAACTATATAAGGAAAACATAACATTATGAATAATAATAAGAGGTAGACAAAGAAAGGTCTGGGCAGAGTGAGAGCTGACCTCAAATGACTGAGACACAGAGGAGATGAAGGACCGGGACAACTGGAGAGATGCTGTGCTGAGAAGGACCTGTCCAACCCATGCAAGTGTGGAAAAACAGACCTAAAAACAATGATGATAATGAGGAGGACACACATATATATATATATACACACAAATATATAATATATATATATACACACACAAATATATAATATATATATATACACACACAAATATATAATATATATACACACACAAATATATAATACATATATATACACACACACACAAATATATAATATATATACACACACACAAATATATAATATATATACACACACACATATATATAATATTTATATATACACACACAAATATAATATATATATATTTATATATATACACACAAATATATAATACATATATATACACACACACATATATATATATATATATATAATACATATTGGACTTGTAATCGAAAGGTTGTGAGTTCAATTCTCAGACCAGGTGATGTGTTGTTTCCTTGAGCAAGACACTTTATTTCACATTGCTCCAGTTTACTCAGCTGTAGAAATGAGATGATAGGGACTGGGGTCCATATCATTCCACTGCAAAGTGGTCGTTGAGGTGCCACAGCAAAAAAAGCATCCAGCACTCACTGTAAATGAGGTTGGTCTTAGGAAGGGCATCCAGCTGTAGAAATCAAGCCAGAATCAGTTCCTGTCCCATCCTTGCAAGCAGGGAAAAGCAGACGTAAAAAAAAAAAAGAAAAAAAAAATATACACACAGACACGCATATATATATAAATACGTACACACACATATACATAAAATAATAATTGTTTCTACTTTTGGCACAAGGCCAGCAATTACTCCAGTATATTACTGGTACTTTATTTTATCGACCCCGTAAGGATGAAAGGCAAAGTTAACCTCGGTGGGATTTGAACTCAGACCATAAAGGGCCTTAACTGTATTGAATGCATGGTCTTGTTTACAGTGTGTGTGTAGTGTGTGTAGTGTGTGTGTGTAGTGTGTGTGTGTGTGTGTGTGTGTGTGTGTGTGTGTGTGTGTGTGTGTGTGTTCATGTATGTGTGAGTGTGTGCCTGTGTGCGTGTGTAAACCACCGTTGGAATCGGAGACATAGGCTGCGAAACACGATCATCACTGACAACGAACTCGCAGAGAGAATCCCTTATGGTTGATTCCCAACCTGCTAGAAATAGCTGTCAGGTTGGTTAGCATACGTGGTATGTCTTTCTTCTTCTTTGATGTCATAAAATTAATATCAATAGACTTTCCTGGATATACTCTTATCCTAATCCTCCTGTACATACTTTCCGATTGTCACTTTCCGTTTTTTTTCGCGTGATACGCGAAGGAACCAACCAACAAACATCTCTCTTTTATATCTCTTTTATTTGTTCATTCAAAATATTTTTCAGCTAATTCTGTCGTACAATATACATCAGCAATCATTATCTAATGTTTAAAACATATGAATAGCTGCAATATATGCACCATATCAATCAAAAACGATATGAGAATTGAATACCATACAAAAGCACCAGTAAGCTGTAGATAGAAATGTTAATAAATACAACATTTGGCTTGGGTAAACTTTAAGATGTTCTTTCATTGTAGGTTTCTTTCCTCAGCCAGTACGTTAAAGAAAATTGATAGTTACAACAATAAAGGTTGAACAGAGAACAAATTTTTTAACAAACTTTACAATAATTTGTACAACCATAATGGAAATTCCAAGTAACAGAAAATACATAAATTACATTGTTAGAACCTCAAAGTATACAATATTTTTTGTTTGGCCCCCGGGAGCAAAGATGAAGAGATTGTTTGGCGAGCTCAACCTAGAGCATCCTACATACACTTGACCATGGTTTTCCTAGATGAAGGCCAGCAACTTTTAGGGTTTGACCCTGAGCTTTGTTGATGGTAATCATGAAGCTTAGTCTCTCTGTTGCTCTAGTAACATTTTTTCTTCTGGAAAATCAGATCTTGCGGCCAGGCTAGGACTTTTTGGGTGGCATATCGGCAGTAACAATGACGATAAGCCATCTGTGCTTTCATGAAATAAATACGTTTGTTATAACCTTTTTTTCTTCTGGAAAATCTGATCTTGCGGCCAGGCTGGGACTTTTTGGGTGGCATCTCGGCAGTAACAATGACGATAAGCCGTCTGTGCTTTTGTGAAATAAATACATTTGTATATATTTTGTTTTTGTGTATGCAAAAATATCTGTACACAAATATATAATTATATATATATATATATATATATTAAAATAACAGATTAAAGTTTAAGCAAAGAATTGTTGCTTTCACCCTTAACGGGATCTCTGAAACTAAAAAAATCAATCTGTGAATGAAGAAGTAAATATTTCGAAAAACGTTGCAACCAAAAGAAAACAGGAAGATGATACTTTGGTTCGTGAAGATGTTAGGAATGTTGTATAACCGGAAGTGTTGACATTTGAAAATTTTAAAGAAGTGAATATTTAAATAATTGTTTCTACAATAGGCACAAGGCCAGCAATTATCCCAGTGTATTACTGGTACTTTATTTTATCGACCTCCGTTAGGATGAAAGGCAAAGTTAACCTCGACGGGATTTGAACTCAGAATGCAAGGGCCATAACTCTATGCGTCAAAGCATGGTGTCCGACCCTCTACCAATACTGCCAATTCACCGCCCTTCAGTAGACAAAAATACCGTCATTTTCTTACTTGGAAAAAGTTACATCTATGGTGCAAATTTGGTGCTGTTTAGTCCAGCCGCTTAGCGGAAAGTTTGTTACTTACATATGGCCGTCAGCTTTATAGTATATATATATATATATATATTATATGTCAGTAAGCAGCAAACAGCCACAGGAAACAAGCACCACTAAACTCTGGGAGGGCTCTGTAGAAACAGTAGACAGCTTCTGCTACCTAGGTGACCGAATTAGCAGCGGAGGTGGGTGTTTAGAAAGTACAGTAACCAGAGTAAGAATGAGGTGGAAGAAGTTCAGGGAGCTATTAGGACTGCTGGCTGCAAAAGGTTTTTCCCTCAAAATGAAAGGTAGACTGTATGATGCGTGTATACGAACAACAATATTACATGATAGCGAGACCTGGGCGCTGTCTGTAGAAGACTTGCGTAGATTAGAAAGAAACAAAGCTTGCATGCTCCAATGGATGTGTAATAGTAATATATGCGAACGGCAAAGCATAAACGAACTGAGAGAGAGACTGAGCATAAGAGGAACCAAATGTTGTGCAGGAGAGGAGGTTGCGTTGGTATGGACATGTGATGCGTATGAAGGATGACAGCTGCATAAAAAAGTGCAGAGCACTAGAAGTCGATAGAAGCCACAGAGTGGAGAGACCCAAGAAGACCTGTGATGAGGTGATAAAAGCCGACCTTGCCCAATTGCACCTCTCAATGACAATGACACAGGACTGTGACCTCTGGCATCACGCAAGACCCGACTTCCCATGGGAACAAGCCAAAGCTGAAGCATATAGACAATATGCTCCCATCCCCTCCCATTGCAAAGTGGTCGTGTAGGCACCACGGAAAAAAAGCACTCACTGTAAATGAGGTTGGTGTTAGGAAGGGCATCCAGCTGTAGAAATCAAGCCAGAATCAGTTCCCATATGAGCAAGACAAGGTCACCTGACCTAACATTGCCCACAACAGGACAACCCGTCTAACCCATGCCAACATGGAAAAATGGATGTAAAATGGTGGTGGTGGTGGTGGTAGTGATGGTGATGAGAGAGAGAGAGAAAGTGTGTGTGTACTTACGTGTGTAACCTGACTTTACAATAAACATCTCCATCCAGTAACATGAGGTGTCGTCCCTGTATCACTGTACCACTGACATTGTAGAACTTTTCTGTACTTGATATACTGCTGCCATCTGGAATATACAATAATAACAATCTATCATATTGAAGCTGTTGTACATCTTATGCAAAACATGTCACGCTGGAAAGAGGATGGTAAAAATCTGTAATGGTGAAAGAGAGCGGGGGAGTTGGGGGATGGAGAGAGGAGGGAGTGAAAGAAAGAGTTGTAAGAAGTTTATACGGAAAGAGGATGTTAAGAGAGAGAGAGAGAGAAATAGAGAGATGGGAGAGAAAGAGAGAGGGAGAAAGAGAGAGAGAAAGAGAGTGAGAGAGAGAGAGAAAGAGAGAGTGAGAGAGAGAGAGAAAGAGAGAGTGAGAGAGAGAAAGAGAGAGGGGGAGAGAAATATAGAGATGGGGGAGAAAGAGAGAGAGAAAGAGAAAGAAAGAGAAGGAGAAAGAGAGAGAGAGAGAGAAAGAAAGAGAGAAAGAAAGAGAGAGTGAGAGAGAGAGGGGTAGAGAAAGAGAGGGAGAGAAAGAGAAAGATAGAGAGAAAGAGAGAGAGAGAGAGAGAAAGAGAGAGAGAGAGAAAGAGAGAGAGAGAGAGAAAGATAGAGAGTGAGAGAGATTTTTAAAATATATCCTAGACAATTACCATATATACAGAACATATGCCAACCCCTCTTCCCTATTTTATGTCTAAGAAATGGGCAAAAATCCCAATCACATTTACACACCAGATTATTTATTGGATATATTCTATGTAAAATGGAAGTAATTTTTTACACTATAATAATTTCATGGGCCACAGAAAAATTCTGGGTCCAAAGTGAGCCCTGAGCTAAAAGAAGGTTGGGAAACACTGGTTTAGAGAATAGTTTGTTTCACAAATCCACTACAAAAATGGAGATATATTTTTAGTTTAACCCTTTAGCATTTAAACCAGCCATATCAGGCCAGAATTCTCTTACCTTTTTCTGTTCAAACTGGCTGTAACCGGCCACTCATACTGATGTTAAGGTATTGTTCTCAAAATAAATAATACCAAAATCTCATAGACTCGATATTATGTGAGATATTATGTGAGGTAAAGCCTTTACCATGAAAATACAATAGTATATATATAGAGTAATGTAAATGTTATGTGAGATATTATGCGAGGTAAAGCCTTTACCATGAAAATAAATAGTATATATAAAGTAATGTAAATGCTAAAGGGAAGAGGTATTATTAAAAAAAAAAGACTTTCTTTAACCATTATGGAGATCATTAAATAGACTAGGGAATACTTGAGAGAGAACAACTAAGAGAATACTGTAGGAGGGGAGTAGAAGGGGAGGAAGAGACAGCAAGAGAGAGGAGAGGCAGAGAGGGGGAGATAGTGAGAGTGAGGGAGGAAGAGAGTGAGAAAGCGAAATAAAACAAAACAAGATTAAAAGAAAAAGGATAAATCAAGAGAAAAACAGTTGGCGCATGTGTGTATATGTATATGTGTGTGTGTGTGTATATGTGTGTATATGTGCATGTGTAGAAGATGTATATGTATTAAAATGTTCAAATAATAAAAATTATAGAAAAGAACCCCTTGAAGCAGGAGAGAACCCTCAAGAAATGGTCATCATCATCATCGTTTAATGTCTATTTTCCACGCTAGCATGGGTCATTATTAAAACACAACCAATTGACAGCAATGCTTCACAAGTTAGAACAAAGCTTAAAACTAGCAGAAATAAATCTATGGCAACCCAATTAGTAAAAAACACCCTGAGTTATATAAGGACTCAAATCTTACAGCCCACAAATTTGCCTTTTGGAATTTTCTAAAAAATAATGGCAAAGCAGACATATTTGAAAGGTGGCTCAATTGCTCCACCCTGATCATCCTCCTCAAATAGCTTGAAATAAAGTTTATCCAAAATGAACCCGAAAACCAACAAAAACTTTGGGAAAAGATGGTTTTAAAAAAATTTAAAATATATATAGAATTATTACGGCTAAAAGCCAACTCCAACGAGGAAAAATTCAAATCATTCAACTAAGAAATGGAAGTAGAAATTTCAAAACATTCTGAAGACCAACTCTATTTTCAAACATTTCTCCCCAAAGTTTGGTGGTGTTTTCATAAAGAACTTACATCTCTTCAGTTATGGGAAAAATATACTGTTTGTTTTAGCGATTATAAAAAGGAATTAAAAAGTGAACACTATATTGATAAACCGTTCCTGATAAAAAGTTAAAATTCACAAACCACACTCACAACCAACAAAACCAGTACCAAAATGTCAAACCTACACTCACCAAAGTTATAGTGACAATTCCAGAACTTCTAGACAATAAAATAACCCCACCAAAAGAATCCAAGTGCTCCTTGCCTCAAGACAGGATTTGTTTCAAAACCTTAGATCCCAACATACACAAAGAAACAGAAACCACAAGCCACAAAACAATTCAGGAACAACAATAATTTGCACCTAACAATATTCAAAGTTAATATAAAAGACATACAATAAGAGAGAAAATACCATCAGTTACATAAATACCCAAGAAAGGAAAAAGTCGAAAGATCATTTTTTAGATCAAGTCAACAGAATCCATGACACTTGGTGGTACAAACCGATTATGAAAGACCCAAAATAACCAATCTATCAAATATAAACCTATCAACCTAACAAATCAAAATCCTCTCAAAGGGATTAAAATTCACTCCAACACTACAATGCCCCAACCTCAATGAGATAAAGGACAATATTTTACAATTCTGTAGAAAATTCAAGACCCTACCTTATTCTATTGAGGCACCCACTCAACCAACTCAATGAATTCAAGACTCTGCCTTATTCTATTGAGGCACCCATTCGACCAGCTCAGTGAATTCAAGACTCTAATTAACAGCATCAATAATAACGTCCAATTCACAATGGAATATAATCAAAAACAACTTCCATTTTTGCACATTTTAATCATAAAAAAGACACAAATATTGAAACTGACATTTACCATAAACCCTCAGATTCTGAACAATACTTACTATTCAGCTTAACCCTTTAGTATTTCCGTTACTCTATATATACAATTGTATTTTTGCGGTAAAGGCTTTATCTTACACAATTATCTCACATAATATCAAATTTATGAGATTTTTATATTATTTATTTTTAGAACAATACCTTAACATCAGTATGTGTGACTGGTTACAGCCGGTTTAAAAGCTAAATGGTTAAACCATCCATTAGAAACACACAGACAAATATTCCATTTAATCTAGCAAGAAGAATCTGGTGCAGTCTCGGTTACACACACTGTATTTATACAGATATAACTTTATCATAGACTTTGGCTCCTAACACACTTCATACTAGATATCTTAATTACCAATTTATTTTGTTGCATCCCAATGTGCACTGCAATGAATTGTATCAACCTTAATGCATTAAAACTTTAGTGATTTTCAGAGATTGACTGATGAGAAGGGGCTGTTCATTTTCCCGTTGTCTTTATTCTGTGCCCTTTATTCCTCTTCGATGTAGTCTTAGCCTCACCAACCTTTTTAACATAAAAAACTTGACTTTACACCATCTAATATCTTTCTCCACCTTCTTTTCTTCTACCTCCTTCTCATTTTTCTTGTTCTTCATATGTAGGACTGTAGTTCAAATATACATTTTTTTCTATATTTCTCCTTTTTGCCAAGCTACCGTGCACCACGTTTCTATCTCTTGCTTTTTCAGTTGTAGCTCATTAGTTATTGCTATTTTGGGCTTTATTTGTGTAATTTGCCAAAAAGCACAACTTGTCCTATATCTCACTGTTTTGTTGCATTCCAATATACCTTAACATGAATAGTATCAACCTTAATTCTCTGAAACTTTAGTAATTTCCAAATGTTGACTGATGAGAAGGGACTGTTTGTTTTTTAAATTTTTGTTTTTGTTATATACTTACAATAACTTCAGGCAATTATGTGGCTTACATATGACGAGGTGAGGGAGGTGTTTGATGTGACTGATTACTTAATGGAAAGGGTAAGGGTAGTGGAGAAGTGAACTGTTGCTGGGAGTGAAAGTGGGAAGGATTAGCGCCACTGTCTTCCTTTTTATTAAGCACATGTGGTCATTTGGTCAGCTGTAACTGAAGCAGACAACCATGTGATAACTGTGCTAGTTGAACTGCAATGGATATGGAATAGGGTGAGTTATTTAATCTTTTAGTCTATTTGTTTTGTTAAGACGCTTTTTGAAATATGCTTTTATTATCTAACATTTCTCATTTCATGTTGTTTAGTTTAAATCTTGTGTTATTTGGTTTTAATTGCCTGGTTTTAATTTTGTTAGGGTTAGCTGTTTTATTTGTATTGTTTAGTATATGATTCTAATTTTATATTTTACCTATTTATTGGTTTAGCCTTCAATAATAATACCTTGGAATGATCGAATCCATATGGTGACTTTTTCCAGACATTCTTCAGATGATCAGATTGACTACTGTATGTACTCAGATATAAGCTGACCCCACCCTCACCTTTATGGCTGAGAAATGGGCAAATATCCAAAGCCTGTTTATAAGCCAAGGCAGTTAATCAACACACTATGTTTAGATGGTGAATATAAACTGAGCGCCCTATTTTACCATCGATTGTTTGGTTATATATTCCTTGGCTTATATTCGAGTATATACAATAGTTGACAGTGAAGGGGATAAAAAAAAGGAACTGATCATCAGATCGAACTAAGGGATCAATGTTTCCATTGGCTCTTTATTGTTGATACTATCTGCTTGTCATTGCAACTCCTGTGTTAGAAGGGGAGGAGATTTGAACTCAAAATGCACAAAGTTGGATCAGATACTAACTCATTAACAATTCCATCAATCAACTGCTCCTAGATTGGTACATATCTTTTATTAACCCTAAAAAATGAAATAAAAGTTTCCCTCAGCAGGATTTGAACTCTTGTGTGCAGTGAGCTGGAAAATTACTGAGGTTTATAACCAATGCCTGATAGACTCATGTGTGCAGTGAGCTGGAAAATACTGAGATTTATAATCAATGCCTGATAAACTGTCAGTTCCTTGGCTTCTGCACTTTCTGTCTACTAAATTCCAGTTATAAGGCATTAGTCAAACTATTCTATAGGAAAAACACTTATCCAAGGTGCAGCACAATGCAATTAAACGCTGACCCTGTGGTTGCAAAGTGAACTCCTTAAATATATGTCAGTACTTGTGTGTATATGTGTGTGTGTATATATATATATATATAAACACAATTCTTGATAGAGTTTTAGGGGTGCCAAGTGACATATGGCATGTCTTGGGCATTTTAAACCTGGCAAAACCCATGTCTCCAGGTTTGAACACAGCCAATTTCTTCCAGAGAAGAAGAACGAGTGACAGAGAGGAAATAAGAAAGAGATATAGAGAAAGAATTGATCTCAGTAGTGCATAGGTACATTTTTATTGACTTCGAAAGGATGAAAGGCAAAGTTGACGTTAGCGAGATTTGAAGTCAGAGAGCTGGAACGAATACTGCAAAGCATTCTACCCAACATTCTAGCAACTCTGCCATTTTGCTGTTGATGTGTGTGTGTGTGTAATTATGACAGCAGGAATGACACCTACCCAGTGAGCTCCCATCCTCAGGTGGGTAACAGGAAGGTCCAATGGAGTTGATTCTAAAACATAAGGAAGAAAAATATAATATAGGGTTACATCAATAGCTGTGGGTAACACACACATGCTGCGTGTGTTAACATCAGACACACAGTAATATCAAGTGACTATAACAATAACAATGAATACTAGAAACACATGCTCACACACATGAATCGATGAAAAATCGATGATCTATATATATCATCATCATCATCATCATTTTATGTCCGCTTTTCCCTGCTTGCAAGGGTGGGACGGGAACTAATTATATATATATATAAATTTTAATTAAGAATATTTTCATACACACAAAATACGCCTGAAATGATGCAACTGTGTATACTGAACAACTACATAGATCACTATGCTAAAACAAACCAACAGGTCTTAAACTGCAATGTTTCTTATTTCTACTGTTATATCACATTACGATCAGCAGAACGGAAGCAATCACTTAACCAACAGTTGACAAAGCGACCCTATTGCTGTCACATTTTGTGCATATGTAAATGCTTAATTTTAGTTCAGGTTTAAAATAGATTTAACTGCTATATATGAATATATATATACATAAAAAAGGAACAATCAACTTTCGTCAAATTGGACTGAGGAAACAATGTTTCCATTGGTCTTTCCACTTGCTAGTACTATCTATCGGTCGCAACTCCAGGTAGAAGGAGCAACGTGAAATAAAGTGTCTTGCTCAAGGACATAACGCATCGCCCGGTCCAGGAATCAAACTCACAACCTCACGATTGCGAATCCAATTCTCTAACCACTCAGTCACATATATACATATATATATATATAGTGGAACCACAGTTCACAAACTTAATTCATTCCTGAAGGCCATTTGTCACTCGAAATGTTTGTAAATTAAAACTATTTTTCCTATACGAAATGTTGAGAGAGAAATACAGTGAGAGAAAGAGAGAGACTGTGTGAAAGACAGGGATATCACCATAGTAAACTAACTACACAGAAAGTAACACTTTCCCACCAATACTCCAAGCTTGTTGGTGGCTTGCATGTACATTATTCAAGATATCATTCGTGAACCGAGAAGTTTTATATTCAGAAAAATGTTTGTGAACCAATGTTCCACTGTATATATATATATATATATATATATATATATATATATATATATATATATATATATATATACCTCACTATAGACAGAGTGGTTGGATATACATAAACACATATATCTGTACATTAAATTTAAATAAGACAATGATGGGTTATATATATACAGAGTGGTTTATGTAAAACAGAAGAGCTATAGAATGAGAATAGTACCAAAGAAATACCATAGTTGCAGTCACTAGGTCACCAGACCAAGTATAGATTGAGAGGAAGAGTGAGAAAGTTAGAGAGAGATAAACAAAGATAGAAGGAAGGGGGGGGGGGGGTTATGCCAGCATAGAAAACAAACATTAAATGAAGATAATTATACTGATATATATTATTGAACATCCATTTTCCTTGTTAGCAAGGGTCGGACGTGTTGTCACAGACCAAGTAATTAGTTGAGGCCGATCTCACATACATTCTCCGCATGTGATCTAGTGTATTGGAGCATTTCCTTGTGGTACTAGCACTTAGGAGGTTGCCATGTCATTGACACAATTGAAGAGTCCTCTTCACCCTTTGTTTGGCAAGTTTCCTATGGTTGGGATACTTTTTCAACCACTTTCCAAAGTACCCACATACACACACATATCCATATATATATATATATATTTATATATATATATATATGTGTGTGTGTGTGTGTGTGTGAGAAGGTAGAGGAGTTTCCCTTTACATCTGTTCATCTGTATTTGTGTGGATTGAATATGCAAACAAAAGATGAAATAAACAGCCTACCAGATATTTGTTCTGAACATGATTGATACTTAAGTTCCAAGAATTCAGAGTAATCTAGTATAAATAGAGTATTAGGAAAAACTAGGCAAGATGAGAGATTTGATGAAAGATTACATTATATTACCTAACACATGTCTCATCACTGTTATCATCTACGAGAGCTGAATAGGAGTATTTTTTTGTTATTCACTTACTCGCATTATGTCTGTGTTCAGCAAATCATCAGAGATAAATGAAATACTTAAAGACAATATATATATTTTAGATATATTTGTGTACAAAGGAAAGGAGGGGGAAGTGTAGTGAATAACAGACAATAGTCTGCTAGTATCTATGATGTTGCTGGAGTTAGAAATGTCATTGGTTGAAAAACTGCTCCCAATCCACACTGTAAAGTGGTTGGCATTAAAAAGGGCATCCAGCCATAGATACCAAGCCTAAATATTCAAGCAAGACCTAATCAGCTGACTGGTCTGGCCTCTGCATGTGACAGCCCATCTAACCCATGCAAGCATGAAAAACAAACAATGACGATGATACACAAGGCACAACCATTTATATATACATGTATCATAAAAGTAAAACAAAATAATAAAATAAATTCTCTTTGTAATTAAAATAATGGTTTCAATGGAACAAGACTCAATTATATAAAATTATATTGTTTTTATTTTTTAATGTATATCTGGTATACTTGGCTCCCTGAACATGGATATATTTAGGTAACTAATGGGACAATATTTCATCGCATATATTTAAATATACAAAGACTGAAAATTGATGGTGCTATGATTAATCAGATTCCATCATGAAACTGAGCACCAACGAAAATGTAGGCTTAGATGGCATGTATTTTGATATATATATGTATATATATGTAGTTTTAGTAACGTATAACTGGTATACTTGGCTCCGTGAACAAGGATAATGTATTTTGGTAACTACTTGTGTGAATGTGAAATAATGACCGGAAGCAGTAATAACTAGGAAGCAATGCTTCATATTAGCAAGAAAGCAAGGTTAGTAGCAGGATTATTTTGCTGAAGCATAAGGTTCATGCTATTAACATTTGTGTTGCCACATTTCTAATGAGAAGGCTGGCTAAGTGATTTAATCCTTTCATTATAACATGTTTTATAAAAGACACTGCTTATGGTTTTAAAATAAATGTGAAAATTATAAAAAAAATTTGGAGGATTTAGTAATTAACTAACATTCTCAAAATTAAATTGGTGTTTGGAATGTAACTTAACCCATTACCATTTAAACCAGCCATATCCGGCCAGAATTCTCTCACCTCTTTCTGTTCAAACTGGCTGTAAACAGTTACTCATACTCATGTTAAGGTATTGTTCTCAAAATAAACAGTATCAAAATCTTGTAGATTCGATATTATGTGAGATAATTATGTGAAATAAAGTGTTTACTGTGAAAATACAATAGTATATATAGAGTAATGTAAATACTAAAAGGTTAGAGGTTCTTACATAAAATTACGGAGGAAAGTTTTAGGTAAATATAAACATTTGAAAACAACCAGTTTTATATCACAGAACCAAGGGTGGTTTGAGGTGGTTTGGTATCAAAAGGGTTAATACTTTCACGAGTCTCAAGTCAATAAGACCAATTCTCCATTCTGCTTGTCATAGGGTTAATTGTATCAGATTTATCTCCTGATTAAAACACTTATGGGTTACTCTGGGTTATTATATGTCATTTGGGGTGACTGTGGGTCAGTCAGGGTTACACTGGGTCCCTGTAGAAATCTTGGTACCTATTGCTGACAACCTGAGAAGACTAAAGTGTGTTGATCAGAGACATAATGAGACGTCTACACTGGAGAATGAACTCATGACCTATAAACACCACAATTGTCAGCAATATCACATGGTCCCAATCACTGATAAAGGGTTGAAGTTGGGAAAACAGGGCAACAGCCCGGTGTCCTACAATATTGGAACAGCCACAAATTAATTTATTTGTTGACATATATACTTGATGCAAAGGCCCCAATAAAATGTTCATCCAGGGGCCTCATGCTAGCTTCATTTGCGCTCCCGCCACCATCACCGCCACCACCACTACCACCACTACCATCACCCTAGATGAATGTTATTTTATCGATCCTAAGAGACTAAAAGACAAAGTTGACCTTAGTGGGATTTAAACTTAATGCACAGAGATCCAGAACAAATACCACAAGGTATTTTGTCCTACCCTTCAAAACTCTGCCTGGTGTTTGTATCTAGATGCTACCACAAACCAAGTGACTAATTCCTATTTAAATACACTGAAATAAATAATTCTGAATGAATATTACAGAATTATATGTAGCATGGCTATTATAATTGATGGCTTATGTTTATGATGAATCCCATTTACGACACATCAGATATTTATGATGTATTACATATTTCCAATGTAGCATATATTTATGACGAATCACATTTTTATGGTGAATCAGATTTTTTATGACAAATCATACATTTTCATGACGAATCACATTTTCATGATGAATCACATTTTCATGATGAATCACATTTTCATGATGAATCACATTTTCATGATGAATTATACATTATGACAATATCACATTTTTATGATGAATCATATTCTATGATAAATCACAGATTTATTTGATGATGATAATAATAATAATGTAATTTAGGCACAAGGCCAGTAATTTGAGGAGAGAGGAAATTGATTACATCGACCCCAGTACTTGAGTGGTACTTTATTTTATTGACCCCAGAACTTGAGTGGAACTTTATTTTATTGACCCCAAAACTTGAGCGGTACTCTATTTTATCCCCCCCCCCCCACACACACACTTGAGTGGTACTTTATTTTATGGATCCCAGAACTTGAGTGATACCTTATTTTATGGACCCCAGAACTTGAGTGGTACTTTATTTTATGGACCCCAGAACTTGAGTGGTACTTTATTTTATGGACCCCAGAAAGATGAAAGGCAAAGTTCACCTAGGCAGTAGTTGGGTGAGTATATGTAAATTAGAATATGCGTATATGAGTTAGTGTGGACATGAATGAAGACTGTAAATATGTGAATGTTCACTGAGTGTATCTGGTTTAAAACAGTTAGACTGTACCTTGTGTGTTGTAAGAGGTGAGTTGGCATCAAGAAGGGCATCCAGCCATAAAACAATGCTTCAAAAAGATAACAAGGAGTATTGTAAAAGAAGAGTCAGCTCACCAGAGTTAGAAAGATGTTTAACTCTGTAAGGCAGTTAATAAGAGAGAGATGTGACAGGGGTGAACTGCTTGAAGGATGCAGTGGGAGAAATAGTTGTAGACTCAAGTGGAATTAAAGAAAGGTGAAAGAGATATATGGAGAGAGTGTTGAATGTTTGAGACTGAATGGCACAGCAACAGACAGCAATCCAGATCTTGGATTGGCAGGGGAGATACATGAAGAAACATTGAGAAAGGTGAAGAGTGAAAGATCAGGATGTCCAACAGGAGATGTGAGGGATATATTAAGGACAACAGGAAGTTGGGGTCTGAAGAGTATGACAGATATGTAGACTGAAGGGGAGAGAAGATCATATTCCATTGGATGAGGGCTTGAGTACTCTCACCCCTCTGTACAAGGGGAAAGGTGATCCTCTAGACTGTGGCTCATATAGGACAATTAAGCTATTGTAACATGGAATGAAAGAATTGGTAAGAATGTTAGAGAAGAGGATGAGGAAAAAAGTGGAGTTTGATCAAATGCAGTTTGGATTTGTGCTGGGAATGTAATTTTTATTGAGAGGCAGTTACATGAGAAGTACAGGTACAAGAGAAAGAATTTATCTTTTTGGTTGGTTGATTTGGAGAAAGTTTTCCATAGGGTTCAATGTGAAGTCATGACATGGGCATTGAGGGAGTTGGGAGTGGAGGAGTTGTTGGTTAGAGTAGTGATGATAATGTATGAGAAAATGTGTACTGTTGTAAGGAGAAAGGATGGGAACAGCAATGAATTTGAAGTGAAGGCTGGGTGTATTAGGGATCAGTATTAAACCCACTACTGATTGTAGTTGTGAAGGAGACACTGGCTTGAAGTGAAAAGGAGGGTTTACCATGATATTTGCTGTAGGCAGATGACCTGGTGTTAATAGCAGAGAGTATGGATGAAGTGAGGGAGAAGATGAATGGATGGAAGGAATGTATGGAGACAAAAGATATGAAGGTGATAGCAAGTGGTAAAGCATTTGGTGAGATGGAAAGAAGAGGAAGGTGGTCATCTGCAGTGTGCAGGAAAGGTGTTAGAGTGAACTCCATTAAATACACAATATGCACTGAGTGGGTACAAGAATTATGGAGTAGTGTGAAGGGATTATTAAATAATGTGGCAGCTACATTTAAGTGTAAAGTAAATACGGAGGGAGGTAGAGTTGGAGAGAATGTCGAGCTGAATTTTGGGAATGGTGTGAATACAGAATATATTTTATCTGGGGACATGTTGAATGGAGAAAGTGAATCAGACTGTGTGACAGTATCTAGTGTGCATGTAAGAAGTTTCAGGAACTGAATGGTGAGCTAATGAGGAACGGAGTGTCATTGAAACTGAAATGATGAAAAGTGTCATGATTTATGGAAAACATGACCTTGGAGCAGTAGAAAAGGTTGGAAAGAATGGAAATTGGAATGGCCCAGTGGATGAATGGAGTATTGCTGAGAGAGAGGAAGACAATAAATAGAAAAGCATGATGGGAATAGAACGAGTGAAGGGAATAGAACGAGTGAAGGGAATAGAACGAGTGAAGGGAATAGAACGAGTGAAGGGAATAGAACGAGTGAAGGGAATAGAACGAGTGAAGGCAATAGAACGAGTGAAGGGAATAGAACGAGTGATGGGAATAGAACGAGTGATGGGAATAGAACGAGTGAAGGGAATAGAACGAGTGAAGGGAATAGAACGAGTGAAGGCAATAGAACGAGTGAAGGGAATAGAACGAGTGATGGGAATAGAACGAGTGAAGGCAATAGAACGAGTGAAGGGAATAGAACGAGTGAAGGGAATAGAACGAGTGAAG
>OZ024743.1:51630700-51670700 GCA_964016885.1 Eledone cirrhosa | reverse complement strand
ATGCTGATTCCTGGTATGAATGAAATCATTCTAAACATTTGGCCCTCCACTTTTGTCTTAAATTTTAGAATGTTTCTGACAGAGCATAGAGTTCCTGTGACCAACAGGCAAAAACTAGTTATACTATAGATTAAAAATATTATTACTATGGCTGAAACACAAGAGAAAATTCTGGGATTCAAAATATAATAGAATAAAGTATAAAGTAACCATTTTGTTGCCATATTTCTAATGAAAGACTACTTATGATATTAGGTTGAGGAAAAAGTTTGTGTGCCCTGTTTGGACAGTTTGGAAGTTCTGCCGCATCCAGCCTATAGTCCAGACGTTGCTCCATCTGACTATGGTCTCTTCCGATCAATGCAGCACTTTATGAAAGGTCGCCGATTTGAGTCAGGATTTGACCAAATCCGAAAGCTTGCAGGTCAATGATGGTCGTTATTTTGAAGGATAGTTGTTGTTGTTTTTGAATAAAAAATCATTATTAAATTTTTTAAAATCATGTGAATACTAGGTTGAGGAAAAAGTTCATTTACTTTTTCCTCAACCTAGTATTCACATGATTTTAAAAAATTTTTTTAATTTGGAAAAATTTAATAATTGTTTCTACTTTTGGCACAAGGCCAGCAATTACCCAGTGTATTACTGGCACTTTATTTTATCGACCTCGTAAGGATGAAAGGCAAAGTTAACCTCGGCAGGATTTGAACTCAGACCGTAAAGGGACATAACTATGCTCGAAAGATGGCGTCCGACCCTCTACCAATACTGCCAATCCAAATATAAATAAATTTCACATTATTAAGTGGAAGTTTGGAACATAAAGGTTTTTGCATAAAATTACAATATTTCTTAATATTGTAATTACAATATTTTTTATCGCAGGTTCTTGCATAAATTATGGTGGAAAATTTTTAGATAAATATCAATATTTAAACACTTATATTTCTCATGAAAAACACTGCCTACAATTCTGAAACAATTTTCAAAATTATCAAGAATTTGAAAGGATTTAGTAACATAACTAACTTTCTCATTTGGAACATAACATAACAAAAGTTCTTACATAAAAGTATGGAGGAAGGTTTTAAGATGAATATAAAAACTTGAAAAGATACAATTATTTTTACCAAACAAGTAGAGGCTGTTTTAGGCAGACTGGGGTGAAATGAGATTAAAAAAATTGTAAACTTACTAAAGATGATTGTGTTGGTGATTTGGTGGCGTTTGATTTGATGTCATCATGGTTTAATTCTTCAGAGGATACAGTTTCCACTTTACCGTTCTCCTGCAAAAACAACAGCAAAAGACAATAATATTAATAATAATAATTGTTTCTACTTTTGGCACAAGGCCAGCAATTACCCAGTGCATTACTGGTACTTTATTTTATCGACCCCATAAGGATGAAAGGCAAAGTCAACCTCGGCGGGATTTGAACTCAGATCGTAAAAGGACGTAACTATGCTGAAAAGCATGGCGTCCGACCCTCTACCGATACTGCCAATCCACCGCCCTTATAATAATAATGAAATTATTGTGTACAGTGCTCAGGTGCACTACAACTCATCAAAGGTACATGTATAGTACATAGAATAATTGTTTCTACTTTAGGCACAAGGCCAGCAATTATCCAGTGCATTACTGGTACTTTATTTTATCGACCCCGTAAGGATGAAAGGCAAAGTCAACCTCGGCGGGATTTGAACTCAGATCGTAAAGGGACGTAACTATGCTGGAAAGCATGGCGTCTGACCCTCTACCGATACTGCAAATCCACCATAGTACATAGAATAATATACAAATGTCAGGGAAGTGAATAGTGTATGAGTCATGATATAATGTGTGCGTGTGTATGGTGGGGGAATATTAGGTGTAGTGTTGGCGAATCTCAGGAAGCATGGAAGTTTTAAAGGATGCATATTAGATCCAAAGTAAAAGTGTCAAGTATTCTATTATCATGTGCAGGCTATATAGTTAAGGAATCAGGTTTGATTCCAGTGAATGGCAAGTATCTTCCAGAATAGCTTTCAGTTAATCAATGTCTTGCAAGTAAAATTTGGTAGATGGAAATTGTGTAGAAGCCTATTGTGTGTGTATACATATATATATATATATATATGTATGTATGTATGTGTGTATGTGTGTGTGTGTGTGCATATATATATATATATGTGTGTGTGCATGCATGTGTATATGTGTGTACACTGTAGCTGTATGTATGTGTGTATACTGTAGCTGTATGTATGTGTGTATACTGCAGCTGTATGTGTGTGTATATGTGTGTATACTGCAGCTGTATGTGTGTATATATGTGTGTACACTGCAGCTGTATGTGTGTGTATATATGTGTATACTGCAGCTGTACGTGTGTGTGTGTATATATGTGTGTACACTGCAGCTGTATGTGTGTGTATATATGTGTGTACACTGCAGCTGTATGTGTGTGTATATATGTGTGTACACTGCAGCTGTATGTGTGTGTATATATGTGTGTACACTGCAGCTGTATGTGTATGTGTGTATATATGTGTGTACACTGCGGCTGTATGTGTATGTGTGTATATATATGTGTGTACACTGCGGCTGTATGTGTATGTGTGTATATATGTGTGTACACTGCAGCTGTATGTGTGTGTGTGTGTGTATATATGTGTGCACACTGCAGCTGTGTGTGTGTGTGTGTGTGTATATATATGTGCGTACACTGCAGCTGTATGTGTGTGTGTGTATATATATATGTACACTGCAGCTGTATGTGTGTATATATGTGCATACACTGCAGCTGTATGTGTGTGTGTGTATATATATGTGTACACTGCAGCTGTATGTGTGTATATGTGTGTATACTGCAGCTGTATGTGTGTGTGTGTATATATGTGTATACTGCAGCTGTATGTGTGTATATATGTGTGTATACTGCAGCTGTATGTGTGTGTGTGTACATAGACTACATACCAAAGTGTCCTTTGATGTCACTGTACACTGCAATTGTATGGAACCAGATTTACATTTAGCAAGTGGAAACCACTCAGAATGACCCTGGAATTGGTGAAAACGAAAATATATTCTAAGAGAAACACAAGAAATGGCATAAAACAGACACTACTATATATGGATGTTTCCTGAAGTTAGCTTCTGTGAAATAGATAATACTTTAGATTAATGGTCACCAACCTTTCCGACCTCACCGACCACTAAATTCATAATTTTAAATCCCGTGGACCACCAATATGAATTTTTTTACAAAGATAAATACATTTGTAAAATAATTGTTTCTACTTTAGGCACAAGGCCAGCAATTACCCAGTACATTACTGGTACTTTATCTGATCGACCCCCGTAAGGATGTGATAATGATCAGAGAACTTCCATTTTATTAATATGAAATGCACCTATTAAATATAATAAAATTATAAATGCTTATTTAATTATAACAAAATTATAAATGAGAATCGGTATTCGTGGCGTGGGGTGGCTGTTGTAATGGTTGAAACAATACTGAAGCGTACGTGTGTCATATTGTCAATAGATGATAAATATGTATAAAAATTCTTTCATGGATGAAATGTTTTTTAAGGGGGTTATAAAATGTATATTATTTCTGTTTTATTATTAAAAATTGCAAATAATATCCAAAATTTTCTCTCGAGCCACCAATGGTCCACAGACCATCATGGTGACTGGTGCTTTAGATTAATGATACCCCATGAGACAGATAATATTTAAACTAATGTTTCCTATGAAACAGAGACTATAGATTAGCGTTTCCCCAAAACAGATAATACTTTAGACTGGTGTTTTCCAAAATTGGGTTCCATGAAAAAATTGGTGAGCAAGACAGTTTAGGTTTAAATTTTTATAAGGATTTACCAAAGGGGTAAAGTATAAGCAGCACCATCCCCTTCATTTTATATCTGCTTTCCAAGCTGGTATGGGTTGGACAGGTTGTCCTAGTTCAACTTGAGATGCATCAGAGAGACCATATCTTGCTCATATGCTTCATATTTCACAGTTTCTATGGCTGGATGTCATTTGAAACATCAACAACTTTACAGAGTTTATTAGGTGCATTTTATTGGGGCACCAGCACTACCACTATACAGTGTGCGTATTATACATAAACATATACGTTTTATATACACCCCTGTGAGTTTAAAGTGTGCAGCAGGTGCATTTTAACATGGCACCAACACTACCACTTTACAGCAGCAGAATTATTAAAACAACTTTGTATATGCATTACATGTTTGGTTTACATGTTTGGTTTAGTACTTAACAGAAGAGAGAGAGAGAGAGAGAGAGAGAGAGAGAGAGAGAGAGAGAGAGAGAGAGAGAGAGAGAGAGAGAGAGAGAGAGATACAAACATTGAGGGACATCTCCTTCATTTTGCTGACAGTCAACGTTAAGTTGCCAAGGAAGTCATCATAAAGTATGTCCTTATCTGAGAGAACCTGTAGAGTAAAAGAAGGACAACTACAATTAATGTGGCTGTGTGTAATCATCATCATCATTTTACGTCTGCTTTTCCCTGCTTGCAATAAATGTTTCAGATGAACTGTCACTTCGAATCATTCAAATGCTGTTGATAATATAGTTATATATATATATAGGAAAATGTTCAAGACCCCGACGGCAGAGCTCTACTACCCAAAGTATTGAGTACTCTGGTGCGTTATGGTCCACCTGGTTCCTTACCACACTTCCTTCATTATATATATATATACATGAAGGCACATGGCTTAGTGGTTAGAGCATTGGCCTTGCAATTGAAAGGTTGTGAGTTCAATTCTCAGACTGGGTGATGTGTTGTTTCCTTGAGCAAGACACTTTATTTCACATTGCTCCAGTTTACTCAGCTGTAGAAATGAGATGATAGGGACTGGGGTCCCTATCATTCCACTGTGAAGTGGTCGTGGAGGTGCCACGGCAAAAAAGCACCCAGCCCGCACTGTAAATGAGGTTGGTGTTAGGAAGGGCATCCAGCTGTAGAAATCAGGCCAGCATCAGTTCCCGTCCCACCCTTGCAAGCAGGGAAAAGAGGACGTAAAATGAAATGATGATATGTATATATATATACACATGTGTGTGCGTTTATACACACACACACATGTAGGTATGTGCCAACTCACCAATTCAATAGTTGTGTTATTATCATCAGGTAACTCTAATGTAGCACTTTCATTCCACATAGGGAATAGAGTCTTCTTCTTCACAGATGTCTTGAACAATTTCTTCTTCCCTAGTATCACTTCACAGAAAGGGTCACTGAACCCTGAAATAAAGGACATGTCAGCATTATCATCATCATCACCATCAACACTATTATCACCAACTGTATATTTGCTTGAGGGTTCCATCTCAAAATAAGTACGAAACCACTAGTATAATATAACTTAAATACATGGCAACTAAGCATATGTCTTTGTAAGTACTCATGAAACTGAGTACCTATGAAAACATATGCCATATATTTTAAATAATGTGTAATACCTCCATGATCACATACCGGGGGCTCATTCTTTCTTAATTACAATTCATTCAGATAACTATATATATATATATATATATATCAAAATGAAAATCCGAAGGCAAGGTAAAATTCCAATCATTTAATCACGACACATGTTTCAATAAGAGATAGACCGATTGTGAAGCCATGATCGACTATCACTGATCTCATCAGGTGAAAATGAATTGTCTTCAAATTCTTGATATGAGGGAGAAAAAATAACAATGTTCTCTCACAGAATTCATTCCCTCATATGAAGACACACCAGTCAGAGACGCGGCGACTGCTATTAACTTCAGTTGAGGTCATAAAAGTTGTCAGATTTCTATCACTGCAAAAGATGCTGGACATCAATCAAATCTGTAGGGTACCCACTCACATTAACTATATCCCTACATGATTGATGTCCAGTGTCTTTTGCAGGGACAGAAATCTGACAACTTTTATGACCTCAACTGAAGTTAATAGCAGTCGCCGTGTCTCTGACTGGTGTGTCTTCATATGAGGGAATGAATTCTGTGAGAGAACATTGTTATTTTTTCTCCCTCATATCAAGAATTTGAAGACAATTCATTTTCACCCGATGAGATCAGTGATAATCGATCATGGCTTCACAATCGATCTATCTCTTATTGAAACATGTGTCGTGATTAAATGATTGGAATTTTACCTTGCCTTCGGATTTTCATTTTGATACTTATACTCCGTTTTACATCATCTAGCTGTTCCCTTGAATGGAATTGGAGATATACAAAAGCGTGGAGAACTTAATATTACTAACATAAATTTATTGGACCATTTTACACAACCAATAATGTACCTTACTATATAAGTATATATATATATATATAAAGAAAAAGAGATGAAATCGAAAATGCAACTGGAGTCTTATTTTTAAAAAAATATATATATATTTATTTGGTTCCTTTACCGGTTTCGCAGTTCTTCTGCTTTTCAAAAGGTGAGTTGAGATGGAGGGTCTGTGGTTTTTCTCACATCTGGTTGGTCTCTGAATGTTACTTGTTTTATATGGAAAAAGTGGCTCGAAATGCCAGGTTTTTCGAGAAGTAATTTGATTGGTTTGTCAATAATTATAATAAATTTCGCGCCAGTTCGCGTTACAATAGTTCTTCAAATAAGAGGGGGAGAGTTGTCACAGGTTGTTTTTTCATATATGAGTGTTTGATGGCATTTCGAGCCACTTTTTCCATATAAAACAAGTAACATTCAGAGACCAACCAGATGTGAGAAAAACCACAGACCCTCCATCTCAACTCACCTTTTGAAAAGCAGAAGAACTGCGAAACCGGTAAAGGAACCAAATAAATATATATATATATTTTTTTAAAAATAAGACTCCAGTTGCATTTTCGATTTCATCTCTTTTTCTTTATACTTTCACTCGTGTAGGACACCTTGGTTATTTTTCCTTTTGTAAAAAAAACCTCACTTTCTAATATATATATATATATATATATATATATTTATTTCTATATTTATTTATTTATTCAATTTAAACGCCCGTACAGAGCTAGTAAGCCATGACAGACTAGGGGAAGTACTGAGAACTCCTTACAAAAAGAGTTAGTATATAAACATATTAAACTTAAGAAAAATCTCAATTGGTGAGGGGGGAAGCTAGACCAACTAAGTTTTATTCATATTGTGTCCCAATCCTGGTTTCTACAATCAAGAACTATATTAATAAAACTGATTTATTTTAGTCAATTTAGCTTATATTGCCCACAAATGAGATTTTCACTTAAGTTTGTGTTTAATTACTTCTCTGAGTTGATAAATTATTAATATATTCTATCCTTTTATTGAGATGTCTAAGTATTAGAGACATAACTTTTTAATTGATATATATATTTATTTATTAAAATAACAGATTAAAGTTTGAGCAAAGAATCACTGCTTTCACTCTTAACGAGATCTTTAATCTGTTATTTTAATAAATATTTGCTCTATGGTTCTTATATATTTGAAATATATTTATCCTTATTGAGCCCTTATTTTCACATTTATTATTATTACTATATATATATAGCTATTTGGAATCAATTGATGATTTTGTAGTTAGGTTAGGCCAAAACTTGGTTTTGCTTCTAAGGTGTTTGGGAAATGGAAGGAAAGAGTTGTTAGCTTGGTAAAGAGTAGGTGAAGAGGGTTGAGCATGATGACGCAAGGGCTGTCTATACTTGATAAGCCCAAGATGAAGCAGTTTTTAGATGGGTTTCACAATAAGTACATCATAGCACCAGCAGATAAAGCAGCAGGTAATTTCATTATAATATGCAAAAAATACTACCTGTCTGTTTTAGCTAGGGAGTTAGGATGTGATCATCATCATCATCATCTTCGTTTAACGTCCATTTTCCACACTAGCAGGAGTTAAACGGGAGTTGTCCCACTTGAGGCAAGGCTGGTCAGGTGACCGTATCTCGCTCATATAGAACTATCTGGCAGGTTTTCTACGGCTGGATGCCCTTCCTAACACCAACCACATTTACAGTGTGGAACTGGGAACTTTTTACCGCATTACCTACATGGCCACATTATAGCGTGGACTGTGTGTGTTTTTTTGTCGTGACACCTACACGATCTCGATCTCATTTTCTCGTGCTGTTGGTGGGAGTGGGAGGATAGGGTAGGGGTAGTGGATTGGGGTGTATATTTGGTTAAGAGGTGCCTACTGACTGTAGGTTTCGCTTTGTACATAGGCAAGGCAGGTCTTCTGTATTACTGCGTAGCACCAAAAATCTCAGTCCAGAGACATTGTCTTAGAGAGATGTAAGTGTGTGAGGTCGGAATTTATCAGATCATCCCAGGTTTTTCTGGGTCTACCTACTCCGTAACTACCATCAATTTTGATCGCCCTGCACTTTTTTATGCAGCTGTCGTCTTTCATGCACATCACATGACCATACCAACGTAGTCTTCTCTCAAGTAAACAGCATCTGATCCCTCTTATTCCTAATTTCTCACTTAGTTCATTTATGCTTTGCCGTTCACGTATATTACTATTACACATCCAATGGAGCATGCATGCTTCGTTCCTTTCCAGTCTATGCAGGTCCTCCGCAGGTAATGCCCATGTCTCACTGCCATGTAGCATTGTTGTTCGTATACAGGCATCATACAATCTGCCTTTCATTTTTAGAGAGAAACCTTTTGTGGCCAACAGCGGTATAAGCTCTCTGAACTTTTTCCATCCCGTTCTGACTCTGGCTACTGTACTTTCAAAACACCCTCCACCACTGCTGATTTCATCACCCAGGTAATGGAAAGTGTCTACTATTTCTATAGAACCATCTGGGCAAAAGAAGGAGCTAGTATCCTTTGGACACTTGCTACTTATTGCACCTGAGCATTGGCCACATATAAAGTCTACGTTCTTAGATAGTTTACCTGTGATCCCACTACATCTTTTATGTACCCATACTTTGCATTTGGGATATAAAATGGAATTTCTGCCTACTCCTTTCCTACACACTGAGCATGGCCATTTCCCTGAGGGCACCTGTGCCCTATTTTCCTTTCTACAAACTAGAACTTTAGTCTTAGACAAGTTGACTTTAAGGCCTTTTGATTCTAGGCCATGCTTCCATGTTTCGAATTTCTTCTCTAGTTCAGCTATTGATTCAGCTATGAGCGTTAGATCATTTGCGTATAGGAGTTCCCATGGGCAGCCGGTCTTGAACTCCTCTGTTATAGCCTGAAGGGCAATAATAAATAAGAGGGGGCTAAGGACAGAGCCTTGATGAACTCCAACTTTTACACTAAATTCTTCATAATATTCATTGTTAATTCTAACCTTACTGACTGTTTCATTATACATAGCTTGTATAGCTCTCACAAGCCATTCATCTACACCTAGTTTTCTAAGAGCCCACCAGATAATGGAGCGGGGGACTCTGTCAAAAGCTTTCTCCAGGTCTACAAAAGCTAAGTAGAGGGGTTTACTTTTAGCTAGGTACTTCTCTTGTAGTTGTCGTACAAGGAAAAGAGCGTCTGTGGTACTTTACCTGACACAAACCCAAACTACATTTCATCTAGATCAATTCGCTCTCTGATTAGTTGCGCTATAACTCTTTCTGTGACCTTCATGACCTATATACACACACACACACACACACACACACATATATATATATATATATATATATATACACGTTGTTGATAGTGGTCCTACTCAAATCATTCTCCTTTCTATCAGATGTCAAATACAACACAGAATACCAAATAAAATATAAGATTTCTTTTGTGCCACAGGGGAACGCTGAAATGGTTCTGGTACTTGTGGTGGTGGTAATAACTTTAGTGGTACTGGAACCTATAAGCTGTGTCTGGGGAATATTAATCAACTGATAGTAAAGCTTAGGTGGGAAGTAGAGGATGTCAGTTGTTGCCAGTTGAAGGAAGAGAATTCTAGATACTCAAGTTACACAAGACACTCTATGGATGTAGATTTATACCCAGAGCTAGTAGGTGCATGAATAGACAAGTAGCTATTTTAGTTAAAGCTTTAGCAGTAGATAAAGAGGCGTTTGATAGATATTTTGAAGCAGGTCAGAAACACCCCAATGGGCGGGAATTGTAGCTTGCTCTTGGCGGATTAATATTTATCCTCCTGTGAGTTTGACCATCTAGAGGGGTTAAGGAGGCTTAGTAGAATAGGTTTAATTAGGCAGTTGGATGGGTGTTGTAGGTATATCAATGATACATTTCTTCCTAGTTATAGGCATTTTGAGTGTTTGCTGCACAAGATCTATCAGAAGAGTTGAGAGGTGAATAAGAATGGATGTGACATTAGCAAGTTTCATTATTTAAACCTTTCTGGCCTTGTGCCAAAAGCAGAAACAATTATTTAAACCTGACTATCAAAATAGAAAGCGTGACAATAGTTACAAAGGTCTACAATAAGACTAAGAACTTTAGCTTTAAGGTGGCTGGGATGCCCTTTGTATCTAGCTGTGCACCAATATCTTTAGGATATAATGTGTTTTCTAGCCAAGTTATATGTTATGGTAGGATAAGTAGCCTGATGAATGTTTTTACAGAGGTAGTGAATAAACTTTTAAAACATATCGTAGGACAGGGATACAAGGAGAAATTTCTGATATGGCGTTTTCATAGGTGCCTTGATGCTAAAAAGGAGATTCTGGGAAAATTGGAGATTATTTCTAGTTTGCAGATTAAAGGCATAGGACTTTGAAATTAACTTATTTACATCAAATCTCAAATATTTTCCCTAATACTCTTCAGAAAAACTAAATCTCTTCAAAATGTAATTTCAAACTAATTAAACATTTTTTTTTTACTTACCATTTCGGTCTTTTGATACTAAATTCTTAGCTTGAATGATTTTGAAATCCACTATAGTTTTACCTGAAATTAATAATAAAGGTTCCTGATTTAGGCACGAGGCCAACAATTTTGGGGAGAGGAAAGTCAGTTAAATCAACCCCCAGTACATTACTGGTACTTTATTTATTGACCCTGTAAGAATGAAAGGCAAAGCCAATCTCGCCAGGATTTGAACTCAGATATAAAGGGCCATAACTCAACGCTGCAAAGCATTTTGTCCGATGCCAACCCACCATCCTACTGATAATAATAATAATAAAAATAAAAGAAAAAGACAAACAACAAGTAAATACATGATTTTAGAGAAGTTTAACCCTTTGGCATTTAAACCAATCATATCTGGCCGGAATTCTATCACCTCTTTCTGTTCAAACCAACCGTAAATGGTCACTCATACTGATGTTAAAGTATTGTCCTCAAAATGAAATTCATCAAAATCTCATAGATTCAATATTATGTGAGATATTATGTGAGATAAAACCTTTACCACAAAAATACAATAGTATATATAGAGTAATGTAACTGCTAAATGGTTAAGAGTGATAGTTACCTTCCAAATATTTTTCAATGAAAGCTACAGACTGCCTGGAATTCTTGTTTTCAGCCTAGAAAGAAGTACAGTATAATACAATTGGTTCATGAATACGGTATGGTACCACAGTGGAATATGTGATACATACAGTATGGTACCACAGTAGAATATGTGATACATATTGTATGGTATGACACTGGAATGTGATACATATGGTATGACAGTGGAATATGTGATACATACGGTATGGTATGACAGTGGAATATGTGATACATATGGTATGGTATGACAGTGGAATATGTGATACATATGGTATGGTATGACAGTGGAATATGTGATACATATGGTATGGTATGACAGTGGAATATGTGATACATATGGTATGGTATGACAGTGGAATATGTGATACATACGGTATGGTATGACAATGGAATATGTGATACATACGGTATGGTATGACAATGGAATATGTGATACATACGGTATGGTATGACAATGGAATATGTGATACATATGGTATGGTATGACAGTGGAATATGTGATACATATGGTATGGTATGACAGTGGAATATGTGATACATATGGTATGGTATGACAGTGGAATATGTGATACATATGGTATGGTATGACAGTGGAATATGTGATACATATGGTATGGTATGACAGTGGAATATGTGATACATACGGTATGGTATGACAGTGGAATATGTGATGCATACGGTATGGTATGACAGTGGAATATGTGATGCATACGGTATGGTATGACAGTGGAATATGTGATACATATGGTATGGTATGACAGTGGAATATGTGATACATATGGTATGGTATGACAGTGGAATATGTGATACATATGGTATGGTATGACAGTGGAATATGTGATACATATGGTATGGTACCACAGTGGAATATGTGATACATATGGTATGGTACTACAGTGTACCACAATGGAATATGTGATACATATGGTATGGTACCATAGTGTACCAGTGGAATATGTAATACATATGCTATGGTATCATAGTGTACCAGTGGAATATGTAATACATATGCTATGGTACCATAGTGTACCAGTGGAACATGTAATACATATGCTATGGTACCATAGTGTACCAGTAGAACATGTAATACATATGCTATGGTACCATAGTGTACTAGTGGAACATGTAATACATATGCTATGGTACCATAGTGTACCAGTGGAATATGTAATACATATGCTATGGTAGCATAGTGTACCAGTGGAACATGTAATACATATGCTATGGTAGCATAGTGTACCAGTGGAACATGTAATACATATGCTATGGTACCATAGTGTACCAGTGGAACATGTAATACATATGCTATGGTACCATAGTGTACCAGTGGAACATGTAATACATATGCTATGGAATGACAGTGGAATATGAGATCTCAATAGTGATTTCAAATCTTATTATGTTGCTGGTTAACACATTTTATGTTTAATTACCTGAGTATTACATTATATAATTACCTGAGTATTACATTTTATGCCCCATTATATTTTATACTTAATTATCTGAGTATCATATCTTTTATCTAATTACCTCAGTAACACATTTTATAGTTAATTAACTCAGTATTACATTTTATACTTAATTACCTGAATAACACAGTTTATACTTAATTACCTCAGATTATATAGCTGGTAAAACGAAAATAAATTAATAGCTAAACATTGAATTATCAAACTGCATTATCAAATATTAAATTACCAAACTATATTATCAAATATTTGAATTACCAAACTATATTATCAAATATTGAACTATCAAACTGCATTATCAAATATTGAATTATGAAATTACATTATCAAATATTGAATTATCAAAGTGTATAACCAAACTACATTATCAAACTTGGAATTATCAAAATCTAAAATTAGTAACATGCAGGGAATCTATTGTTATAGTATTGTTCTTGCTCTCATTTCTTTCACTTTTAGTAGTAACAAGTCTTGAAAAATAACTCCACAATCTTTGTTAATAAACACACAAGAACACAAGAGATGCACTGTCTTGAAGAACTAAAACAACACAACAACCATTGTTTTAAGGTCATTTTCTTCTGCTCAGTAGAAGTTAGCATTGAGGGCTCCATGAGCAATTTCATACTCAACAAAAGGGCCTTCTTGAAGCAATATTTTACAGTTAGATGCCATACCTGTTGCTAACCCTTTTAGTTACCTCTTACAACACACACTGATACAACGTACCTATTCTAAACAAGATAGACACATGAATACAGTGTACCTATTCTAAACCAGGTACATACAGGGATACAATGTACCTATATTAAATCAGATACAATATACATATACTAAACCAGGTACGCACAGGGATACAGAGTATCTATTGTAAACTAGGTACACACAGGGATACAGTGTACCTATTGTAAACTAGGTACACACAGGGATACAGTGTATCTATTGTAAACCAGGTACACACAGGGATACAGTGTACCTATTGTAAACTAGGTACACATAGACATACAGTGTACCTATTGTAAACCAGATACACACACGGATACAGTATACCTATTGTAAACTAGGTACACATAGACATACAGTGTACCTATTGTAAACCAGATACACACAGGGATACAGTGTACCTATTGTAAACCAAGTACAGAGATATAGTGTACCTATTGTAAACCAGGTACACAGAGATATAGTGTACCTATTGTAAACCAGGTACACAGAGATATAGTGTACATATTGTAAACCAGGTACAGAGATATAGTGTACCTATTGTAAACCAGGTACACACAGACATACAGTGTAGCTATTGTAAACCAGGTACACACAGGGATACAGTGTACCTATTGTAAACCAGGTATACATATAGATACAGTGTACCTATTGTAAACCAGGTACACACAGGGATATAGTGTACCTATTCTGAACCTTATACAACAAAGCTATACACAAATATCCCTCAATTATATCAAACTACACATTTAATATCTTGAGCAAGGCCTTCACCTGACAAACCAACCATATGTGCTTCATAGTTGGATGGTCTCATACAATATCCACTTCCCACTCTCTCCTCCTTATCACCTATGTTGTGCCCACTCACACTAACCACTACACACAGTCCTTCTTCCCCTAAATATTGGCCTTCTGGACTTCCTTCCCTACATATATTTTCCCTACAGCTGTTGTTGACTTGAAACAATTCAAGTGGGACTCCCCGTCACTATCACTTCATAGTCCTATTGACATGGTCCTTCCTATAGTTTACTAGGTCCTTCCTATAGTTTTCTAGGGTTTCCTATAGTTTTCTAGGGTCTTCCTATAGTTTTCTAGGGACTTCCTATAGTTTTCTAGGGTCTTCCTATAGTTTTCTAGGGTGTTCCTATAGTTTTTTAGGGCCAGTGTCACATTAACATTGATCTTCTTATAGTTTTGAATCTGAAAAAAGTCAATAGCAAGATGGCTGTGATATTGTAATGAAAGCACTGGAGAGACCCCTATTTTGTTACCACTGGAGCCTCTCTCCTAGTTTGTTACCACTGGAGCCCCTCCCCTAGTTTGTCACCAGTCGGGCCCCTCCCCTAGTTTGTTAACAGGGAAGATCCTTTATTCCTTTGTATATGTGACCCCTGTTTCTGAAGCTAAAGAAAGGAATAAATTACTTTGTTGTGTATAATACAATCCAAGAGCAGGCCTATGTAAATATTTTTGTAAACTTATACCATTTTATCCATCAAAGATTGGATCCCACTTATATTTCACAACAATATTCAGTTTTTCACAATGTTAAAGAATGTAAAACAACTGGATGTGTACAACTGGACTTATCAAATATTTGCAATCTTGCCATTTGAAATGATAGGTTTTAAGCTAAGTAAAACTTTCTGAAAACGTGTACTCGTGTATAATATGAACCCTTTTTGCCCTTAATTTTAGTTCAAAATGTCTTGAATTAAGCTCAAGAAAATATGGTACCTCTATATATTGCATGTTAATATATAGAGAGTAATTGCAGCAAGAGTGAGGATCGATGGGAAAATTCATTTAGGTAACAGGGGTTCTTGGTAATGAAAAGGTTGGGAACTACTGCCATGGACTCTGGTGAAGAGAAATGGTATAACAGATTTCAATTTTAAATTAAATTTATGAATATTCAACCATTCTTCAGACTTAATCAATTCCCTCTCCTCTGAAAAAAAATGTAATTTATAGCTCACACCTATGTAGGCCTTGCTAGCCTCCTACAAGGTTGTATCTCATAGGAGGTTGATGGATTTTTTTTAATGTTAGGGGGCTGAAGTCCTATCATGTCATTAAAGCTCACATGATGTAGATTTACCTGGCCTCCTATGAAGTATCTCACAAAAGTTTCTCAGATGTTTTAATGATAGTGTTCCATGTCAGATCATGAAAAGCAATATGAAATGAAACAACTTTCTTAAAAACAGAACACCCAGCCCACACCTTATAATCGAGAGTCCAACACCCTTCATGATTAGGCCACACACCTTACATAAAACCAGTTAAATTGAGAGACAAAAGATAAAGCATGTTGATGTGCATGGCAGCTAAAGATGTATCTTTGAATAAGGCTTGGAGATAGGAAAGTGTGCAAGTTGTGCCAGGAAGGCTGGCTCACCCACAATCTCTGATTATATAAAAAGAAATGGCAAAGTGCTGTAAAGCAAAGATTACATTATATTACAGTAGAAGCAGTAGTGATCCTCCCATAGCACAGTCTTACAGGCAGAGTAATAAAGAATATATTTATAAATAGAAAACATTGTGATATAGAAATTTAAGATCCTTCACACCTACCTTCGGAAAGAAAACAACAACAAAAAATAAAATCATTTTAGTTTAGCTAGAAGACTGGCCAAGTGATTTAATTTTATCATTACCATGATTCTAATGAAACTATGATTTTCAAATAACTAAATTTCTCATTATTAAGCTAATATTCGGACCCTAACGAAGGTTCTTATATAAAATTAGGATGGATAGGTTTTAGATAAATATAAACACTTTAACCCTAGCAGTTCAACAAAATAAATCGATAAAGTACCAGACTTGTGAAAATAACCCCTGGGGTTGAAATGATCAATTAAATCAAGGTGGTGTCTCAGAATGGCTGTAATCTAATGAAACCAGTGAAAGAATCAAAGAATTATAAAACATGCTGTTAAGTATAACCTTAGTAACTTCAGTTAAAATATTCCAGTTAAAACTAAAAAATACTCTTCAGCAACATTTAGAAATCCCCCATTCATGAAGATCTTTTTCAATCATACAATAGATCAATATCATGATAATATTATCTCTTACAAAAGTCTAAATTATCACTAGTGAATTACTGGTACTAAACATTTTAATAAATAAATTTAAAAGACAAAGGTTTTTAAATAACAAGATCCAAAATAAATATAACAAGGATATAACTACAATTTTTATAAAATTATAAGTGTCGCTATAAACATGAACACATGTAAACACTTTCTGTTAGTCTCTTCATATACAGCCCCACCCCATAAAATACTGTTTTTACACATTTTACATCTTTAGGGCTGTTCAACAGAAGATGAATAACCAACCCCTGGGCTGTGAAATGTGTAAAGACAATCTCTTATGTTCTTTTGGCAGAGTTACCAAAGGATAAAGAGGACTCTCTAGTCTGGTCAAGCATATGACAACCTCTCTAGAGCTGGTGCCATGATAAAATGCACCAAATAAACTTTATTTAGTGGTTGACATGAGGAAGGGTAGAAACCATATCATAGAAACCATATCAAATATGGAAGATTCAAGCAAGATGAGGTATCTCTCTGATCTATCTAGTTTTGGTCTGTAAACAACCTGCCTAACTTATGGCAGCATGGAAAACAGATGAATGATGATGATGATAAAATAACAAAGTGTATTTACATGTTTCTTTTCACAGCAAGGCTTATATTTATATCTCTACTAAATACATGTTAGATCTGTTTTGTACAGAAATATATATTGTCTCTTAAAACAACATTTTTTAAAGATAGAACAGTAACAAGAGGAAGTAGTAGTGATATATTAGGTGTCTGCCCATACTGGTGCTGTAACAAAATACAGCAACAGCAGCAATAGCTATAGGAACATTAGGTGTATAAAGCAATGGTGTTTATATTATTATTGATTGTTCACTCGCTAAATATTTAAAAAATAATTTTTAAAAAGCCCCAAAACAAATAAAAACAAGGTTATATAATAAATGGCAAAACAACAAATTAAAGAAATACCTGCTCTATGTTGGTACTGCTAACTGGTTCAATCTGTGAGGGTGACTAATGGAAAACAGACAGACTATATATAGATGGTGGATTTTAAGTAGGGTTATAAATGTTTTGTTTTGAATTTTGTTTGCAGAAATCATAAAAAATAAAAACCATCAAAAAGAATATTAATTTATAAAAAAAGATGCAAAATAAAAAATAACTTAAAAAAAAGGAAAAGAAAAATAACTGAAAATAAAATGGATTATCTATTTTACATGGATGCACATGAAATTTTTGTTACTTCTTTTGGTACAAGGACAGCAATTACCCCAGTGCATTACTGGTGCTTTATTTTATCGACACCGTAAGGATGAAAGGTAAAGTTAACCTTGGCGGCTTTTGAACTCAGAACGTAAAAGGCCATAACTCTATGCTGACGCTCTACCAATACTGCCAATCCATGACTGCTCACAAAATAATGTGCACAGAATTGGTCACCATTTTGTTGAATGCAACCATGGTAATTTGGCATGAATATAATATATGAGAAACAATCTTTATATTATTTATTAGATAGAAATACCTTTTTACAGGAAGAGAGAAAGAGAGAGGGAGAGAGAGGGTGTGTATGTGTGTGTACATAGAATGCCTTTTTATAGAGTGTGTGCGTGTGTGTGTGTATATATATATATATATATATGTGATGTGTTGTTTCCTTGAGCAAGACACTTTATTTCACATTGCTCCAGTTTACTCAGCTGTAGAAATGAGATGATAGGGACTGGGGTCTATATCATTCCACTGCAAAGTGGTTGTGCAGGTGCCACGGCAAAAAAGCACCCAGCACTCACTGTAAATGAGGTTGGTGTTAGGAAGGGCATCCAGCTGTAGAAATCAAGCCAGAATCAGTTCCCGTCCCACCCTTGCAAGCAGGAAAAAAGCGGACGTAAAATGAAATGATGAAATGAAATGAATGATGATATATATATATATATATATATATACACACACAAATTAAGTTGACAGAAAGATGTTCTTACATAGTTTAATTCTTACAATTGTTTCAATACAAAGCTTTTCTTCAAATGCACCCTTGATGAGTTGCAGTGCACCTGAGCACTGTACAGAATAATTTTCATTATTATTATTTAAACACATATCTAGGCAAAAGGAATAGTGTATATACTTCAGTATGTGTTTAAAATAGTTTGTATTTCCTCAGAAACTTAAACATCATCACAGAAAGGTGAGTACAGGTTGAGGGTACGTCATTTTAGAGACAACATCCCTACTAAAATTAATAGGGTTTTAACAAATTAATAGGTCATAGAAACGCTACTTAAAATTTGTTAATTCGTTTACATAAAAAAAAACACAATTGATTAGAATATTATAAAAAGGGAGGTAACCTACCCTACACTTTCGAGTCTTATATAAGATTCGGTTTATATATATATATCAAGTAAGAATATTTTCGAAACAGCGACTTGGTTTAAAATTATTAGAAATGTAAGCTATCGCCGTATTTTGACTAAAGAAATTAAAGAAAATATTTAGCCTGATAGTGGTGTTAAGAACCCTCGGAGAAAATGGAAAAAGATGAGTATTGACTCCCATCTATTCATCTTTTTTCCATTTTCTCCGAGGGTTCTTAACACCACTATCAGGCTAAATAATTTCTTTAATTTCTTTAGTCAAAATACGGCGATAGCTTACATTTCTAATATATATATATATATATACTCACATACATAAACACATAAATATACCCATACATACACACATGTATTATGTTATCAATTCATTCCTATGATTCAAGAGTCTCCATGGTGACAGAGATTTCTTAGGCCTCTGAAATACACGAAGCAGAAGACTTTCCACCTCCATCATAAGCATTCGTGGAATTTACCATTGACCATTGCAGATTATAGGAGGGTTTAGATTTATTTAAAGAAGAAACAAATTGAACTAAGGATGTGGTGCTGTTTAAGCTCTCTTTCCTAAAACAATGTGAGAATTGTAATGGGTTTTAAAAGTTGATGGTAGCACCTATATAGAAGTTAGTTGAACTAGGGGTATATACAATACATTTATGAATTATATTCTTCTTAAGGCAATGGCCAGTTAAATGACAACTATCAGGGATTCTACAGTTACATTAAAAAAATAGATCTTGTACCTACTATATAAGTTGTTGGTAGACGTTATCAACATAATGTGAATAGATCAGACAAGTTTAGAAATTTGCAGTAGTTACTAAAGGCTATATATTCAGATAAGTTAGCTGATGTAAGGATTGATATTTTAATTGTGTTTTTTTGTTAATAAAGGTATGATACCTATGTTCAGGTGGAAAATTTCTTTCTAAGAAGTTGAAAAATAACTTAGGGATATTTGAGGCCACATTTATTCAAAATGGAGGGTGTGTGTGTGTGTGTAATAGACAATATATATACACATACATATATATATGTTTATATACCTACGTATATATATGTGTGTATAAAAGAGAGAAGTAGAAAGCGGTAAAGAGAGAAAACATGGTGTATATATGTTATATGAGAGAGAGACAGAGATTTCTATAGTGTCATGTATATATGTTATATGACATACTTACCATAGACTGTGGAGATACTTTGTCTTCAACATAGAGTTTCTGGGAGAAATTGGATTGTAATGGTTGGTAGTTTTCTGTGGGGAAGATAGAAGGACATGTATATATATATATATATATATATATATATATATATATATATATGTGTGTGTGTCTGTGTTATATATATATATATATATATATATATATATATATATATATATATATATATATTTCGTTTCTGAATTTGTTTAGCAAGATTCTTTATCTGAAATCGTGTGTTGAAACCGATATTGTTATACTTTGGGAGGGTCATGTTGCCAATAAAAAACACACGCACCAGTTGCTTTCACTTCAATTTATTATATATTTATAAATTTACAAATCTACAAACTTATAAATTTCTGGTTGGTTGGTTGGTTCCACAACCAGATAGTTGTTTATATATAGTCATAGTCCTTTCGTCACACACTCTGTGACCTCTTCAGTGACTGGGGATTCCTTTCTTTGTTTCTGTGCCTTTCCTTTCTTCTGTCCTACGCCATTTTGTTTCTGTGTGTGTGTTGTGTGCTCAGTTTGCGCATGCGCCACATCCGGGTGTCTGTGTGTGTTTGTGTTCATTTATCTATTTGTTTATTTATTTACATGTTGGTTGGTTGTTTGTTCTATGTGTGTGTGTGTTTTCATTTTGTCCTTAATTGTAAGTTGTGATGTTGCTGTTCCACTCATATTTTCTATTTAATTTTGGTTGTAATTCTTTTATGTTTACTGCCTCTGTAATTTGCCTAAACATTGCATCTTTTCTGTGTGTAGATTCTATTTTTATTTCTATGTTCTCTAATTTACCCTTGTGTTCTATCTTAGCATGTTGGTAGAGTACAGATGATTCTTTATTATCTTGAAGGTCTCGCCAGTGTTCATTTATCCGTTCCCCTATACTACGAGCTGTCTCACCTATGTACACTATATTTTTGTTTCTACATTGTCCTTCAGTACATCTTATGCTATACACTACATTTCTAGTTTTACAGTTAATATGGGGGCTTATTTTACAGGTTATACATTTCTTGTCTATACATGAGGGTCTTTGGAACGGGTATGTCTTGCTAATAAGTGTTTTTACAGAGGTACCTGGTCTTTCTACTATCTTAATATTGAGTTTATGTTTATTTAGGGCCCTTCTAAATTTGTAGGCTAGTTCGCCTCTAGGGGTTGTATTGATGAACATTACACTCTGGCATTTATTGCTATCATACCATGAGTTTATTCTATTGGCCTTGTTCCTAGTTCTTTCTATTCTATTCCAAAATTTGCTCCTATACAAGGGGCAGGTCCCATTTATGTCATTATTTACCATTTTTTTCCCATTTGGTTCTGGCTCCTCTATACACTCTGATTCTATCTCTCTGATTGTAGCCAGAGAACTGCATACGGTGGATGAAGTGTTGTATGTGTCTCTCTAGTTCTTCGGGGTTGCACATGCGGGACACATTTCTCATCACCCGTACCAAATCCGCAATCAGTATGTTGATTTTGGTATGGTCCGAAATGGCCGAGTTTCGGTGGATCAGATGTTTGGAAGTCATGGGTTTGGCATAATGGGAATGGAGGATTTGTTTTTGGTTGTTAATGGTATCTAACCAGAGCTCTGTGTCTAGTACAGGTAATCGATGGTTGGGGTGTCTACTTGGGTAGTCTATAGTAACTCTAATGCTCTGGTGGATGGAGTTTGCTATTTGCTGGATGCTTTCCATTGTGTTTTTCTCTAGTTCCTGACTGTTCTCTAGTGGGGGTGTCTTAACTACGATGTTTATATCATCTATGTAGCGGGAGTACATTATCAGGGTTAAGCTGTCTTCTAATTGTTCTTTAAGTTTAAGTTTAAGTCTACTGTCCCACCATACCATGAATAAGTTAGCTATGTCGCCTGCAATGCTAACACCAATGGCTGCTCCTTCCTCTTGGGCATATGTTTTTCCATTAAATTTGAACATATGTTCCTTAAGGGTTAATTTTATGCTGGCCCCTACCGCATGTGCAATCATTTTCTTCAGTTCATCGTGGTTTTCGGGTGTCCGTATGGCTCTGGTCCACCCGTTCCATCTATCTGTGTGGGTTTTCTTGGCCATTGAGGTAATGGTAGGTGGTCTGCCTCTTGCTGGTCTTGTAGGGCACAGGTTACTAAGGTCATAAGTGTCTAGGTAACTATTACTATGGGTAAGCTTAAGTAGAAGTCCCAGCTCACTGGTATCAATCCCACGGAAACACAATGGAAACACAATGGAAAGCATCCAGCAAATAGCAAACTCCATCCACCAGAGCATTAGAGTTACTATAGACTACCCAAGTAGACACCCCAACCATCGATTACCTGTACTAGACATTGTTGTAATTGTTGTTATTGTTCTAACAATGCCATTACTACTTCATATAGTAGCCTGTATATTCCTTTCATGCCTGTATATCCTCTTCATTCTCGCATGCTCCGAAGAACTGACTGGTTATAATTTTGTATTGGCGATCGAGTAACGTGAAAACAAACGAATAGCGATCTCTAGACCTACCAGTTCAGAGAAACAATTGTCAGCAATGAGATTAAAAACCTTTTTTGTATAGCAAACCATATCAATCTTCTTTCCTGATTTATTATTACTCCAAGTGTTTACAACATAGGAATTACAGCATACTCGCAACATCACTATGAAAACGCCTTGTTGAGTCAAACCAAGCCAAGCGTTGATATCATCCACTACCCGGAATACCACCTAAGTGGACTGCATATAACTATTATTTGTTACCCCGTATATATATATATATATATATATTTATTGAGGCACATGGCTTAGTGGTTAGAGCATTGGCCTTGCAATCGAAAGGTTGTGAGTTCAATTCTCAGACCGGGTGATGTGTTCTTTCCTTCAGCAAGACACTTTATTTCACATTGCTCCAGTTTACTCAGCTGTAGAAATGAGATGATAGGACTGGGGTCCCTATCATTCCACTGCAGAGTGGTTGTGGAGGTACCATGGCAAAAAAGCACCCTCACTGTAAATGAGGTTGGTGTTAGAAAGGGCATCCAGCTGTAGAAATCAAGCCAGAATCAGTTCCCGTCCCACCCTTGCAAGCAGAGAAAAACGGATGTAAAATGAAATGATGAAAATGATGAAATGATATAGTCCAGCTCTTGCTAGCAGAGAAAGCGGATGTTAAAACGCTGATTATATATATAATCATCATCATCATAATTATCAATTTACTTCCATTTTACCACACTCGCATGGGTTGGATGGGTCCTTTTTAGCACACCATTTCTCCATTCATCGCATTCCTTCATCATATCCTCTGTGTCTCAGTGATTTGAGATCATCTCTCACCACCTCTGTCTTCTTTTGTTCAATGTGGCTTCCTTCCACTGGCATTTCCTGGCACTTCTTCACCAATACAGTCTTCTCTCTTGCACACCACCTTAGATTCCTCTTAAAGCCAGCTTCTCCCTCAGTTCATCCAGGCACTGCCTTTCCCCCACACTTACATTGCACATCCAATGAAGCATGGTTGTTTAATTTCTCTCCAACCTATGAATGACTCTGCAGTCACTGCCCATGTTTTCACTACCATGCAGCATCACACAGCCATCCTTTTGTATCTAGGGAGAAACCTTTTTTTGTCAACAGAGGAGTACCTCTCTAAACTTTTTCCATTCTATCTTTATCCTAGCTATTATGCTCTCAAAGCACCCTCCTCCGCTGCTAATTAGGTCACCTAGAAAGCAGAAGCTATCAATCATTTCTAGAGATCCTTCATGGAATTGGAAGAGGTTTATATCACTGACGCTGTTCCCCTTGATTACCCCTGTGCATCTTCTACATACAAAGTCTTGACTTCTTGTTAGTCAACCTGTTATGCCACTACACCTCTTGTGTACCAAAGATTTACATGGTGTACATTGTATAAAGTTTATGCCTATTCCTTTTCTACATATTGAGCAGGGCCACTTCCCTGAAGGAATTAGGGTCCTATCTTCTTTCCTACTTACTAGCACTTTAGTTTTGGCTAAATTTACTTTCAAACCTTTTTGATTCCAAATTCTGTTTCCATAGTTGCAACTTATTCTCTAGTTCTTTTATGGATTCAGCTATAAGGACCAAATCATCCACATAGAGAAGTTCCCATGGATAGCTAGTTTTAAACTCCTCCGTTATGGCCTGGAGAACTATGATGAACAGCAGTGAGCTAAGGACCAAACCTTAATGAACTCCTACCTGTCCCTTGAATTTCTCACTAAACTCACTTCCTATTCTCACTTTACTAACAGCTCTTCTGTACATGGCTTGCACTGCTCTCACAAGCCTACAACTAATTTCCTTAAGGACCACCAGATAATAGATCAAGGTACTCTGTCAAAGGCATTTTCTAGATCAACAAAAGCTAAATATAGTAGATTATTCTTGGCTAGGAACTTCTCTTATAGTTAACTGACTAGAAAGAGTATAATACTTTTCCCAGACATGAAACCGAACTGCATTAAATCTAATTTGACTTTTTCCCTAATTAGTTGTGCTAATATTCTTTTCGTCACTTTCATTACTTGTTCTATTAGTTTTATTCCTCTATAGTTGCTCATTTCTAGAGCATCCCCTACACCAGTCATTGGGTATGACTCCAGCTGATTGACTATGTAGGTTACTAGTTTGACTCCTTAATGACCACCAGATAATAGATCGAGGTACTCTGTCAAAGGACTTTTCTAGATAAAAAAAAACTGAATATAACGACTTATTCCGAACTGCATCACATCTAATTTGACTCTTTGCCTAATTTGTTGCGCAAGAACTCTTCCTGTCACTTTCATAACTTGCTCCATTAGTTTTATTCCTCTGTAGCTGCTCCTTTCTAGAGCATCACCTTTACCCTTGTAGTATTTTATGATTATACAGTTGTGCCATATAGAGAGAGAGAGAGAGAGAGAGAGAGAGAGAGAGAGAGAGAGAGAGAGAGAGAGAGAGAGAGAGAGAGAGAGACTTTTGAACAATATAATGATGTAAGTTTAATCAAATATAAACGCTCTAAAACAAACAGCTTTGTACCATAGAACCAGCACAAGTTACAGGCAGTTTAATAATACAAGAGTTAAAATGGTTGATGTGTGAGTTTGAATTTCAGCAGAGTGGTGATTGAATGGGAAAATATGGGCAGAGATGGATTTCCAGTGAGGTTTACTTCTGGAAAAGCAGAGAAGGATTGCATAATATGTTTAGTATGGAATCTGGGAGATTTTACAGAATGAGAGGAGTGGTTTGATAACAAAAAGGTTAACAACAACAGCAATGTAAAGCCACCCAACACTTATAAAACTGAATGGATAACTTACCAGATATTGCCACTGATGGAACAGGACGAAATATCACAGACACGATGACGTAACCCAAGGATTTGTCAGCTACAAAACCAGATGAGGGTCTGTCGTTTCCGAGAGACAAAGCTTTTCGGATAACTACACTTTCCTTCTGTTAGGCACAAATAGAGAAATTAGAGAGAAAAATGTCACAAGGAATAACATGGAAATACATTTAAAAATAAACATTTGTAGAAAAAACAATTAAAGAAACTAATTTAGATTTGGGACTAATTAATCTAGATTTAATTTAATATTGACATTTAGTTTGTCACAAATGTTATGATCAGTCAAAATCATTCTAAACATTTCATTTAAAATTCATCCCCATCCTTATCATCATTTAACATCAGCTTTCCATGTTGACATGGGTTTGATGGGTTGTTACAGTCAAAGACTAGGAATCAAGCAAATATTTTAAAACAATTTCATACAAGAAATCAGTATTGTCTATCAGAATTCTTGTCTATCTGCCACTGCACCTCTTTCTAACTCTGTATGTGTGTGACAGAAAGAGTATATATATGAAAAGGCTAGCTGAATACACAAGCTGAAACTGCTGGAATCAAGAGGACTGAGAGTGAACCTAGCAAAGACTAAAGTGTTGATAAGTAGTAAAGAGGACAAAACTCTGATTCCATCAGGGAAATGGCCATGTTCCATATGTAGAAAAATGAGTTGGCATAAACTCAACACAATGTAGATCTTGGGTACACAAGAGGTGTAGTGGGACAGCAGGCAAACTAACAGGAAAGGAAAACTTCATATGTAGTAGATGTTCAGGGAAATTTGACAATGATAGGCACGTTTTTCAAATGCAGTTAGGATCTATAGAGGTGGTTAACTTTGGTAACTTTGATAGGTTTTGGCCAGTATTGGCCGGGGCTATGTCTAACTTAATAGCATCACCTGGTTGATATCTTCTGGTACCTAGGTGATCAGATTAGCAAAGGAGGAGGATGCTCCGAGGCCATAGTATCTAGAATAAGGACAGGATGGAAAAAGTTTAGGGAGCTGCTTCCTCTGTTGACAAAGAAGGGTTTCTCCCTATGAACAAAACGGTTGGTTATATGATACCTGTGTGAGATACGCGATGCTGCATGGTAGTGAGACATGGACAGCAACTGCAGAGGATATGCAACGGCTGGAGAGAAATGAGACAAGCATGCTCCGATGGATGTGCAATGTCAATGTGCATGAATGACCAAGCATAGATGAGTTGAGAGAGAAATTGTGTATAAGAGGGGATAGGCTGTAGTGTGCAGGAGAGAAGACTGTGTTGGTATGGACATGTGATGCGCATGGAAGATGACTGCTGGGTGAAAAAGTGCCAAGAAATCCCAGTGGAAGGAAGACGCAGTAGAGGAAGACCACAAAAAGTATGGGCGGAGGTGGTGAAAGCTGACCTCAGATTGCTGAAGCTCACGGAAGAGATGACGAAGGACCGTGACAAGTGGAGATTTGCTGAAAAGGATCTGTCCCACCCTTGCAAGCAAGGAAAAGCGGGCGTAAAATGATGATGATGATATATAAACCAATGCCAGAATTGTAAAGTCAATTTAAAATGAAGAAAATTGTAATATATACATACTTTCACACACACACACACACATATATATACACACACACCTAGCATGTGTATATGTTATTTAATTTGCTATTTATAACAACATAATGATACTATAATACAATAAAAATTCAACATGTTATGGAGTTTCATTGTTTGTTTTGATTTGGCTTCCAGCTGTAAAACAATGGCTTACGTGTAACAATATAATAATAATTAATAAGAGAAAGGAACATGAAGAAAAAGCTGTTAATAGTTAAGTAGAAAGCAAGGAAGGTGTGTTTTGTAGAGAGGCTAAAGAGGTTTTATAACAAGCAGTTCACATACCCCACCCACTATAAACATCCAGCATATAACATCAACCTCCCCCCCCTCCCCATATAATAAAGCAAGTTGTTAATTTGACCTTAAGTACAATTGTTACTCATTCTAATTAAACCTCATTTTCATTAAACAATATTAACCTTTTTGATACCACATTTCTCATGAAATACACTAGGGTTTTCAAATAATCAGGAAATTGGAGGGATTTAGTGACATGATTAACTTCCTAATTATTAATTGTTTCTACTTTTGGCACAAGGCCAGCAATTATCCCAGTGTGTTATTGGTACCTTATTTTATCGACCCCGTAAGGATGAAAGGCAAAGTTAACCTCGGCAGGATTTGAACTCAGCTGATAAAGGGAAGTAACTCTATGCTTCAAGGCATGGCGTCGACCTTCTACTGATACTGCCAATCCACCACCCAATAACTTCCTAATTATTAATGATATATATATATATGTATGTGTGCGTGTGTGTTCAGTAAAAGTTGTTTTGGTAAAAAACAGGAGTAAGCCGGAGAAAGCTCTCTACATTCGTAGTGTGTAGTTATGATGGAGATTCAGTATAAGAATAACATTTAAAAAATGTTGATAAGTCGCTTATTCATTATAATTATTTCGATGATTCCCTTATGAAATCCAAGATGTAACATATGCATTTGTTGCTATGGGAACAATAATTTCAGATGAAAATCTGATTATGTGATATGTTGCAGGCAAAAAAACATGTCCTTCTTGTGTGTCCAACACACATATATATATATATATATATATCATCATTTTATGTTCATTTTCCGTTTTCACAGTCTGAGACAGGTTGGGGGTTCATGTCTTGCTTATTAATTCCCTCTTTGGTATAGTTTCTACAGCTATATATATATATATATATATATATATTTATATATATATATGTATATATATATATATTTAATTAGAAAGTGAACAACACAAAATATAACTACTCCTTTACCAAAGGTTTCTGGATCCCAGATAATAATAATATACGTCTGGATCTATACATAGAGCACTCTTTTTTCCTTTGCTTTTCCTTCGGAATTACCTAACACACACACACATATATATATATCATCATCATCATCGTTTTACATCCGTTCTTCCACGCTAGCATGGGTTAGACGGGTTGTCCTGTTGTGGGCAGTGTGTGGTGTGTGTGTGTTCCCAGGTCTGTCTTTTTGTTTGTCTGCATTTATGTCCCATAACTTAGCAGGTCAACAAAAAGAGATCGATAAATTAATTACACAACTTGAAAAAGATAGTGCTGAAGTCAATATCATTGACTGAATCCCTTTAAGGTGGTGCCCCAGCATGGCCACAATCTAATGGCTGAAACTAGTAAAAGAATAAAAGAATATGGAGATCCAGCATGGCCATAGGAATAACATAAGGCAGTGCCTTAGAATGGCTGCAGTCAAATAACTGAAACCAGTAACAGGAATAAGTATATATTACTATAACAGTAATTCAGACTAAGTCCTTTTGTCACCCCTACTCAGCAGTGTTTCCCCCGACATGGCTCTTAATAAGAATGCATGCAGATATATTTTATAGAAAGCCGGAAAGTCAATTTAATTAAACTGCAATATATTTAATTAATTAAATGGAGTTAGTATGTGTTTAACTGATTAGCAAGTAGGTCAAAATGTTAAAAGCAAGATTATAGAAAAATAGGGAGAAAAAAATTAGAAAAGAAGCTGACAAGATTTAAATACTTCAGCAAAACGGATAGAAAGCAGAAGAAATGAAGATATTAATTGAATTAGGAAAAGGGAAAATCAAAATTATTTCATGTGTATTATACATAGACACCAACAGGTGTTTAAGGCCATTTTCCCTGCTAAAACAGGAGCTACTTTGCAGATCCTTTGGTAGGCATCATGGCTTCATGAGGTTCTTTTTTAGGCAATGTTTTACAGCCAGATACATTTCCAGGCACCAACCTATTTCATTGCATCTCATGACATACAGGAATATGATCTACCTATTTTGAATCAAATTTATATACATATATAATATCTATGTGTATAAATATTTACACATTATACACAAACATACATATATATATATATACGTTTATGTATGTTTGTATGGAAGTATAAATGTTACTATCTATGTATTTAAGTGTGTGTGTGTGTGTGTAGAGAGAGAGAGAGAGAGAGAGAGAGAGAGAGAGAATAGATACATATGTCAATTCACCTAAAACAAGGCAGTTCTCACTGTGAATGTCCAATAAGAAATACAAAATCAATTACAGTAAATAGAGCTATGCCAGCAATATCCAGAATGGAATGGAAAAATCTGTATTATATCACACAAAGTATATATATATATATATATATATATATATGTATATATATGTATGATAGAGTCATAGAGGTTGTGTATTCACATACGGTGTTTCTTGTGCATTTTAAGCCTGGCAAAGCCCATCCCTCTCCAGGCATACATGCATATATATATATATATCCATAGCGAGTCATATGCCACTCAGTTGTTCAGCATTATGGTCCGCCAAATGGTGTCCCAGTTGTCCGATGTATAAGGACCCGCAAAGAGAACACCGGAGGGCATAGACAACGTGGATGGAGGTGCAGATGAAGGAGTGGAGGATATGGAATGAACTGTTAGTGGCAAGGTTGGAAATGAAAGGGCAGATGTTACAGCAGGGACGAGAACAGGAACGAGAGCCAGGTAGCGTCCTAGGAGAGGAAGGAACTACGTACCGGGAGGTCACAGAGATTACAGGTGTGCTTGAAGGCTGTGATAGGTGGGTTTGAAAAAAAAAGGCAAGTGAGTGGGTGAGAAGAGAAGGTGCGGAAAGAACAGAGAATATGTCGCCAGAGAAGTAAGGTGATTGGGGAAAGGAAGATGGGGGGAGGGCTGTGATATGGTCGGAGCAGCATGGATCAGGGTGGGGAGATATCTATGCTGGATGAAGCGGGAGACCATATGAAGTGACTGTGTCTTGAAATCGTGGACTTAGCTACAGATGCGACGAAGACAGGGAATATTGGGATTAGAGTATGGAAAGTTTGGTGTGGGTGGGAGGAGATGAAGACGAAGTAGGAGTGGGAATCAGTGGGTTTATAGAAGATGGAGGTAGAGAGTGTGGTGAGTGGTCAATAAAGTGGTCAAGAAATTGGACTGAAGAGTTGGAGACAGAGGTGGTGAAGATGAGGGCAGGATGGAAAGACTGGGCAAAAGAAAGAAAGGAGTCAAACTGTTGATGGAGAGAGGTGGCGCCGATACAATCGTCGATGTCTTTTGCATATATATATATATATAATGTTTTTTGCACATATAAATATATATATATATTCATTTCATTTCATTTTACGTCCGCTTTTCCCTGCTTGCAAGGGTGGGATGGGAACTGATGCTGGCTTGATTTCTACAGCTGGATGCCCTTCCTAACACCAACCTCATTTACAGTGAGTGCTGGGTGCTTTTTTGCCGTGGCACCTACACGTCCACTTTACAGTGGAATAATAGAGACCCCAGTCCCCATCATCTCATTTCTACAGCTGAGTAAACTGGAGCAATGTGAAATAAAGTGTCTTGCTCAAGGAAACAACACATCGCCCGGTCTGAGAATTGAACTCACAACCTTTCGATTGCAAGGCTCTAACCACTAAGCCATGTGCCTCCTAGATATATATATATATACTATGTTGGGGTTTAAAAGTTATATATATATATAATTTGTAAACTCCGACATAGTATCTTGGGGGTTTGTAGAGATACACAGCCCTTTCAGATAGGAAATGAAAGATTGAATCTCAGCCACAGTCTTGTGTGTGTGAAATCAATCTAGGAATGAAACAGTTTTAGTCCTGTACATGTCATTTCTATATGTATGTTCTTTACTAATATAATGAGTACTTTATTTAATTGTGGTTTCTTTCTGATCCCCTTTGGAAAACCACCCTTAATTATAAATGTGTCTGAGTATGTATAATCACATGGCCCTTCTTCAATAACCATCTTGTTTATTGACCGTTTCAAAATAATATATATATATATATATACACATATACACATACACATATACACACAGCCGCACCTAAGGTTTAGGTTCCACTTTAATGACTTAGTCATAATATATCTTAAGATACTTTTTTAATCCTTTCATAATATTTCTAATGATGCACATCTTTCAATTAATTATGGAACAATCTTGAAGGATTTAGTAAAATTATTGATTATTTCATTGCTAAGATAGTAACGTAACATATTGCTCTGATATAAAATTATGTTGAAAAATCTTAATTTATACAAGACCCCTTTAAAATGGGTGATTTTGTTTCATAGAACTGGAGCTAGTTTTAGCTCGGGTCATCTTAAAAGGATTAATGTCATCTGACAAGTGATAGAAACTATAGGTATGTCAAGTTATCAAGTTTTATATTAAATGAATTATCAGAATAAAGAAATATGTAAAGATCCAACGGAAACACTGTCTTGGTAACTAAATTTGTTGCATCTTTGCCAAACTCTTACAAGCATGAAATAATTATTTTAAAACAACCAAAACATAACATGGTCATTAAGAGTAGCCAAGTGATAATTCATACTCACACACGTGTGTGTGAGTATTGTTCATACTCACACACACATGTATGTGAGTATTATTCATACTCACACACATGTCAGTATTATTCATACACACACACATGCAAGTATTGTGTATAAAAAGAAGTGAAGGAAAGCCAATATTTTGCTAGGTATAATATATATATACACACACACAATGTCAGTATTGTATATAAAAATAAATAATGGTGGGTCAATAATTTACTAAAAGTAATATACATATATGTATGTATTGCATGTATGTAATATATACATATATAGACATGTACATATATCATCATCGTTTAACGTCCATAGAGATATATTTATATGTATATATGTAATATATATAGATGTGTATGTATATCACTATTGTATTGTATATAAAAAGAAATGAGAGTGTCAAATAAATTAGCTTGATTGATGTAGTATAAAAGATAATAAAGCAGGGTCAATAAATGTCTATATAAAGTATATATATATACACATGTATGTATATATATATATATAATACATAAGGCAGGGATGGCCAATAATTTTGTCAGTGTAATCTAGTTAATAACTAAGTCACATCACCTTGTTTGTCCATTCGTTAGCAGAGTTGCGGATCCATTTATCCTTAAAAAAACAAGTTTAACAAGGACAGCATGAATTTCACCAGCTACAAACATTAGTTCACTTATTTTAGATGGTGGTTCTATGATGGTGATGGCTTGGTGGTTCTATGATGGTGATGGCTAACAACCAACATATTTCTTAGTTAGAAGTCACTCTTTATGGCATGCTATCAAGATTTTCTTTCAGTGATCCATTTAAAATGACATTGATATCGATGGGTAGCATTGATGATACTGGTACCTAAGGGTAGCATGATACTAGTACCTAAGGAGAGTATTGGTGGTACTGGTACCTAAGGGTAGCATGATACTAGTACCTAAGGAGAGTATTGGTGGTACTGGTACCTAAGGGTAGCATGATACTAGTACCTAAGGAGAGTATTGGTGGTACTGGTACTTAAGGGTAGCATGATACTAGTACCTAAGGAGAGTATTGGTGGTACTGGTACCTAAGGGTAGCATGATACTAGTACCTAAGGAGAGTATTGGTGGTACTGGTACCTAAGGGTAGCATGATACTAGTACCTAAGGAGAGTATTGGTGGTACTGGTACCTAAGGGTAGCATGATACTAGTACCTAAAGAGAGTATTGGTGGTACTGGTACCTAAGGGTAGTATTGGTAGTATTGGTGGTACTGGTACCTATGAGACTAATGAGAGTATTGGTGATAGATTTAGCCATCGGGCAACATTGATCACAACATTAGCCAAGATGTGAAGTAATAAATTTATAAGAAAATGGAAATGTGAGTTGTTTTTCCCAAGAGAATTGAGTAGCAGATTGATAAAGAGGAAGTTTTATCATTGATGCCGTTCTTTCTTTATTTGTAATGATGTACCATAGCTATTGAAACACGAAGACCAACATTGTTTTAAATGATAAATTCCATCAAATGTTTAAATAACAATATATATATATATATATTCTAACCACATGCCCATAATATTGGAGCTGTGATCTCTCAATTTGGAGAAGTAGCGGCTCTACCTGGAGTGACTCTATGATCTCTGAGCTACACACTGTATCAAGTAATGTTACTCCAAAGACCTTTCGGCCACGTGTGTTTGAAATCGTATTCTTTCAGTCCAAGATTTTACCCAAGATTCACGACCATAAGTAAGGGTTGGCATGAATGCCAAATTGAAGATACCAAGTTTGGCTTTTAAACCTTCTTCTGATTACTGAAGCTGGCGCATTACTGCACCAGCTCCTGTAATTCTTGCACTTAATTCAGCCTCCTACTTCCATCACTCATGAACACAACTCAACCTTCCACAACAGGCCTCAAAGAACATGGCCATATGCCTTTTTGAGGTCTATGAAACAAAAATATAGCTCTTGGTAATACTCCCATGATTTCTCGAAGACCTGGCACAGTGTGAATATTTGGTCAGCTGTGCTGCATCCAGGGTGAAAACCACACTGTTCGTCAGCTAGCTTGGGCTCGACAATCTCCCTACATCTCTTTGCCAGACACTTAGCATAGACTTTACCGAGGAGGCTTAACAAGGAGACACCTCTGTAATTGGAACAATCTCTCGTCTCCCATTTTGCCTTTCCAGAGATCCAAGCCACCCGGCACACACGAGTCAGCCAGAAAATACCTTCTCTATTTAAGGTTTTTAACAGGGAACTTCTGTATAAAAATTGTTATATACCATTATTAATATCTACCTACTTCTCTGTTTCTTGTGGAACCTCTAGCAACCTCTTGCAGAACCCTATGATTCCAGGGAACACTGGTTGAAAAACGCTGATCTAGATGTTTGTTGTAGATAAAATTAATATTGGCTGTTTATTTCTGTTCTCATATGCTATTGAGGCATAACTAATAATATCTACACTCTAATAAAGTATAGAGTATTAAGTTGAAAAATGGTCTTATTGGTCTTAACTAGTAACGTGTCACCTATACAGTATATATATAGAGAGAGAATACAAAGAATGTGTAATAGATTGCAGTAGAAATATTAAAGTGTATTAGTAGAACAGCCTGTATATATATATATCCCCCTTGGGTTAGTCACCTAAATAAAGCAGTTACACAGAGTTTTGACAAATTGAGCTTCAGACAGAGCTTAACCAGATGTTACATCAATGAAGGATACCATTTAACCAAGCTTATCTGCTCAATTACATAACAGAATTTGTTGAACATCAGAATAAAAACTGATAGCAACAATTTCAAAAAGTTATAGAGTTGTTGCAGAAATGAATAATGCAATGCTGAGAGGGTTATACTTTTAAATGATGCAAAAGAAAATAGAAAAAAAATTATTTGAGCAATTTTTATCATGTTAAACATTTTATCATTAATTCCACAAGCAGATTGTACCGTTGATCAAACAACTGGAAACTCTCATCGTTGGAACTGATGAAAGTCCACTTACATTTATCTTTTACTAATGAGAGCAGAAACAATAAAATAAAGTGTTCACAAGAACAGAAATATCTTACACTGAGGAAGGTACAACCGAATAATGAGGGAAGTTGTAGAACATTTTACATATATATCATGACTCATACACTATTCACTTCCCTGACATTTGTACATTATTCTATGTACTATACATGCACCTTTAATGAGTTGTAGTGCACCTGAGCACTGTACATAATAATTTCATTATTATTATTATTACAGCCAAGGTTCAACAAAATGAGATATTAACAAGAGCAGAATGAACAACAATATCTTTACTTGGTGTACATCAATAAAGGTAGAAAACAATGAGGGTTGACAAGAACAAAAAAACACAATGATGTGTATATAAGAGCAGGGGTTATCAAGAGGAACTTACCTGGTATACATCGAGAAAGGCACAGCCAAGAAAATCGTCGTCAATAATATTTCTTCCATCCCAATCAAAGACATAAAAACTTAATTTGGTCTGAATTGAACAAAAGATAGATAGGCAGATAGATATATAGCTAGGCTGATAGACAGGCAGATAAATAACTAGACATACATGCTCAGTACATAATTTAATCTACACATGTAAATATAGATATATGTATGTTTTAATTAGTAACAGCACTAGCATAGTGTGATTTGGAATAAAGTCGTATATATAAAGTGATATCTAGAGAAAAACACTTTACAAATGTATGTTGTAACACCATGACACAATTGACCTAGAAATATAAAGTTAGCAAGATTACCATATATACTCATGTAAAAATCTCATTTTTAGAGTATTTTTGGCAAATTTATAGGATCGACTATTACATGGATATTACTTTTAAGTAGCTGAAATTCCCATTACAGTCCATAACACCAAAAATAGACAAAACAAATTTAATGTATTACAGTAATAACACCAATGTTTCTACACTGCAAAACACATTTTTTACTAACAAAACTTATAAATAAAGCTCCATAGCTCTTATAAATATTTCTATTTGTGTACATCAGAATATAATAGTATAGAAATATTAAGTTCATCATTGTAACATTTATGTTCAGGATTATATTTTGATTCACAAATGCTGATATGTTGTCCATGAAAAACTAGGATCAACATTTTCATGAGAGGTGTGGTAATAAATCAACATTTGGGGCCAATAATAAGTGATCAACTGTATATGGAATGGTTTCATTTTTATTTATTGAAATAAAAATGAATAAATTTGTCTCAGATATAAGTGAAAAATATGGGTAAAAGAGAGGGATTATGTGTAAAATGATTTTCAAAACAAAATGATGATATGCAAGGTATTGTACCTTTGTGAAATCTTTGACAAAGAACTCAGAATGGGTTTCCCATCTTGGATTTAAAGACCGTGGAACATAAGGGGTTGTAACAATCTGGAATATAAGAAATTATTTTTCAAAAATATTGTCATTTATTTTGTTAGAGGGATAAATAAACATTGAATGGAATATTCATTTTACATTCATTCATATTGCATTTTATAGGTACATTATATATATATATATATATGGGTATAAGAGTGTGTGTTTTTGCGAGTGTGTGGGAGTGGGGTTTTTATATGTGTGTGTGTGTGAATGTGCTTGTAGACATCTGACCAAAGGCATTCTTAACTTAAGTGAACCTTAAAAATCAGGAGTGGCACCCCCAGTGTGAACCTGTCTATAGAATTCTTTCTGCCTTTGTTAGTCTAAATATAGTTTTTAAAGAATTCCCTTTTCTTTAAACCCATCAACCAATGACCTCCACCCATCCCAATCATCACCCTCTCCTACCACCAGAAAAGATATAAATACCACCATATTACTTGGACGGTCAGCTTCCTGATGATTTCTCCCGAATGAAACAGTTCTAGTCTTGTAGAAGCCTTTCTATATTAAATATTTATACTCTGCTTTGTATTGAGTACCTTACTTACTGTGGTTACCCCCGATTGAACCCGGGATAAACATATATATATATCTATCTATCTATCTAAGGCGGGTGAAATTCCCGAGATCCATGGACGAGTTCTCTCCAGCGGTCTCTGTCCCTCATTATCGCTGCCATATCCTGCATCTCCAACAGACCAGTGTCTGTCCTTAGGGCATCAACATATGTTAACCTTGGTCTTCCTCTTCTAGTGTGTCCATGTATATATATATATCATCATCATTTAACATCCATCTTCCATGCTAGCATGGGTAGGATGGGCTGTCCCCTTGTGAAGGACCAGGTCAGGAGACAATGATTCACTCAGAACTGATTTGGCTTAGTTTCTACGATTGGACGCCCTTCCTAACACCAACCACATTTACAGTGTGTGCTGGGTGCTTTTTGTCGTGACACCAACACAACCACTTCACAGACTGGGTTGGGTGCCTTTGTCATGAATCATCATCATAAACAACACCATCACCACCAACAACACCATCACCACCAACAACACCACCATCACCACCAACAACATCAACAACACCATCATCACCACTACCACCAACAACAACACCACAAACAACACCACCATCACCACCAACAAACCACCACCACCACCACCACCAGCAGCAACCAAGAAAACCAACATCAAAATCTAATTAAAGTTCTTACTCTTTTTCTCTCTGAGAAGACAACACAATAAGGGTCTGAGGTTCCATTCTTATCAGCAGCTAGTAAATTGGTAGCACCATGGATATGGACATAGAGAACACCAGCCACTGAAATAGAAGACAACAAATATTTTATCAAGTTTTTAGCATTTTGGATACTAAAATAATATTGCTCTTGGTTCTACGTCATAGAAGTCATCATTTAATGTCAGCTTTCCCTAAGGGTTGGATGGGTCTACATAGACCAAGTCAGTACTGTAGTGGAGCTACTGATCTCCCTGACAGGCCAGGGGGTCTGTATCCTGCTTACATACTGTCATAACCCCTTGTTTGGCAAGCTGTCTACAGCTAGATGCCCTTCAACAACCACTCTATAGCTGTACAGGGTGTGTCTACTGTGTAGATCTCCAACACTAGAGAGGTTGTGTTGTTCACACAAAGGGTACTCACAACCTTTTTAGGCATGTTTGTTTTAAAATGTTTATATTTATTTAAAAACCTTCCATAATAATTTTATGTAAGAACATTTGTGAGAAAGTTAATTATATTACAATTTTTTTTTATTTTAAAAATTATTTGAAAACCAGAGGCAGTGTCTTTCATTAAAAATACTGTAATGAAAGTGTTATATTACATGTGAAACATATATATATATATAAATATGATGATGGCTTCCCCCTCGTTATCAAGTATGGCCATTGCATGATATGCCATTATTAATAATTATTAATTAATTCCATCGTGCAATGCCTGTGTGTGAAGATATTTTTAAAGTGAGGAAAGACTGTACACTGAGCCAATCCCACTCTCTGAGTGACAGTAGCAATAACCCGAAAAGAAGAAACGATCAGCATCATCGGTAACTACTGAGCCACAGGTTTTATATTGGAGTTATCCCAGTTTCCTGAGTTGCCTTCTCCTAGAAGAATGCCCTGACAAAGGCTAGGGGTCCTTCACTCCCAATGGTTTAACTGCGCAATCGGGTATCCAGCCTGACTATTTCTATGCCACCATGCATATACATACACATGCACCCATGCATATACACATATACATATACACACATATGTACATGTGTATATACATATTTACACGTTTTGGGATGGCCGTTGACTCTTATGAGTTCTTCCGCCCTTTGTCAGATTTTGTTTTTTGTCCTGCAGGGTGTCCAAAATCACCCTCCATATATATATATATATATATATATATGTATATGTGTGTGTGTATGTATCATCATCATCAAAACGGTGATGGTGATATATATATATATATACACATATACATACATATATATACACACACATTTATATATACACACATATATATACACACATATAGCTTGAGTCAAAAAAATATAACCCCCAGCAATGCATGATGACCATCATCAATAACCAGAGAATAGCTGAAGAGAGGTGGGACATTGAAAAAAATCAAACTCAACCCCAAAGTGTTCTTTTCATTTGCTAAAAAACACAAGGTCACCGTCTCCACTGTTGGCCCCCTTGTTGATGAAAATGGCACACTCCAGGACAATGCCAAAACCATGGGTGAGATACTGCAGAAACAATACTGCTCTGTTTTCAGCAAACCTGATATGGCTGATCTGGGCCGTATCAATGATGTTAATCCCCAACACACTATATCAGACATAACGTTTGGCGCCTCTGATGTCTTAGCGGCAATAAATGAAATTAAACACAATTCAGCAGTAGGCCCTGACAGGTTCCCTGCTTGTCCTGAAGGTGTGCCGACACCAACTTGCATCTCCTCTTCCTAATCTGTGGAGGAACTCACTGGACACTGGCTATATTCCTGAAAACTTTCTGTCCTAGTCTGTTGTCCCAGTCTTCAAAAAGGGAAATAAGTCCCTTGCAGTGAACTACCGTCCGATCTCATTCACCTCTCATATTATCAAGGTATTTGAGAGGGTGATGAGATCACAAATAACTCACTTTCTCGATAGCAACAGACTGCTGAACTCCAACCAACATGGGTTCCGTAATGGAAGGGACTGCCTAACGCAGCTCCTGCATCACTTTGACAATGTTTTGAGAGCCTTGGGAGAGGGCTCCAACACTGATGTCATCTACCTTGACTTCAGCAAGGCCTTCAACAGGGTTGATCATAAGATTCTACTGAAAAAACTATCCAATGTTGGTGTCTCTGGAAGATTACTACAGTGGATCAAATGTTTCCTGACAGGCATAACCCAGCATGTTGTAGTCGAAGGAGTAAAAT
>OZ024743.1:51603353-51618000 GCA_964016885.1 Eledone cirrhosa | reverse complement strand
ACTAAGCCATGTGCCTCCTAGATATATATATATATACTATGTTGGGGTTTAAAAGTTATATATATATATAATTTGTAAACTCCGACATAGTATCTTGGGGGTTTGTAGAGATACACAGCCCTTTCAGATAGGAAATGAAAGATTGAATCTCAGCCACAGTCTTGTGTGTGTGAAATCAATCTAGGAATGAAACAGTTTTAGTCCTGTACATGTCATTTCTATATGTATGTTCTTTACTAATATAATGAGTACTTTATTTAATTGTGGTTTCTTTCTGATCCCCTTTGGAAAACCACCCTTAATTATAAATGTGTCTGAGTATGTATAATCACATGGCCCTTCTTCAATAACCATCTTGTTTATTGACCGTTTCAAAATAATATATATATATAATATATACACATATACACATACACATATACACACAGCCGCACCTAAGGTTTAGGTTCCACTTTAATGACTTAGTCATAATATATCTTAAGATACTTTTTTAATCCTTTCATAATATTTCTAATGATGCACATCTTTCAATTAATTATGGAACAATCTTGAAGGATTTAGTAAAATTATTGATTATTTCATTGCTAAGATAGTAACGTAACATATTGCTCTGATATAAAATTATGTTGAAAAATCTTAATTTATACAAGACCCCTTTAAAATGGGTGATTTTGTTTCATAGAACTGGAGCTAGTTTTAGCTCGGGTCATCTTAAAAGGATTAATGTCATCTGACAAGTGATAGAAACTATAGGTATGTCAAGTTATCAAGTTTTATATTAAATGAATTATCAGAATAAAGAAATATGTAAAGATCCAACGGAAACACTGTCTTGGTAACTAAATTTGTTGCATCTTTGCCAAACTCTTACAAGCATGAAATAATTATTTTAAAACAACCAAAACATAACATGGTCATTAAGAGTAGCCAAGTGATAATTCATACTCACACACGTGTGTGTGAGTATTGTTCATACTCACACACATATGTATGTGAGTATTATTCATACTCACACACATGTCAGTATTATTCATACACACACACATGCAAGTATTGTGTATAAGAAGAAGTGAAGGAAAGCCAATATTTTGCTAGGTATAATATGTATATACACACACACAATGTCAGTATTGTATATAAAAATAAATAATGGTGGGTCAATAATTTACTAAAAGTAATATACATATATGTATGTATTGCATGTATGTAATATATACATATATAGACATGTACATATATCATCATCGTTTAACGTCCATAGAGATATATTTATATGTATATATGTAATATATATAGATGTGTATGTATATCACTATTGTATTGTATATAAAAAGAAATGAGAGTGTCAAATAAATTAGCTTGATTGATGTAGTATAAAAGATAATAAAGCAGGGTCAATAAATGTCTATATAAAGTATATATATATACACATGTATGTGTATATATATATATATAATACATAAGGCAGGGATGGCCAATAATTTTGTCAGTGTAATCTAGTTAATAACTAAGTCACATCACCTTGTTTGTCCATTCGTTAGCAGAGTTGCGGATCCATTTATCCTTAAAAAAACAAGTTTAACAAGGACAGCATGAATTTCACCAGCTACAAACATTAGTTCACTTATTTTAGATGGTGGTTCTATGATGGTGATGGCTTGGTGGTTCTATGATGGTGATGGCTAACAACCAACATATTTCTTAGTTAGAAGTCACTCTTTATGGCATGCTATCAAGATTTTCTTTCAGTGATCCATTTAAAATGACATTGATATCGATGGGTAGCATTGATGATACTGGTACCTAAGGGTAGCATGATACTAGTACCTAAGGAGAGTATTGGTGGTACTGGTACCTAAGGGTAGCATGATACTAGTACCTAAGGAGAGTATTGGTGGTACTGGTACCTAAGGGTAGCATGATACTAGTACCTAAGGAGAGTATTGGTGGTACTGGTACTTAAGGGTAGCATGATACTAGTACCTAAGGAGAGTATTGGTGGTACTGGTACCTAAGGGTAGCATGATACTAGTACCTAAGGAGAGTATTGGTGGTACTGGTACCTAAGGGTAGCATGATACTAGTACCTAAGGAGAGTATTGGTGGTACTGGTACCTAAGGGTAGCATGATACTAGTACCTAAGGAGAGTATTGGTGGTACTGGTACCTAAGGGTAGCATGATACTAGTACCTAAGGAGAGTATTGGTGATACTGGTACCTAAGGGTAGCATGATACTAGTACCTAAGGAGAGTATTGGTGGTACTGGTACTTAAGGGTAGCATGATACTAGTACCTAAGGAGAGTATTGGTGGTACTGGTACTTAAGGGTAGCATGATACTAGTACCTAAGGAGAGTATTGGTGGTACTGGTACCTAAGGGTAGCATGATACTAGTACCTAAGGAGAGTATTGGTGGTACTGGTACCTAAGGGTAGCATGATACTAGTACCTAAGGAGAGTATTGGTGGTACTGGTACCTAAGGGTAGCATGATACTAGTACCTAAGGAGAGTATTGGTGATACTGGTACCTAAGGGTAGCATGATACTAGTACCTAAGGAGAGTATTGGTGGTACTGGTACTTAAGGGTAGCATGATACTAGTACCTAAGGAGAGTATTGGTGGTACTGGTACCTAAGGGTAGCATGATACTAGTACCTAAGGAGAGTATTGGTGGTACTGGTACCTAAGGGTAGCATGATACTAGTACCTAAGGAGAGTATTGGTGGTACTGGTACTTAAGGGTAGCATGATACTAGTACCTAAGGAGAGTATTGGTGGTACTGGTACCTAAGGGTAGCATGATACTAGTACCTAAGGAGAGTATTGGTGGTACTGGTACTTAAGGGTAGCATGATACTAGTACCTAAGGAGAGTATTGGTGGTACTGGTACCTAAGGGTAGCATGATACTAGTACCTAAGGAGAGTATTGGTGGTACTGGTACCTAAGGGTAGCATGATACTAGTACCTAAGGAGAGTATTGGTGGTACTGGTACTTAAGGGTAGCATGATACTAGTACCTAAGGAGAGTATTGGTGGTACTGGTACCTAAGGGTAGCATGATACTAGTACCTAAGGAGAGTATTGGTGGTACTGGTACCTAAGGGTAGCATGATACTAGTACCTAAAGAGAGTATTGGTGGTACTGGTACCTAAGGGTAGCATGATACTAGTACCTAAGGAGAGTATTGATGATACTGGTACCTAAGGGTAGCATGATACTAGTACCTAAGGAGAGTATTGGTGGTACTGGTACTTAAGGGTAGCATGATACTAGTACCTAAGGAGAGTATTGGTGGTACTGGTACCTAAGGGTAGCATGATACTAGTACCTAAGGAGAGTATTGGTGGTACTGGTACCTAAGGGTAGCATGATACTAGTACCTAAGGAGAGTATTGGTGGTACTGGTACCTAAGGGTAGCATGATACTAGTACCTAAGGAGAGTATTGGTGGTACTGGTACCTAAGGGTAGCATGATACTAGTACCTAAGGAGAGTATTGGTGGTACTGGTACCTAAGGGTAGCATGATACTAGTACCTAAGGAGAGTATTGGTGGTACTGGTACCTAAGGGTAGCATGATACTAGTACCTAAGGAGAGTATTGGTGGTACTGGTACCTAAGGAGAGTATTGGTGGTACTGGTACCTAAGGGTAGCATGATACTAGTACCTAAAGAGAGTATTGGTGGTACTGGTACCTATGAGACTAATGAGAGTATTGGTGATAGATTTAGCCATCGGGCAACATTGATCACAACATTAGCCAAGATGTGAAGTAATAAATTTATAAGAAAATGGAAATGTGAGTTGTTTTTCCCAAGAGAATTGAGTAGCAGATTGATAAAGAGGAAGTTTTATCATTGATGCCGTTCTTTCTTTATTTGTAATGATGTACCATAGCTATTGAAACACGAAGACCAACATTGTTTTAAATGATAAATTCCATCAAATGTTTAAATAACAATATATATATATATATATTCTAACCACATGCCCATAATATTGGAGCTGTGATCTCTCAATTTGGAGAAGTAGCGGCTCTACCTGGAGTGACTCTATGATCTCTGAGCTACACACTGTATCAAGTAATGTTACTCCAAAGACCTTTCGGCCACGTGTGTTTGAAATCGTATTCTTTCAGTCCAAGATTTTACCCAAGATTCACGACCATAAGTAAGGGTTGGCATGAATGCCAAATTGAAGATACCAAGTTTGGCTTTTAAACCTTCTTCTGATTACTGAAGCTGGCACATTACTGCACCAGCTCCTGTAATTCTTGCACTTAATTCAGCCTCCTACTTCCATCACTCATGAACACAACTCAACCTTCCACAACAGGCCTCAAAGAACATGGCCATATGCCTTTTTGAGGTCTATGAAACAAAAATATAGCTCTTGGTAATACTCCCATGATTTCTCGAAGACCTGGCACAGTGTGAATATTTGGTCAGCTGTGCTGCATCCAGGGTGAAAACCACACTGTTCGTCAGCTAGCTTGGGCTCGACAATCTCCCTACATCTCTTTGCCAGACACTTAACATAGACTTTACCGAGGAGGCTTAACAAGGAGACACCTCTGTAATTGGAACAATCTCTCGTCTCCCATTTTGCCTTTCCAGAGATCCAAGCCACCCGGCACACACGAGTCAGCCAGAAAATACCTTCTCTATTTAAGGTTTTTAACAGGGAACTTCTGTATAAAAATTGTTATATACCATTATTAATATCTACCTACTTCTCTGTTTCTTGTGGAACCTCTAGCAACCTCTTGCAGAACCCTATGATTCCAGGGAACACTGGTTGAAAAACGCTGATCTAGATGTTTGTTGTAGATAAAATTAATATTGGCTGTTTATTTCTGTTCTCATATGCTATTGAGGCATAACTAATAATATCTACACTCTAATAAAGTATAGAGTATTAAGTTGAAAAATGGTCTTATTGGTCTTAACTAGTAACGTGTCACCTATACAGTATATATAGAGAGAGAGAATACAAAGAATGTGTAATAGATTGCAGTAGAAATATTAAAGTGTATTAGTAGAACAGCCTGTATATATATATCCCCCTTGGGTTAGTCACCTAAATAAAGCAGTTACACAGAGTTTTGACAAATTGAGCTTCAGACAGAGCTTAACCAGATGTTACATCAATGAAGGATACCATTTAACCAAGCTTATCTGCTCAATTACATAACAGAATTTGTTGAACATCAGAATAAAAACTGATAGCAACAATTTCAAAAAGTTATAGAGTTGTTGCAGAAATGAATAATGCAATGCTGAGAGGGTTATACTTTTAAATGATGCAAAAGAAAATAGAAAAAAAATTATTTGAGCAATTTTTATCATGTTAAACATTTTATCATTAATTCCACAAGCAGATTGTACCGTTGATCAAACAACTGGAAACTCTCATCGTTGGAACTGATGAAAGTCCACTTACATTTATCTTTTACTAATGAGAGCAGAAACAATAAAATAAAGTGTTCACAAGAACAGAAATATCTTACACTGAGGAAGGTACAACCCAATAATGAGGGAAGTTGTAGAACATTTTACATATATATCATGACTCATACACTATTCACTTCCCTGACATTTGTACATTATTCTATGTACTATACATGCACCTTTAATGAGTTGTAGTGCACCTGAGCACTGTACATAATAATTTCATTATTATTATTATTACAGTCAAGGTTCAACAAAATGAGATATTAACAAGAGCAGAATGAACAACAATATCTTTACTTGGTGTACATCAATAAAGGTAGAAAACAATGAGGGTTGACAAGAACAAAAAAACACAATGATGTGTATATAAGAGCAGGGGTTATCAAGAGGAACTTACCTGGTATACATCGAGAAAGGCACAGCCAAGAAAATCGTCGTCAATAATATTTCTTCCATCCCAATCAAAGACATAAAAACTTAATTTGGTCTGAATTGAACAAAAGATAGATAGGCAGATAGATATATAGCTAGGCTGATAGACAGGCAGATAAATAACTAGACATACATGCTCAGTACATAATTTAATCTACACATGTAAATATAGATATATGTATGTTTTAATTAGTAACAGCACTAGCATAGTGTGATTTGGAATAAAGTCGTATATATAAAGTGATATCTAGAGAAAAACACTTTACAAATGTATGTTGTAACACCATGACACAATTGACCTAGAAATATAAAGTTAGCAAGATTACCATATATACTCATGTAAAAATCTCATTTTTAGAGTATTTTTGGCAAATTTATAGGATCGACTATTACATGGATATTACTTTTAAGTAGCTGAAATTCCCATTACAGTCCATAACACCAAAAATAGACAAAACAAATTTAATGTATTACAGTAATAACACCAATGTTTCTACACTGCAAAACACATTTTTTACTAACAAAACTTATAAATAAAGCTCCATAGCTCTTATAAATATTTCTATTTGTGTACATCAGAATATAATAGTATAGAAATATTAAGTTCATCATTGTAACATTTATGTTCAGGATTATATTTTGATTCACAAATGCTGATATGTTGTCCATGAAAAACTAGGATCAACATTTTCATGAGAGGTGTGGTAATAAATCAACATTTGGGGCCAATAATAAGTGATCAACTGTATATGGAATGGTTTCATTTTTATTTATTGAAATAAAAATGAATAAATTTGTCTCAGATATAAGTGAAAAATATGGGTAAAAGAGAGGGATTATGTGTAAAATGATTTTCAAAACAAAATGATGATATGCAAGGTATTGTACCTTTGTGAAATCTTTGACAAAGAACTCAGAATGGGTTTCCCATCTTGGATTTAAAGACCGTGGAACATAAGGAGTTGTAACAATCTGGAATATAAGAAATTATTTTTCAAAAATATTGTCATTTATTTTGTTAGAGGGATAAATAAACATTGAATGGAATATTCATTTTACATTCATTCATATTGCATTTTATAGGTACATTATATATATATATATATATGGGTATAAGAGTGTGTGTTTTTGCGAGTGTGTGGGAGTGGGGTTTTTATATGTGTGTGTGTGTGTGAATGTGCTTGTAGACATCTGACCAAAGGCATTCTTAACTTAAGTGAACCTTAAAAATCAGGAGTGGCACCCCCAGTGTGAACCTGTCTATAGAATTCTTTCTGCCTTTGTTAGTCTAAATATAGTTTTTAAAGAATTCCCTTTTCTTTAAACCCATCAACCAATGACCTCCACCCATCCCAATCATCACCCTCTCCTACCACCAGAAAAGATATAAATACCACCATATTACTTGGACGGTCAGCTTCCTGATGATTTCTCCCGAATGAAACAGTTCTAGTCTTGTAGAAGCCTTTCTATATTAAATATTTATACTCTGCTTTGTATTGAGTACCTTACTTACTGTGGTTACCCCCGATTGAACCCGGGATAAACATATATATATATCTATCTATCTATCTAAGGCGGGTGAAATTCCCGAGATCCATGGACGAGTTCTCTCCAGCGGTCTCTGTCCCTCATTATCGCTGCCATATCCTGCATCTCCAACAGACCAGTGTCTGTCCTTAGGGCATCAACATATGTTAACCTTGGTCTTCCTCTTCTAGTGTGTCCATGTATATATATATCATCATCATTTAACATCCATCTTCCATGCTAGCATGGGTAGGATGGGCTGTCCCCTTGTGAAGGACCAGGTCAGGAGACAATGATTCACTCAGAACTGATTTGGCTTAGTTTCTACGATTGGACGCCCTTCCTAACACCAACCACATTTACAGTGTGTGCTGGGTGCTTTTTGTCGTGACACCAACACAACCACTTCACAGACTGGGTTGGGTGCCTTTGTCATGAATCATCATCATAAACAACACCATCACCACCAACAACACCATCACCACCAACAACACCACCATCACCACCAACAACATCAACAACACCATCATCACCACTACCACCAACAACAACACCACAAACAACACCACCATCACCACCAACAAACCACCACCACCACCACCACCAGCAGCAACCAAGAAAACCAACATCAAAATCTAATTAAAGTTCTTACTCTTTTTCTCTCTGAGAAGACAACACAATAAGGGTCTGAGGTTCCATTCTTATCAGCAGCTAGTAAATTGGTAGCACCATGGATATGGACATAGAGAACACCAGCCACTGAAATAGAAGACAACAAATATTTTATCAAGTTTTTAGCATTTTGGATACTAAAATAATATTGCTCTTGGTTCTACGTCATAGAAGTCATCATTTAATGTCAGCTTTCCCTATGGGTTGGATGGGTCTACATAGACCAAGTCAGTACTGTAGTGGAGCTACTGATCTCCCTGACAGGCCAGGGGGTCTGTATCCTGCTTACATACTGTCATAACCCCTTGTTTGGCAAGCTGTCTACAGCTAGATGCCCTTCAACAACCACTCTATAGCTGTACAGGGTGTGTCTACTGTGTAGATCTCCAACACTAGAGAGGTTGTGTTGTTCACACAAAGGGTACTCACAACCTTTTTAGGCATGTTTGTTTTAAAATGTTTATATTTATTTAAAAACCTTCCATAATAATTTTATGTAAGAACATTTGTGAGAAAGTTAATTATATTACAATTTTTTTTTATTTTAAAAATTATTTGAAAACCAGAGGCAGTGTCTTTCATTAAAAATACTGTAATGAAAGTGTTATATTACATGTGAAACATATATATATATATAAATATGATGATGGCTTCCCCTTCGTTATCAAGTATGGCCATTGCATGATATGCCATTATTAATAATTATTAATTAATTCCATCGTGCAATGCCTGTGTGTGAAGATATTTTTAAAGTGAGGAAAGACTGTACTGAGCCAATCCCACTCTCTGAGCGACAGTAGCAATAACCCGAAAAGAAGAAACGATCAGCATCATCGGTAACTACTGAGCCACAGGTTTTATATTGGAGTTATCCCAGTTTCCTGAGTTGCCTTCTCCTAGAAGAATGCCCTGACAAAGGCTAGGGGTCCTTCACTCCCAATGGTTTAACTGCGCAATCGGGTATCCAGCCTGACTATTTCTATGCCACCATGCATATACATACACATGCACCCATGCATATACACATATACATATACACACATATGTACATGTGTATATACATATTTACACGTTTTGGGATGGCCGTTGACTCTTATGAGTTCTTCCGCCCTTTGTCAGATTTTGTTTTTTGTCCTGCAGGGTGTCCAAAATCACCCTCCATATATATATATATATATATATATGTATATGTGTGTGTGTATGTATCATCATCATCAAAACGGTGATGGTGATATATATATATATATACACATATACATACATATATATACACACACATTTATATATACACACATATATATACACACATATAGCTTGAGTCAAAAAAATATAACCCCCAGCAATGCATGATGACCATCATCAATAACCAGAGAATAGCTGAAGAGAGGTGGGACATTGAAAAAAATCAAACTCAACCCCAAAGTGTTCTTTTCATTTGCTAAAAAACACAAGGTCACCGTCTCCACTGTTGGCCCCCTAGTTGATGAAAATGGCACACTCCAGGACAATGCCAAAACCATGGGTGAGATACTGCAGAAACAATACTGCTCTGTTTTCAGCAAACCTGATATGGCTGATCTGGGCCGTATCAATGATGTTAATCCCCAACACACTATATCAGACATAACGTTTGGCGCCTCTGATGTCTTAGCGGCAATAAATGAAATTAAACACAATTCAGCAGTAGGCCCTGACAGGTTCCCTGCTTGTCCTGAAGGTGTGCCGACACCAACTTGCATCTCCTCTTCCTAATCTGTGGAGGAACTCACTGGACACTGGCTATATTCCTGAAAACTTTCTGTCCCAGTCCGTTGTCCCAGTCTTCAAAAAGGGAAATAAGTCCCTTGCAGTGAACTACCGTCCGATCTCATTCACCTCTCATATTATCAAGGTATTTGAGAGGGTGATGAGATCACAAATAACTCACTTTCTCGATAGCAACAGACTGCTGAACTCCAACCAACATGGGTTCCGTAATGGAAGGGACTGCCTAACGCAGCTCCTGCATCACTTTGACAATGTTTTGAGAGCCTTGGGAGAGGGCTCCAACACTGATGTCATCTACCTTGACTTCAGCAAGGCCTTCAACAGGGTTGATCATAAGATTCTACTGAAAAAACTATCCAATGTTGGTGTCTCTGGAAGATTACTACAGCGGATCAAATGTTTCCTGACAGGCATAACCCAGCATGTTGTAGTCGAAGGAGTAAAATCAAGTCCCACCAAAGTCAGCAGTGGCGTCCCACAAGGCACTGTGTTGGGCCCACTTCTTTTCATCATCTACATTAATAACATTACTGACACCATCAAGCACAACATCAGAATCTTCGCAGACGATTCCAAGCTCCAAAGGGTCATCAATGAGGTGGGTGACCGGACTTGCCTTCAGTCAGACCTACTGGCTGTTATCCAATGGGCAGAAAAGAATAATATGCTGTTGAATGAAGATAAATTTGAATTAATCCACTTTGGAAAAAAGGATGCTCTGAAACTACCATACTCTCCTCCTTCATGTGAAACTCTAGTGGCATCCAATAACATCAGAGACCTGGGAGTAATTGTGGACAACAATATAAGCTGGGCCACTCATACAAAAAGCGCAGTTGACATGGCCCGCAGAACGTGTTCCTGGATTCTTAGAACTTTCCAGTCGAGAGATATCCACACTGTTATCCTTCTCTTCTCCACTTTTGCCCGACCCCACCTTGAATACTGTTGTCCACTGTGGTCACCCCACACAAAACAAAGTATCATGAAAGTTGAAGCATCCCAAAGGTCAATTACAAAAAAGATAGATGGCATGACAGGCCTCGACTATTGGAGTCGATTAGAAAAGCTCAAACTTTATTCTCTCCAACGTCGCCGTGAGCGCTACATTATCTGTATGATGTGGAAAATATTCTATCAGCTTTGCCCAAATGATGTTGGCATCACCTTTAGTGTACACCCAAGGCTTGGGCCCCGTGCTATCCGCCCACGACAAAAATCTCCCTCGCATCACATAACAACAATACGGCACAATTATTTCACCTCAATTGGCCCTGCACTTTCAAATGTTCAATCATCTGGCAGGAAGGTATACGTTGCTGATGATAGCTAATAAGCTTGAAACTAGTACAGCGTTCCTTTGTCAGTGTTGAACAAATGAGCAACGATGGTTGCTAGACACTGTACGGCTTAATTTGGGATGTTTGTTTACAAACACACCGAGCATTATACTAAATGTTCGGTGAATCCATACGTACATATATTTATGTGTGCATGTATGTATATACATATATATATATATATACATACTACTGTACGTCTGTATACATATATGTATATACGTATACATACTTATATTTAAGTAACAGCCATACTAAGAGTGAGAAATGAAATTTTGTTTCATTTTTTCCATTTATATATATATATATATATACACACACATATATAATTATATATATATATCATCATCATCACCGTTTTACGTCCGTTCTTCCACGCTAGCATGGGTTAGACGGGTTGTACTGTTGTGTGCAGTGACTGGTCGGCTGACCATGCCTTGCTCATACAGGAACTGATCTGGCTTGATTTCTACAGCTGGATGCCCTTCCTAACACCAACCTCATTTACAGTGAGTGCTGGGTGCTTTTTCGTGGTGCCTACACGTCCACTTTACAGTGTGGGCTGGGTGCTTTTTTGCCGTGGCACCTCCACGACCACCTTGCGGTGGGAGGGTGTGGGGCATATTGCCTATATGCTTCAGCATGTACCCATGGGAGGTCGGGTACTCTGTATTTCTGCGAGACGCCAGAAGTCACGGTCGTGTGTCATTGTCTTTGAGAGGTGTAATTGGGTAAGGTCGGCTTTTATCACCTCATCCCAGGTCATCTTGGGTCTCCCCACTCCGCGGTTTCCATCAACTTCTAGTGCTTTGCACCTTTTTATGCAGCTGTCATCCTTCATACGCATCACATGTCCATACCAGCACAACCGCCTCTCCTGCACACAGCATTTGATTCCTCTTATGCTCAGTCTCTCTCTCAATTCATTTATGCTTTGTCGTTCACGTATATTACTGTTACACATCCATCGGAGCATGCAGGCTTCGTTTCTCTCTAACCTACGCAAGTCTTCCACCTTCAGCGCCCAGGTCTCACTACCATGCAACATCGCTGTTCGGATACACGCATCATACAGTCTGCCTTTCATTCTGAGGGAGAAGCCTTTTGCAGCTAGCAGTGGTAGTAGTTCCCTAAACTTCTTCCATCCCGTTCTTACCCTAGTTATTGTACTTTCTGAACACCCACCTCCGTTGCTAATTCGGTCACCTAGGTAGCAGAAGCTGTCTACTGTTTCTACAGGGCCCTCCCAGAGATTGGTGGTACTTGTTTCCTGTGGCTGTTTGCTGCTTGCTGTTTCAGCACAGTTGCTGCATGTGAATCCTACATTCTTAATTAAGCTTCCTGAGATCCCGCTACATCTCTTGTGTACCATATATATATACATATATATATATACACATATATATAATTATAACAAAGGAATTGTGGTAAGGAACCAGATGGACCATAACGCACCAGAGTACTCAATACTTAGGGTAGTAGAGTGGGAAATAGGAAAAAGTATGACCCCAACGGCAGAGCTCAAGCCGTTTCGACAGCTATTTGTGGTCCAGAAATAGCTGTTGAAACGGCCTGAGCTCTGCCGTTGAGGTCATACTTTATCCTATATAATTATATATATATATATATATATATATATATATATATATATATATATATATAATTATATATATATATATATATATATATATATATATACATATATATACATATATATACACATATATATATATATAATTATATATATATATACACATATATATACATATATATATATATAATTATATATATATATACACATATATATACATATACACACATATATATATATATAATTATATATATATATACACATATATATACATATACACACATATTATATATAATTATATATACATATATATACACATATATATACATATACACACATATTATATATAATTATATATACATATATATATATACACATATATATACATATATATATACACACACATATCATCATCATCGTTTAACGTCCATCTTCCACGCTTGCATGGGTTTGGACGGGAGTTTTCCCACTTGAGGCAAGATTGGTTGTCCTGCTCGTATAGGACTGTCTGGTGGGTTTTCTACGGCTGGATGCCCTTCCTAACACCAACCACGTTTACAGTGTGGACTGGGAGGTTTTTACCGTGTTACCTACACGGCCACATTACAGCGTGGACTGTGTGTTTTTTTGTTGTGACACCTACACGACCTCATTTGTTTCGGACTGGATGTTGTGGTACCAACATAACTTTGAAGGGGGGGGGGGGGGGGGGGGTAGTGAGACAGGGGTGTATTTTTGTTAGAGGTGCCTACTGACTATAGGTTTCCCTTTGTACTTAGGCAAGGCGGATCTTCTGTATTAATGTGTAGCGCCAAAGATCTCGGTCCAATGACATTGTCTTGGAGAGGTGTAAGTGTGTGAGGTAGGAATTTATCAAGTCGTCCCAGGTTTTTCTGGGTCTGCCTACTCCGTGGTTACCGTCTATTTTTATCGCCCAGCTGTCGTCTTTCATGCGCATCACGTGACCGTACCAACGTATTCTTCTCTTGAGTAAACAACATCTGATCCCTCTTATTCCTAATTTCTCCCTTAGTTCGTTTATGCTTTGCCATTGACGTATATTACTATTACACATCCAGCGGAGCATGCAAGCTTCGTTCCTCTCCAGTCTGCGTATATCCTCTGCACACAATGCCCAGGTCTCAATGCCCAGGTCTCACTGCCATGTAACATTGCTGTTCGTATACAGGCATCATACAATCTGCCTTTCATTTTTAGAGAGAACCCTTTAGCGGCCAATAGTGGTATAAGCTCTCTGAACTTTTTCCATCCCGTTCTGACTCAAGCTACTGTACTTTCAGAGCACCCTCCCCCACTGCTGATTTTGTCACCCAGGTAACGGAAGGTGTCCACTATTTCTATAGAACCATCTATGCAATGGAATGAGCTAGTATTCTGTGGGCACTTGCTGCTACTTATTGCGCCAGAGCACTGGCCACATATAAAATCTATATTCTTAGTTAGCTTACCTGTGATCCCACTACATCTTTTATGCACCCATACTTTGCATTTGGGACATAAAATGGAGTTTCTGCCTACTCCTTTCCTACACACTGAGCATGGCCATTTCCCAGATGGGACCGGTGCCCTATTTTCCTTCCTACAAACTAGAACTTTAGTCTTAGACAAGTTAACTTTAAGGCCTTTTGATTCTAGGCCGTGCTTCCATGTTTGGAATTTCTTCTCTAGTTCAGCCATTGATTCAGCTATGAGTGTTAGATCATCTGCATATAGGAGTTCCCATGGGCAGCCGGTCTTGAACTCCTCTGTTATAGCCTGAAGGGCAATAATAAATAGTAGGGGGCTAAGAACGGAGCCCTGATGAACACCAACTTTTATGCTAAACTTCACTAT
>OZ024743.1:51570853-51593353 GCA_964016885.1 Eledone cirrhosa | reverse complement strand
TGTTGTGTTGTGTGTGTGTATGGTGTGTGTTGTGTTGTGTTGTGTTGTGTGTTTCAACCCTTTTATCTCAACTCCAACTCTGATTTTCAAAAAATAAGCAAAAAAAACCTGCACCATTCCATGATTGGACAAAGTATATAACATGGTATATAGTGTGGTATATAACATGGTATATAGTGTGGTATATAGCGTGGCATATAGTGTGGTATATAACATGGTATATAGTGTGGTATACAACATGGTATATAGTGTGGTATATAACATGGTATATAGTGCGGTATATAACATGGTATATAGTGTGGTATATAACATGGTATATAGTGTGGTACATAGTATAGTATATAACATGGTATATAGTGTGGTATATAACATGGTATATAGTGTGGTATACAGTATGGTACATAGTGTGGTATATAGTATGATATAGTGTGGTATATAGTGTGGTATATAGTATTGTATATAGTGTGGTATATAGTATTGTATATAGTGTGGTATATAGTGTGGTATATAGTGTGGTATATAGTATGGTATATAGTGTGGTATATAGTATGTGGTATATAGTGTGGTATATAGTATGTGGTATATAGTGTGGTATATAATATTGTATATAGTGTGGTATATAGTATGGTATATAGTATGTGGTATATAGTGTGGTATATAGTGTGGTATATAGTATTGTATATAGTGTGGTATATAGTGTGGTATATAGTATGGTATATAGTGTGGTATATAGTATGCTATATAGTATAGTATATAGTGTGGTATATAGCATGGTATATAGTATGGTATACAGTGTGGTATATAGTATGGTATATAGTGTGATATATAGCGTGGTACTTAGTATGGTATATAGTATTGTATATAGTGTGGCATATAGTGTGGCATATAGTATGGTATATAGAATGGTATACAGTGTGGTATATAGTATGGTATATAGTATATAGTGTGGTATATAGTGTGGTATATAGTATTGTATATAGTGTGGTATAAGTATGGTATATAGTATTGTATATAGTGTGGTATATAGTATAGTATATAGTATGGTATATAGTATAGTATATAGTATGGTATATAGTATGGTATATAATGTGGTATATAGTGTGGTATATAGTATAGTATGGTATATATTATGGTATATAGTGTGGTATATAGTATGTTATATAGCATGGTATATAGTGTAGTATATAGTATGGTATATAGTGTGGTATATAGTGTGGTATATAGTATGGTATATAGTATATAGTGTGGTATATAGTGTGGTATATAGTATTGTATATAGTGTGGTATAAGTATGGTATATAGTATTGTATATAGTGTGGTATATAGTATAGTATATAGTATGGTATATAGTATAGTATATAGTATGGTATATAGTATGGTATATAATGTGGTATATAGTGTGGTATATAGTATAGTATGGTATATATTATGGTATATAGTGTGGTATATAGTATGTTATATAGCATGGTATATAGTGTAGTATATAGTATGGTATATAGTGTGGTATATAGTATTGTATATAGTATGGTATATAGTATAGTATATAGTATGGTATATAGTATAGTATATAGTATGGTATATAGTATGGTATATAATGTGGTATATAGTGTGGTATATAGTATAGTATGGTATATATTATGGTATATAGTGTGGTATATAGTATGTTATATAGCATGGTATATAGTGTGGTATATAGTATGGTATATAGTGTGGTATATAGTATGGTATATAGTGTGGTATATAGTATGGTATATACACCTCATTCAAAAGTCCCACTTACAGCCTTGGGAAATAATGGAGTAGAGAATCACAGCCTCAATATGGAGTGAAGAAACACTTTAATCAAAATAGCACACCACACTGCACCACACACAGTCAGCATGTGTGGTGCATGTGGTATAATGTGTGTGGTTTGGTATGGCATATGTAATGTGGTGTGGTTTGGTATTGTGTGTGGTGTGGTTTGGTATTGTGTGGTGTCTGTGTGTGATGTAATGGTGTTCAATACCAACTTACTCTCCCTTTATCTGGAATGGGTACTGGGATAACTGTAGTTCATGTTCTTCAAGGGTCACACTAGTTAACAGGCGTTTACATTTGTATTTCATGTGGAGCTGCAAGTGGAAAACATACAGAATCAGAAAAACAATGAGAGAGACAGGGACGAGGTAAGAGAGAGAGAGAGAGAGAGAGAGAGAGAGAGAGAGAGAGAGAGAGAGAGAGAGAGGGGGACATGGTCTGAGAGAGGTAATAGAGAGAGAGAGAGGGGGAGGACATGGTCTGAGAGAGGTAATAGAGAGAGAGGGAGGGATATGGTCTGAGAGAGGTAATAGAGAGAGAGAGAGAGGGAGGGATATGGTCTGAGAGAGGTAATAGAGAGAGAGAGAGAGGGAGGGACATGGTCTGAGAGAGGTAATAGAGAGAGAGAGAGGGACATGGTCTGAGAGAGGTAATAGAGAGAGAGAGAGAGAGACATGGTCTGAGAGAGGTAATAGAGAGAGAGAGGGACATGGTCTGAGAGAGGTAATAGAGAGAGAGGGACATGGTCTGAGGGAGGTGAGAGAGAGAGAGAGAGAGAGAGAATTGAGAGAGAAACGGACAGATTATACATAGACAGTATATATATATATATACTAATTAAGACACTGCCGTGCTGGGTAGGGCATATCTCCAGAATGACAGACCATTGCCTGCCAAAGATTGTGCTCTACGGAGAATTGCCTTCTGGCGGTCGAAACAGCAGTGTGCTCAAGAAGAGGTATAAAGACATGTTACAAAAGACCATGAAAACATGTAACACCAGCCCCCAGCAATTGACCTGCCTGGCTGCTGACCACAATGCTTGGTGCTGCACCATCCAGCAGGCTACTAGCACATTCAAGGTAAACTGTGATGGAGAAGAGAGCTTGGTGGAAGGGCTGGGATCAGGATGGAACAAAACAAAACAAAGGCATTTCCTTGCTGTCGCTGTGGGCGGATTGCTGATCTCAGATCAGCCAGACCAGACACCGACACCCATGCACACTGGGAGGATAGAGTGGACCCAACCTTTAATTTAACCCTTTAGCATTTAAACCGGCCATATCCGGCCAGATTTCGTTCACCTCTTTCTGTCCAAATCGGCAATAATTGGCCCCTCATACCAACTATTGTTCTCAAAATAAATAATATCAAAATCTCATAGATTCAATATTATATGAGATAATTATGTGAAGTAAAGCCTATACCGCGAAAATACAATAGTATATATATGGATTAATGTAAATGCTCAAGGGTTAATGTATCTTCGTATCGAAGTCATCACCATCATATATATATATATATATATATATATATCATCACCCTTTTACATTTCATTTCTATGCTTGCATGGGTTAGATGGGCTGTAATGTTCTGAAGATAAACAGCACTACCACTCCAGTGTTTTTATGCATGCGCATGCGTGCGTGCGTGTGTGTATTATATCATCATCATTGTTTAATATCTTTTCCATGCTTGCATGAGTTAGACATGTCACATTATGAGATAAATCAGATCAGGTGACTACGTCTTGGTCATAAGGATCTATATTTTGGCTTGGTTTCTAATGCCAGCCATGTTACACTGTGGACTGAGAATTTTTTTGTTGTGGCAGCAGCATTGTAGGCAATCAGATGTGGAGGGTGTCCAGCTTTTCATGTTTGTATGCATAGGTTGAGCAGAAGAGGTATATCTCACGTGAGGCGGTTTGGGGGATATATATAGAGAGAGGGGGAGGGGTGACAGATGGGGAGAGGGTGGTGGAGGGGGGGGGCATCAATGAGGCAACTCCAAAACCTAGGAAACACAAAATCAGAAGTAGTTTTAGAGGTCATCACTAAATATTTAAATGTTGGTATGTGGTGGTAGTGGAGTGTTAGTCCAGTAGCAATGATGGCATAGTGGTACAAATATAGTAATAGTGGTAACAGTATAGTAATGGTGGTGGTGTAGTGGTACCAGTATAGTAATGATAGTGGTGATTGTGGTGGCAGTAGTGATAGCAGTGCAGTAGAGGTGATGATGGTGGTGTAATGATATTGGTGTAGTGTTGTATGCAATAAGAGGAAACTCACCTTATCTGTGGCCAGATCACAGACTAAAAACGAACAAATGTCCTCCCAGTTTTGTGAATCATAAACCTCCGGACATTGCCGTTTGTTTTCACTGAGTCTGAGGACAGTGTAGACTACGTCATCTAGGCCATTGTCTGCAATGGAATAACAGCCATATACATCATCATCATCATCAACAATAACAAATTTTGTATTTACGATATTTCATTAGTTAGCATTGTATGTAAGTATAGGAAAAATATATATACATACAATGCTAACTAACGAAATATAACTGCCAAACGCTTTTCAAAGTCTTTTTTTATAACTAAATAAAGAAACCATCTTAACTTTATAAAGAAAAATATTAACAACATTCTGTATTAACCCTTTAATGTTCAAAACAGCCATATCCGGCGAGACTTCTCTCACCTCTTTCTGTTCAAACTGGCTGTAACTAGCCACTCATACTGATGTTAAGGGATTGTTCTCAAAATAAATAATATCAAAATCTTATACATTCAATATTGTGTGAGATATTATGTGAGATAAAGCCTTTACCACGAAAATATAACAGTATATATATAGAGTAATGTAAATGCTAAAGGGTTAACCTATTCGCAGCAATCTAACAAATTTTCTTGAACAAAACAGAAGTAAACTTATAACCTTCCATGTTTTTTTATAAAAACATCTGCTTAACATGCACTTGAATCTCATTTCTTGCTTAAATGTTGTATGCATTTTCACTTTTTCGCTATCTTAATATTGTCTTATTGTTGGTACTTATTTTATTATTTTTTGTTCTGAATAATTTTTCCTGAAGAGATATGGTTGGGATAAAGCACCCAAGATGGAGATATTAACTAATAATCTCCAGTTGTTCTGCAAATGGATGTGATATTTTGGCTGTATTGAAACGCGTGTAGAAATATATGAATAAATGATAATTTCATATCCTTGACTTTCTTATTTTCAATTTTAAATGCTCTGCTACCTGAACTACCCTTAACAAGGGGATATTTTAACTACCGATATCTTAATCATCCAGTTTTTACTCCAGAGAGACTGACGATGGTAAGATGCATTGAGCTTATATCATCTTGCCAAACAAAATAGTGAAGTACTACGCTATAATCACATATCATCATCATCATCAACGTTTAACGTCCGTGTTCCACGCTTGCATGGGTTTGGACGGGGGTTTTCCCACTTGAGGCAAGAGTGATTGTCTTGCTCGCATAGGACTGTCTGGCAGGTTTTCTACAGTTGGATGCCCTTCCTAACACCAACCACATTTACAGTGTGGGTCTGGGAGGTTTTTACCGTGTTGCCTACACGGCCGCATTACAGCGTGGACTGTGTGTTTTTTTGTCGTGACACCTACACGATCTCATTTGTTTCGGCCTGGATGGTGTGGCACCAACATAACTTTACATAGAAGGGGGCGGTGTGGATGGGGTGGGGGTGGTGGGACGGGGGTGTATTTTGTTAGAGATGCCTACTGACTGTAGTAGGTTTTACTTTGTATTTAGGTAAGGCGGGTCTTCTCTATTACTGAGTACCGCCAAAGGTCTCGGTCCAGTGACATTGTCTTGGTGAGGTGTAAGTGTGTGAGGTCGGAGTTTATCAGCTCGTCCCAGGTTTTTCTGGGTCTGCCTATTCCGTGGCTACCGTCTATCTTTATTGCCCTGCACTTTGTTATACAGCTATCGTCCTTCATGCGCATCACGTGACCATACCAACGTAGCCTTCTCTCTAGTAAACAACATCTGATCCCTCTTATTTCTAATTTTTTCCTTAGTTCGTTTATGCTTTGTCGTTCACGTATATTACTATTACACATCCAGCGGAGCATGCAAGCTTCGTTTCTCTCTAGTCTGCGTATATCCTCTGCACACAATGCCCAGGTCTCACTGCCATGCAACATTGCTGTTCGTATGCAGGCATCGTACAGCCTGCCTTTCATTTTTAGGGAGAACCCTTTAGCGGCTAATAGTGGTATAAGCTCTCTGAACTTTTTCCACCCAGTTCTGACTCTAGCTACTGTACTTTCAGAGCACCCTCCCCCACTGCTGATTTTGTCACCCAGGTAACGGAAGCTGTCCACTATTTCTATAGAACCCTCTGCGCAGTTGAAAGAGCTAGTATTTTGTGGGCACTTGCTGCTACTTATTGCCCCAGAACACCGGCCACATGTAAAATCTATGTTCTTAGTTAGCTTACCTGTGATCCCACTACATCTTTTATGCACCCAAACTTTGCATTTGGGAGACAAAATGGAATTTCTACCTACGCCTTTCCTACACTCTGCGCATGGCCACTTCCCGGAGGGGACCGCCGCCTTATTTTCTTTCTTACAAACTAGAACTTTAGTCTTAGCCAGGTTAATTTTAAGGCCTTTTGATTCTAGGCCGTGCTTCCATGTTTGGAATTTCTTCTCTAGCTCGGCCATTGATTCAGCTATGAGCGTTAGATCATCTGCGTATAGGAGTTCCCATGGGCAGCCGGTCTTGAACTCCACTGTTATAGCCTGGAGGGCAATAATAAATAGTAGGGGGCTAAGAACAGAGCCCTGATGAACACCAACTTTTATACTAAACTCTTCACTATATTCGTTGTTAATTCTAACCTTGCTGACTGTTTCTTTATACATGGCTTGTATAGCTCTCACAAGCGATTCATCAACACCTAGTTTTCTAAGAGCCCACCAGATAATGGAACGGGGGACTCTGTCGAAGGCCTTCTCCAAGTCGACGAAAGCTAAGTATAGGGGTTTACTTTTAGCTAGGTACTTCTCCTGTAGTTGTCGTACAATGAAAAGAGCGTCTGTGGTACTTTTTCCTGACACAAATCCGAACTGCATTTCATCTAGATCAATTCGCTCTCTGATTAGTTGCGCTATTACTTGTGTCCCACCGTACCAGATGCCTTCAGCATCTCGGCAACTATTTCCGAAGGCCCAGCCGCCTTGCCTGTCTTCATATCTTTGATTGCCTTACTTATTATACTACCCTCGACTAACACTGCTGGTCCCTCTATTGGGTCGATGTGGGGGAGACTGTCTTTCTCCCATTTATTCTCCTCATTTAGTAGCCTTTCATAGTGACACTTCCAAGCTACCTTCTTATCGGCGTCGGTGATGGCAAGTACACCGTCATCGTTAAGTACACACTTCTCCCCGACAATATCACTGTTTTCCTTGACACATTGCCTAGCAATCCTGAACACCTCACGTTTTTGGTCCTCACGTTGTAGAACATGCTTGAACTTTCTTTCCTCTGCTTCCCTTCTTGCGAAGTACACTTGTCTCCTAGCTTCCCTCCTGGCCACTTGATAGTCTTCTCTGCTTCCCCCATCCCGCCATACTTTCCAAGCCTGCTTTTTGGCCTTAATTGACCCCTCCACCTTACTGTTCCACCACCATGTTACTCTCCTCCTGCCTACAGGCCTGCTCCAGCTACAGACTTCGTCTGCCGCCGTCAGCAGGTTTGCTTTCAGGAATTCCCACTGTTCCTCTACCTTGTACGTCTCTAATTTCTCTTCCTCACTGTCGAAAGCATCAAGTAATATGCTTTGGAATTTATTTTTGGCTGTGGGGTCCTTTAGCTTCCATATTTTTCTCCTGAGGATAGTCCTCTTCTGTTGTCTAGTACGTCTCGTCCTGACTATTAGGTCGCTAATTATCAGTCTATGTTGGGAAGTGCATTCTTCATGGGGGAGGGATTTAGTGTTTACGACAGTCACATTGTCACGTCTTCTGGTAAGGATATAATCTACCTGGCTAGTATGTTCCCCTGATCTGTAGGTGATCAAGTGATTGTCTCGTTTTTTGAAGTTAGTGTTGCAGATAGTTAGGTTATTTGCGTCGCAGAATTCCAGGATTCTGGAGCCTTCCTCATTTCTAGTACCAAACCCATAGCCTCCATGGATTTCGTAGTAGCCGTCACAATGTTGTCCAACGTGACCGTTTAGGTCGCCTGCAATAATTATATAGTCACTGTCGGTTATTTGGGAGGTAGTGAGCATCAGTGTCTCATAGAATCTGTCTTTTATAGTGCTGGGCAGTCCGGATTGGGGTGCGTACGCGGATATTACTGTCACCGTAGTTCTATTGAGGACAAGTCTTATTTTAATTATTCTGTCGTTCACTCTATTTACGTCTATTATCTTATCTGCCCACTTTTCTGCTACCATGATTCCTACTCCACCCAGCCCATTGTCGTTTCCCACCCAGAAAAGCTTATAGCATCGTTTTCTACCCACAATGTATCTAGCAGATCCACCCCTCCACCTGGTCTCTTGAATACAACAAACATCGACCTCCTTACGTTCAAGCATTTCTACAACCTCGTTAGAGCGACCCTTTAAGGTGCCTACATTCAAGGTACCAAATCTGAAGTTTTGGATTGCGTTTGGGGGGTTGGAAAGGTGGGGAGCGGGGGGAGATGGGGTTATGTTAGCCATCCGCGGCCGAAACAAAGAGGCATATACATATATAGACGTATACATATATAGACGTATCCGAGGACCGCTCGATTTCAGAGTCAGGTTTGATCACCATATCGATCATGCCTTGAGCTGGTCGCCCGAGAAACAATTGTAATATGTCCAATAAATTCCTTTCTTCGCAACACTGATTCTCTTTTTTCTATGATATACACATATATATATATAATCATCATCATCATCATCATCATCATCGATTAACGTCAATCTTCCAAACTAGCATGGGTTAGACGGGTCCCATTTAGAGGCAAGTTGGGTCGGGTGACTGTGTCTCGCACATATAGGAGTGTTTCTGGCTGGTTTTATACAAACACACACATATATATATATCGTCATCATCACCGTTTAACATCCATTTCTCCACGCTAGCATGGGTTAGACAAGTTGTCCTGTTGTGTGCAATGCTAGGTCAGGTGACCAAGTCTTGCTCATACAGAACTGATTTTGGTTTGGTTTCTACAGCTGGATGCCCTTCCTAATGCCAACCTCATTTACAGCGAGTGCTGGGTGCTTTTTGTCAGGTCACCTACACAACCACTTTACAATTAAGGTGTTCACTCTAACATAGCTGTATACATATAAGAATGAGTATTTTGTATATCTAGTGATATACAGTATGTTTACGAATAAACATTTTGAAAGCTTTCAACTATGAATTTGTAAACTGATGACATAGCACCATCTAGCAGATTCCAGCAGAAGCAAAGGGTGGATGTTAAACTATGATGATGATATATATACATATGTGTGTGTGTATATATATATATATATATACACACACACACATATATATATATATACATTTTTTCCAATTCCAACCGCCCATCCCCTCAATCTATCTTATTTCTCATTCTTTCTTCTGATGAATGACTAGTGTCCGAACACGTTAAGACCCTCTTCCTGCTATATCAAGCGTTAACCTAATATATCCCTTCCATATACTGTACCGATTGTGTTGTTATTTCTGTTTACCTTTTACATATATATATATATATATATACCGCTGGGTAAAGAAGTGCCAAGAAATCCCATTAGAAGGAAGACGCAGTAGAGGTAACCACGAAAAACATGGGCGGAGGTGGTGAGAGCAGACCTCAGATCGCTGAAACTCACCGAGGAGATGACGAAGGACCGTGACAAGTGGAGAGATGCTGTGCTGAATAGGATCCATCCCACCCTTGCAAGCAGGAAAAAGCGGACATAAAATGATGATGATGATATATATATATATATATATATATCATCATCGTCGTCGTTTTAACGTCTGTTCTCCCTGCGTGAGGTGTGTGTGTGTGTGTGTTTTTATGTCTATAACTGAGGAAAGTGAGTTGAATTTATACTTACCTACATTAGGTTTGGGATAACCTTTTATATGTAAGGTGAGAACACCTTGTGCTGGAAACAAAGAAATAAGACAGAATAACATTTCAAACAGAATCAGTTCGTCAATTGTTCATTTATTGATTTAAATATGAAATTAAATATTTTGTTTACAATATCATAATGACAACAACACAGAATACAAATTAAGAGAAATGGAGAAGGAGCAAAGTCTAAACCTTTTGCTGGATGGCATTATCTCTCTTTCTCTCTCTGTATATATATGTGTGTATATATATATATATTATTTTCGAAAAAATTGATGAAAGAGAAGCAAGCTGTTAAAACACATTTATAAAAAGCTCTTACATATGAATGAAAATGGTAGTGTGAGAACCGAGGATACCCAAAGTCTCTTATCTAAAATAAATACAATGGAAAGTTTAGTAAGGGAGGTAGTTTTTAGTGGAATTGATAAATACACTCAGTACATTCGGTAAAACAGTAGTGCTAGTGTAATGATAAAATACACCCAGTACACTCTGTAAAATGCTGGAATGTATGTAAGCAAGATGTAGACCCCCCAGTCTCTCTGATTAGTCAGTGGTTCCAATTAAGTACTGATGTAGTTTGTGATGATCCAACCTTGCGAGTATGGAGGAACAGGTGTTAAATGATTTGGAAGATGGTAGATTGGTAGAATTGTTAGAGCTCCACAGAAAATATCTTGTATTTAGTTATGAGTCTTTATATTCTGATTATCTTGCAGTGGTTAACTTTACCTTCCATACTTTTGTCGTTGTTGTAACCACCACTGTAATGAAATGGGTAGAATGGTGATGGGAGAAAGGAATTAAATACTGTGGAGGTAGAATATGAGAAACTTACCACATTGTCGTTTGGCCATGGAACGTTGAGCTTGGACTGGTCCAACAGAGGCAAGACTAACGTCCAGCTTTGCTGGATCAACCAGGGCTGAAAAAAAGGAATGCAAGATTCAGGACTGGGGCTGAGGAAGAAACAAGATACTAACCCTTTTGATTCCGAATCACCTTAAAACCTCCTCAGGTTTAATGATACAAAATTGTTTTAAAGTGCTTATGTTTATCTAAAATCTTTCCATTATCATTTTATGTAAGTACCTGTAAGTTCCAAACACCAGCTTAATAATGAGAAAGTTATTTATATAAATAAATCCTTCAAAACTTTTTATTATTTTCAAAATTATTTGAGACATAAAGGTAATGTCTCTCATTAGAAATATTGTAATAAAATGATTAAAGTGTTTATATTTATCTGAAAACCTTTCAGCATAATTGTATAAACAACCTTTATTATTTTATAAACCCCAGCTTAACTCTTAACATTTTGTACCACATTAAATCACATAACCAAAACATCCTTGTAAAATACAAAACAACTATGACTGCATTACAAAGTATTTAGTATAATACTATATTTAGTATAATAGTATAATACTGAAAGATTTCACAATGAACTGTGAAGATACAGTAAAGATACTGTAAATTAGCAAACCTGCTTTTAAATATTTTCTGCTAAATCATGAGAAAGTTAGTTATCATCATCATCACCATCACCGTTTTACGTCCGTTCTTCCACGCTAGCATGGGTTAGACAGGTTGTCCTGTTGTGGGCAGTGTCTGGTCGGCTGATCATATCTTGCTCATACGGGAACTGATTCTGGCTTGATTTCTACAGCTGAATGCCCTTCCTAACACCAACCTCATTTACAGTGAGTGCTGGGTGCTTTTTTGTCATGGCACCTCCACGACCAGTTTGCAGTGGAATGATAGGGACCCAGTCCCTATCATCTCATTTCTACAGCTGAGTAAACTGGAGCAATGTGAAATAAAGTGTCTTGCTCAAGGAAACAACACATCACCCAGTCCGAGAATTGAACTCACAACCTTTCGATTGCAAGGCCAATGCTCTAACCATTAAGCCATGAAATTACTGTGTACAGTGCTCAGGTGCACTACAACTTATCAAAGGTGCATGTATAGTACATAGAATAATGTACAAATGTCAGGAAAGTGAACAGTGTATGAGTCATGATGTGCATGTGTATGGAGGGGGATATCAGGTGTAGTGTTGGCGAATTTCAGAAGGTTTTAAAGGATGCAGTGTCCTGGCAGCTAACAACTGATCTCAAAATTCTTGATTTTATTTATTCAAAATGACTTGCAAGTCATAGGCAGTGTCTTTCATTAGAAATATGATAATGAAAGATTAAGAAACTGTGAGAGATGTCACAGACAGTACTAACCTTTGGTGATTCCTTCTTTGACGTGGGTGTGAATCCAAGTTTTTAGTAATGGCATCTCCATAACTTGAAGCCCTCCCAATACACTGATATTGAACCAAACATCAGGACTGAAACAATACACATTACAGAAATACATTATTTCTTTCATTCATTCATTTTAACAGTCAACAGTGAGCAAATCTTTGTGATTGCTCAACCTGCTATAAATAGCAGCCAAATCTTCCTCAAATTTCATACTACTATCTTAAAAAGAAATAAAAGACACACAGGATACTGTAGTCCTAGGTACACTATATCTGAAACAACCAAAGATGATGGGAGGTGAGCTGGATCAAGGCTGATCTGAAATTAAACAACACTGATCATTCAAGCAGTCACATTGTTTCACTATGATGTTTAAATATGCCATAGCTGTTAAGGAGTTTGCTTCACAACCACATGGTTTTAGGTTCAGTCACAGTGTGCAGCACCTTGTGCAAGAGTATACTATAACCTCGGTTTGGCCAATGTATTGTGAGTGAAATTTGGTAGATAGAAGTTGCAGAAAGCCTGAATATCATCATCATCATCACCCTCAAATGCCCATTTTTCTACACTAGCATGGATCAGATGAGTAGTGCCATAGTTAGACAGTCAGGTCAGGTGACTATGTCTTACTCATACAGAACTGATTCTGGCTTCATTTCTACAGCTGGATGCCATTCCTAATGCCAACCACATTTACAGTGTGAACTGGTTGCTTTTTGTCATGACACCTACATGACTACTTTATATAGTGGGCGCTTTTTGTCATGACACATACGCAACCACTTTACAGGTGTGTGAGTCTGTGTGTCCCTATGCCCTGTAAGTTACTGGTTTAAGAAAGAGATCAATAAAATTAGTACCAAATATGAAAAATTAAGTAATGGTGCAGATATGATTGTCTTTAACGTGGTGCCCCAGGATGGCCACTGTCTAATGACTGAAACCAATAAAAAGTGTGGTACTCCAGCATGGCCACAGACTAATGACTAAAACTATTAATAGAATAAAAGAATACATACGTCTCAGTAAAATAGAGTGAGGCTTTAGAGAAATGAGGAAATGCTGAATCCATCGACATATCTAGGTTGATCTGGAGTGTTCCACGTACAGTGAGTTCTTCAATCGCTACATTGAAACCAATGCTACATACAACAGGTCAGAGAACAAAGAAAGAATATCTTAGCAGAGGTTGGGAACATCTTTGATTTGAAGAAACATTTTTAACTAAAGAAATAATAATTAAGACTATCAGAGTTACATGTCACCATCATTAACCCTATAGCATTTACAATACTCTATATTTACATTACTCTATATTTACAATACTCTATATTTACAATACTCTATATTTACATTACACTATATTTACAATACTCTATATTTATAATACACTATATTTACAATACACTATATTTACAATACACTATATTTACAATACTCTATATTTACAATACTCTATATTTACAATACTCTATATTTACAATACTTTATATTTACAATACTCTATATTTACAATACACTATATTTACATTACTCTATATTTACATTACTCTATATTTACATTACTCTATATTTACATTACTCTATATTTACATTACTCTATATTTACATTACTCTATATTTACATTACTCTATATTTACATTACTCTATATTTACATTACTCTATATTTACATTACTCTATATTTACAATACTCTATATTTACAATACGCTATATTTACAATACGCTATATTTACAATACGCTATATTTACAATACACTTTATTTACAATACACTATATTTACAATACTCTATATTTACAATACTCTATATTTACAATACTCTATTTACAATACTCTATATTTACAATACTCTATATTTACAATACTCTATATTTACAATACTCTATATTTACAATACTCTATATTTACAATACTCTATATTTACAATACTCTATATTTACAATACTCTATATTTACAATACTCTATATTTACAATACTCTATATTTACAATACTCTATATTTACAATACTCTATATTTAAAATACTCTATATTTACAATACACTATATTTACGTTACTCTATATTTACAATACACTATATTTACAATACTCTATATTTACATTACACTATATTTACATTACTCTATATTTACAATACACTATATTTACAATACTCTATATTTTCAATACTCTATATTTTCAATACTCTATATTTACAATACTCTATATTTACAATACTCTGTATTTACAATACTCTATATTTACAATACTCTATATTTACAATACTCTATATTTACAATACTCTATATTACAATACTCAATATTTACAATACTCAATATTTACAATACTCAATATTTACAATACTCAATATTTACAATACTCTATATTTACAATACTCTATATTTACAATACTCTATATTTACAATACTCTATATTTACAATACTCTATATTTACAATACTCTATATTTACAATACTCTATATTTACAATACACTATATTTACAATACACTATATTTACATTACTCTATATTTACAATACACTATATTTACAATACTCTATATTTACATTACACTATATTTACATTACTCTATATTTACAATACACTATATTCACAATACACTATATTTACAATACTCTATATTTACAATACTCTATATTTACAATACTCTATATTTACAATACCCTATATTTACAATACTCTATATTTACAATACTCTATATTTACAATACTCTATATTTACAATACTCTATATTTACAATACTCTATATTTACAATACTCTATATTTACAATACTCTATATTTACATTACACTATATTTACATTACACTATATTTACATTACTCTATATTTACATTACACTATATTTACAATACTCTATATTTACATTACACTATATTTACAATACTCTATATTTACAATACTCTATATTTACATAACACTATATTTACAATACTCTATATTTACAATACTCTATATTTACAATACTCTATATTTACATTACACTATATTTACAATACTCTATATTTACAATACTCTATATTTACAATACTCTATATTTACAATACTCTATATTTACAATACTCTATATTTACATTACTCTATATTTACATTACTCTATATTTACAATACACTATATTTACAATACACTATATTTACAATACACTATATTTACAATACACTATATTTACAATACTCTATATTTATAATACACTATATTTACAATACACTATATTTACAATACTCTATATTTACATTACACTATATTTACAATACTCTATATTTACAATACTCTATATTTACAATACTCTATATTTACAATACTCTATATTTACATTACTCTATATTTACATTACTCTATATTTACATTACTCTATATTTACATTACTCTATATTTACATTACTCTATATTTACAATACACTATATTTACAATACTCTATATTTACATTACTCTATATTTACAATACACTATATTTACAATACTCTATATTTACATTACTCTATATTTACATTACTCTATATTTACAATACACTATATTTACAATACTCTATATTTACAATACACTATATTTACAATACTCTATATTTACATTACTCTATATTTTCAATGCTCTATATTTACAATACTCTATATTTACAATACTGTATATTTACAATACTGTATATTTACAATACTCTATATTTACAATACACTATATTTACAATACTCTATATTTACAATACTCTATATTTACAATACTCTATATTTACATTACTCTATATTTACAATACTCTATATTTACAATACTCTATATTTACATTACTCTATATTTACATTACTCTATATTTACATTACTCTATATTTACATTACTCTATATTTACATTACTCTATATTTACATTACTCTATATTTACAATACACTATATTTACAATACACTATATTTACAATACACTATATTTACAATACTCTATGTTTACATTACACTATATTTACAATACTCTATATTTACAATACACTATATTCACAATACACTATATTTACAATACACTATATTTACAATACACTATATTTAAAATACACTATATTTAAAATACTCTATATTTACATTACACTATATTTAAAATACTCTATATTTACATTACTCTATATTTACATTACTCTATATTTACAATACACTATATTTACAATACACTATATTTACAATACACTATATTTACAATACACTATATTTACAATACACTATATTTACAATACACTATATTTACAATACACTATATTTACAATACACTATATTTACAATACTCTATATTTACAATACTCTATATTTACAATACACTATATTTACATTACTCTATATTTACATTACTCTATATTTACATTACTCTATATTTACATTACTCTATATTTACATTACTCTATATTTACATTACTCTATATTTACATTACTCTATATTTACATTACTCTATATTTACATTACTCTATATTTACATTACTCTATATATACATCACTCTATATATACATCACTCTATATTTACATTACTCTATATTTACATTACTCTATATTTACATTACTCTATATTTACATTACTCTATATTTACATTACTCTATATTTACATTACTCTATATTTACATTACTCTATATTTACATTACTCTATATTTACATTACTCTATATTTACATTACTCTATATTTACATTACTCTATATTTACATTACTCTATATTTACATTACTCTATATTTACATTACTCTATATTTACATTACTCTATATTTACATTACTCTGTATTTACGATACACTATATTTACAATACTCTATATTTACAATACTCTATATTTACAATACTCTATATTTACAATACTCTATATTTACAATACTCTATATTTACAATACTCTATATTTACAATACTCTATATTTACAATACACTATATTTACATTACGCTATATTTACAATACACTATATTTACAATACTCTATATTTACATTATACTATATTTACATTACACTATATTTACATTACACTATATTTACATTACTCTATATTTACAATACACTATATTTACAATACACTATATTTACAATACTCTATATTTACAATACTCTATATTTACAATACTCTATATTTACAATACTCTATATTTACAATACTCTATATTTACAATACTCTATATTTACAATACTCTATATTTACAATACTCTATATTTACAATACTCTATATTTACAATACTCTATATTTACAATACTCTATATTTACAATACTCTATATTTACAATACTCTATATTTACAATACACTATATTTACAATACTCTATATTTACAATACTCTATATTTACAATACTCTATATTTACAATACTCTATATTTACATTACACTATATTTACAATACACTATATTTACATTACTCTATATTTACAATACTCTATATTTACATTACACTATATTTACAATACTCTATATTTACAATACTCTATATTTACATTACTCTATATTTACATTACTCTATATTTACATTACTCTATATTTACATTACTCTATATTTACATTACTCTATATTTACATTACTCTATATTTACATTACTCTATATTTACATTACTCTATATTTACATTACACTATATTTACATTGCTCTGTATTTACAATACACTATATTTACAATACTCTATATTTACATTACTCTATATTTACATTACTCTATATTTACAATACACTATATTTACAATACTCTATATTTACATTACTCTATATTTACATTACTCTATATTTACATTACTCTATATTTACATTACTCTATATTTACAATACACTCTATTTACAATACACTATATTTACAATACTCTATATTTACAATACTCTATATTTACATTACTCTATATTTACATTACTCTATATTTACATTACTCTATATTTACGATACACTATATTTACGATACACTATATTTACAATACTCTATATTTACATTACACTATATTTACAATACTCTATATTTACAATACTCTATATTTACAATACTCTATATTTACAATACTCTATATTTACAATACTCTATATTTACAATACTCTATATTTACAATACGCTATATTTACAATACTCTATATTTACAATACGTTATATTTACAATACTCTATAGTTACAATACACTATATTTACAATACTCTATATTTACAATACTCTATATTTACAATACTCTATATTTACAATACTCTATATTTACAATACTCTATATTTACAATACTCTATATTTACAATACTCTATATTTACAATACTCTATATTTACAATACTCTATATTTACAATACTCTATATTTACAATACTCTATATTTACAATACTCTATATTTACAATACTCTATATTTACAATACTCTATATTTACAATACTCTATATTTACAATACTCTATATTTACAATACTCTATATTTACAATACTCTTTATTTACAATACTCTATATTTACAATACTCTATATTTACAATACTCTATATTTACAATACTCTATATTTACAATACTCTATATTTACAATACTCTATATTTACAATACTCTATATTTACAATACTCTATATTTACAATACACTATATTTACATTACTCTATATTTACAATACACTATATTTACAATACACTATATTTACAATACTCTATATTTACAATACTCTATATTTACAATACTCTATATTTACAATACTCTATATTTACAATACTCTATATTTACAATACTCTATATTTACAATACTCTATATTTACAATACTCTATATTTACAATACTCTATATTTACAATACTCTATATTTACATTATACTATATTTACATTACACTATATTTACATTACTCTATATTTACAATACACTATATTTACAATACACTATATTTACAATACTCTATATTTACAATACTCTATATTTACAATACTCTATATTTACAATACTCTATATTTACAATACTCTATATTTACAATACTCTATATTTACAATACTCTATATTTACATTACTCTCTATTTACAATACACTATATTTACAATACTCTATATTTACATTACTCTATATTTACATTACTCTATATTTACATTACTCTATATTTACAATACACTATATTTACAATACACTATATTTACAATACACTAAATTTACAATACTCTATATTTACATTACACTATATTTACAATACTCTATATTTACAATACTCTATATTTACAATACTCTATATTTACAATACTCTATATTTACAATACTCTATATTTACAATACTCTATATTTACAATACTCTATATTTACAATACTCTATATTTACAATACTCTATATTTACAATACTCTATATTTACAATACACTATATTTACATTACTCTTTATTTACAATACACTATATTTACAATACACTATATTTACAATACTCTATATTTACATTACACTATATTTACAATACACTATATTTACAATACTCTATATTTACAATACACTATATTTACAATACACTATATTTACAATACTCTATATTTACATTACACTATATTTACATTACTCTATATTTACAATACACTATATTTACATTACTCTATATTTACAATACACTATATTTACAATACACTATATTTACAATACTCTATATTTACATTACTCTATATTTACATTACTCTATATTTACATTACTCTATATTTACAATACACTATATTTACAATACACTATATTTACATTACTCTATATTTACAATACACTATATTTACATTACTCTATATTTACAATACACTATATTTACAATACTCTATATTTACAATACTCTATATTTACAATACTCTATATTTACAATACTCTATATTTACAATACTCTATATTTACAATACTCTATATTTACAATACTCTATATTTACAATACTCTATATTTACAATACTCTATATTTACAATACACTATATTTACAATACACTATATTTACAATACTCTATATTTACAATACACTATATTTACAATACTCTATATTTACAATACTCTATATTTACAATACTCCATATTTACAATACACTATATTTACAATACTCTATATATACAATACACTATATTTACAATACTCTATATTTACAATACTCCATATTTACAATACTCCATATTTATAATACTCCATATTTACAATTCTCTATATTTACTATTGTAGTTTTGCGGTTTTACCTCACATAATTATCTCGCATAATATCGAATCAGAGATTTTGATATTATTTGTTTTGAGAACAATACTTTAATGTTGATATGAGTGGACAGTTATGCCTGGGTTGAACAGAAAGAGGTGAGAGAACTCTGGTTGGATATGGCCGGTTTAAATGCTAAAGGGTTCAATATCATTAAATATCCATTTTCTCTGCCAGCAAAGATTGGACATAATTTATTATAAACAAAATTACATATAAGAAAACATGAATTTAGCTAACTTTTTTCTTACTCAATGAGATTTTTTACTTTGAACCTTAAATGGAATTGTTTCAATGTCTGGGTCATAGGTTGTGGCTATTATCTTAATACAAGATTGCAGATTTAATAAAATAAAATAACTTTTGGAGTGTCTACAAGGCACTTGAGATAGGGGGGGGGGGGGAGAGTTTGAGAATGACAGCAAGCAAAACAAATAGAGGGGTGGAGAGCATTAGAGAGAGTGAGGGTTTGTGAGAGGTAAAATTAGATAGGGAGAGTTAGACAAAAAGAGAGAAAAAGAGTGTCTGTAGAGAGCAAGAGAGAGAATGGCATCAAGGAAGATATATAGAGAGTGTTGGATAGAGAGAGGAAGAGAGGGAGAGAGAGAAATATTTCCACTAACTTTTTGGAACCCAGTCCCACTTTAAAGACCATTCTGAAGTCTTCACTGATCATGTCTACATCCACCTCCACCACCACTTTGAAAGAGGATTTGCTCTCTAGACCAGGTGGTGGTTTTGTGATGTCCAGCCAAGCTAGAGTCTTCGAACCTCTTGGGACTCCTTCTGCATATTCAAACACTCGAACATGACGAACTGTTGGGGTGTTGGTTCCAAGGCTGAATGTCAGAAGTTCAAGTTGTTCTGAAAAATTGGATAAAATTAATAACTATAATAGTGTGTAGTAGTAGTAGTAGTAGTAGTAGTAGTAGTAGTAGTAGTAGTAAAAATAAAAGATATTCTTGGTACAGTGAAATATATTTGAAAAATGACCAGAATGACTTTTGATTTTAATTCTTTACTGATCAAATGTTTGCAAAATTTTGTAAACATTAAATAATAAGAAGAATCATCAGAGAAGCAGTATTTGTCATTTACATATATATATAATGGGCAAAGACTCCCTTCAGTCACAAATGACCATGGGATTTGCACCTAGAAAATTCGCCTTTGAGAAACAAGTTTGAGCAAAGTTGTTTTTTGTAGAAGACCAACAGTCGCCCATGCATACCGGGATCAAGAACCAAGCACACAACCTCTCAATTGCAAGACCAATAATCTAACTACTAAGCCATGCACCTTCACTGTGTATCATATCATCATTTTACGTCCACTTTTCCCTGCTTGCAAGGGTGGGATGGGAACTGATTCTGGCTTGATTTCTACACCTGGATGCCCTTCCTAACACCAACCTCATTTACAGTGAGTGCTGGGTGCTTTTTTGTCGTGGCACCTGCACGTCCACTTTGCAGTGGAATGACAGGGACCCCAGTCCCTATCATCTCATTTCTACAGCTGAGTAAACTGGAGCAATGTGAAATAAAGTGTCTTGCTCAAGGAAACAACACATCACCTGGTCTGAGAATTGAACTCACAACCTTTCGATTGCAAGGCCAATGCTCTAACCACTAAACCATATGTCTCCAGTGTATATATGTGTGTGTGTATATATATATATATATATACATATACACACACACAGGGTGTGGACAATATTTGTTCGCAATTTTCAACTGCTAATCTTATGGAAATTTTTTTTACTTCCGTTGTCACTCTTGTCTTCATAAAAACAGTGACTATATTTCCATTATTTATTTTCAGAATAATTGATTATGAATAATTTTGAACCTCCAAATTTGTGGAAGAGACACGGAGTTCTTCTTGGAATCCGCACCGGGAGGACAAATAAAGAAATTTCAGACTTTCTCAGCGTCAGCAGGAGAATGGTGGAAAAGGTCAGAAAGGAATTGGAAGATTCAGGATTTGACTACGAACCAACATCAAAGAGGAAAACACATGATCGACGATCTGACGCCTTCAGAACGCCCAAGTTCGTCGCTGAAGTTCAGGATATCATCAACAATGAACCTAGGAAGTCGATGCGTGCCATTGCAAGGGAGAAAGGCGTGGATAAAAAGGTCAT
>OZ024743.1:51538353-51550853 GCA_964016885.1 Eledone cirrhosa | reverse complement strand
GTTACGTCAGCCTGCAGTAGGTTGTGTTGTACAAACTTCCAATTATTCTCTATGTTGTTTGTGTCTAACTCCTCCTCTCTCTTGTCATACTGTACAGCTTTTCTGAACCTACATTTTACAGAGAAGCCCTTTAGCTTCCATTATCTTCTCTATATTCTCTTGTGTCTTTTGTTCCATCTTATTCTAATGTTACTAATAACTTATGACATGTGGAGCATTCTTCCCCAGGCAAGTTCTTACCATTCATAATCATATGCTTATCCCATTTATTTAACAAAGAAAAAGTCAATCTGGATTCTGTGTTCACCTGATTGCTAAGTAACCTGGTGGCTACCTGGTTTCCTGAAATTAGGTGTTGTAAATGGTGAGTTCATTCACATCACAGAGTTCTAGGAGCTTTACTCCTGCCTCAGTCCTCATGTCATAGCCACAGCCATAAAGATCTGTGCCTTTTATCTATATCTGGTTTGTTGAACTGCTAGGTCACATGACATACACACAGCTATACACACACACTCATATAATCAGTATATTAAAATTTGTTTAGAAAATAATTTTGGTGACACAGCCATACACACACACTAAATATATATATATATATATATATATATATATATATATATATATATATATATACAATAATTGTTTCTACTTTAGGCACAAGGCCAGCAATTACCCAGTACATTACTGGTACTTTATTTTATCGACTCCGTAAGGATGAAAGGCAAAGTTAACCTCGACGGGATTTGAACTCAGACCGTAAAGGGACGTAACTATGCTGGAAAGCATGGCGTCCGACTCTCTACCGATACTGCCAATCCACCGCCCTATATATATATACAATAATGAGAGGTACACAGATATATGCGAGATTGTGTGTTGTCAACCTTAACCAGTGTTGCTCTATGACTATGAGAGACAAGATAATCGGAATAATTAAATTGACTCATATCAGAGCTATTATAAAGAAAGAATAAATATTAGACATAAATAAATACCCATTTTTTTCTTCAAATTCCCAACTGTACAGTTTCGTGGCTACTATGCAAAAATCCTATATCATAGAGATGTAACATTTTTGTGAGGTTTGCCGACTTGTCAAGGGAATACCTCATGGAAAAATTTAAAAACAGGTCTGCATCGCGCAAAAGAATCTCGAAAAGGCGGAAAGAGACCCTATCACATGATACAGTGGTCAAGAAATGGAGCTAAATCCCTTGTACAGTCGGGAATTTGAAGAAAAAATGGGTATTTATTTATGTCTAATATTTCTTCTTTCTTTATAATGTATCATCATCATCATTTTACGTCTGCTTTTCCCTGCTTGCAAGGGTGGGACAGGTCCTATTCAGTACAGCATCTCTCCATTTGTCACAGTCCTTCGTCATCTCCACACACATGTATATATACACACATATACTCGTACATAAAGATACATACACCCACACACATTCATACAAAAACATACACACACATGCACTTCCATTACTGATACACAAACCACATACACAGAATCAATAATGCAAACCCATGACATGCACTCCATCTTCACACACACAACACCCATAACACACCTAGACTCTCCACCTTAGCCCTCACCCCAGAATGCCGGATTACTCACCTACCTCACCCAGCTTTCTTAAATTTTTTTTTTTTTCAAAACTCCAATGTTCCAACCTTTTCTCTCTCTCCCCAAACTCTCCCGTATCCAGCCCATATCATGGTGCCGTTGGCAGCAAGGGGGATGTCATGGAATCTGTCTTCATCCCTGATAGCTTCTGCCTTGGTGCCAACAGTTATGTGAGGCTCCTGGACAAGCCTTGAGTGAACAGGCTGGCTAATAGGAGGCCTTACACCTTTCAACAGGGCTCTGCCTTCACCCACAAGGCCAGGACCACTAAGGCCCAGCATTACCAATGTGCTTTACACTAGTCACCCAACTTATGACCCTGCCTCATCATCAGACTGTAATCCTCTCAACCATTTTGTGAGGGGCGGAGGGAGGTGAACAGCAGGTCCGACAACACTAAGAGGGCTCTCAAGGCAACCATTAGGGATGCCATCGGCAAGGACTGCTCCAACTTGCGGTCCCACCTGGAGAAGGTGGTGGCCACATTGAGTGATTATTGTACCTTATATATGTGCCAAACTGTGTATATGCGTGTGTGTACATAAATATACATATATATATATAGACAAACATATACATGCTTTGTCTTTCATCTATCCAGTTGATGGTAGTGGATTAAGAAGCCTTTAAAATGTGGGCAAAGCTCTGTTAACCATTGCTTGATGTATCTGGCATATTCCATTGAATTATTTCAATGCCATAAAATGCAAACAACAGCCATTGGCAGCAATATTAAAAACCAAACTTGAGAGCAAACAAATATGGCTGACAAACAGGTTATTTCTAGTGTTGTCTTTTTATTGATAATAAAAATATAAACCTATGCAAATATTTCTTTCATTGCACCTTGTATCAAACTAAAACTAATATTTCATTTCAGATTATCATCATAATCTGCTTATGTCTGCTTTCGATGCTGGCATGGGTTGGATAGGGTGTCATAGTCTGCATGGCCTAGTGGTTAAGGTATTGAACTCATCATCATCATTGTCATTTTTACGTCTGTTTTTCCATGCTTGCATGGGTTGGACATGTCCTTTTCAGCATGACATCTCTTCCTTTGTCATCTCCTCAGCCAGTCTCAGTGATTTGAGGTCAGCTCTCACAACCTCAACCCAGGTCTTTCTTGGTCTACCTCTACTGCAGCTTCCTTCCACTGGCAGTTCCTGGCACTTCTTCACCCAGTTATCATTGTCCATATGCAGCATATGTCCATACTAAAACAGTCTTCTCTCCTGCACACCCTCTCTGATTTCCCTTAAACCCATCTTCTCCCTCAACTCGTCAAAAGTCTGCCTTTCTCTCACAGTTACATTGCGCATCCAACAGAGCATGGTTGTTTCACTGCAGTTTCAGTCCATGTTTCACTATCATGCAGCATCGCACTTCACACATAAGCATCTACAGTTGTCCTTTTGTACACGAGGGGAAACCTTTTGTAGTCAGCAGTGGGAGTAGCTCTCTAAACGTTTTTCCATCCTATCCTTATTCTAGCTATTATGCTCTCAGAGCACTCTCCTCTGTTGCTAATTACATCACCTAAATAGCAGAAGCTATCTACCACCTCTCTTGGCTTTTTCCGTGACTGGAATAGGTTTACATCACTGGCTCTCTTCCCCTTAGTTATCCCAGAGCATCTACATAGAAAGTCTTCACTTTTATTAGTCTACCTGTTATCACACTACATCTTATGCACCCAAGATTTACATTGTGTACATTGAATAGAGTTTATGCCTACCCCCTTTCTACATATTGAGCAGGGTCACTTCCTAGAAGGAATCAGGGTCCTATCTTCTTTAGTTTTGGCTAAGTTTACTTTCAGACGTTTTAATTTCAAATTCTGTTTCCATAGTCAGAACTTATTTTCTAGTTCTTTAAGGGATTCGGCTATAAGGACAAGATAATCTTCATAGAGAAATTCTCATGGGCAGCCAGTCTTAAACTCTTCTGTTATGGCCAGAACTATAATGAATAGTAGTGAGCTGAGAACTAAACCCTGATGAACTCCTACTTATATCTTGAGTTGCTCACTAAACTCACTTCCTACTCTCACTTTGCTGACAGCTCCTCTGTACATGGCTTGCAGTGATTTTATCAATGATTCTTCTACACCTTTCAGGGTGCCAATATTGAGGATGGCAGTCCAGAGTTTTGTACCTCGCCAGTTGTTATTTCCTTGGGTAGAAGTTCTATGTATCTGAAAGGGAAAAGGGTTGTGCGATTGCATAATGATGGCCAAGGGGTTCTCACACTTGGCTACTCTAGCCACCCCACTACCGTGCACAGCACTAACATGACTAGTGTTAGCCATGTATATGCAATTAGTGAGAATCCTATTTGTCATGCTTTGAATTTTTTTAGCAGGGTTGTTCTGGCTGGATGCCATTCCTATCACCAACCACCTTACAGTGTGGGCTGGGTGTATTATTCATGTCACCAGCACTAGGGAGGTTGCCTTACTGGACTCAAGAGGCCTCTCCACCCTGCGTTAGCTTTTATTTGGAGTGTCTACTCTCCTAGATTGTTTACCTTCATTACAGTTTATGGAGCCCATGTCTACCATGAACATAAAACTGTGGAATAGATTTCTGGATCAGGTGCCACATTATGTTCTTGAGCAAGACACTCAGTTCACATTACTTATCAAGAGAGGATTTGGGCCCCTCATTAAAACATTCAAGAAACCTATAGAAGCCCAGCTGAACCTGCATAGATGTGAACTGTAACAATAAGAAAATTATAAAATTGGGGCACCTATCCTTAAAACACCCAAGAAACCTATGAAATCCAACCTTGTATGAGGCCAGCTAAATCTACATAGATGGGAGCTGTGTATACTTCATTTTTTTCCATTTCAGACAGGATAGGTCAGGGGTGAGGAGTGTTGAGACCACATTTTGCTCATACTTTCTAATTTTAGCATGATTTCTTCAGATATTTTGTAAAATTTTCACAAAAGAGATTTCATAGACAAACACACAGATTTTGTTGTACACAGAGAATTGTAACTGAAGTCTGTAAAAGTCTGATAATGGTTTCATTTTTATATATAGATGCAACACTGGTGGCTTTCAATAGACATGAATTAACTCTTTTGATACCAACCTGGCTGAAACCACCCCTGATTCTAGGATACTAAGATGTTTATTTTAAAGTGTATATATATTTATCAAAGAACCTTTGTTATGTTTCAAATGCCAGCTTAATAATGAGAAAGTTAGTTATATTATTAAACCCACCAATTTATTGATTATTTTCAAAATAATTTTGAAATCATGAGCAGTATCTTTCGGTAGAAATATGTTAATGAAAAGGTTAAATTGCTTGTATTTATCTAAAAACATTCCATCATAATTTTATATAAAAAAAACTCCAGGTGAGAAAGATATTAAATTCTTTATTTTCAAATTATTTGAAAACCAGTCAGTGTCTTTCATTAGAAGTATGTTAATGAAAGGGTTAACAAACCTTGTAGTAGCAATTCACATAGAATGTATAATAATAATAATGAAATGATTGTGTACAGTGCTCAGGTGCACTACAATTCATCAAAGGTGCATGTATAGTACATATATCTATGTGCATGTGTAAGTGGCTGTGTGGGTGTGTGTGTGCACAGTTGGAGCTAGAAAGGACATCCAACCATAGAAACTATGCCAAAATATGGAAAGTATAAGCAAGGAATGGTATTTGAACTGTCTGGTCTCCACCCCTGACAAGCCAGCCAACCCATACCAGCATAGGAACCAGACATAAAATGACAAAAGTGATGACAATGTGCAATGATGACAATGAGAAGATGATATATGAGTATAAAACAGAATCTCATCTTACTTAAAATTCTAAAGAAAGCATCACTAAAATTGACTTCTAGTTTAATGGAAGGAAACTGAATTAATCTTCAAACAAAACATGTTATTGATGGTGATGGTGGTGGTGTTACTGTTGTTGTTATTGGTGATGGTGGTGGTGGTGTTACTGTTATTGGTGATGGTGGTGTTGGTGGTGTTACTGTTATTGGTGGTGGTGGTGGTGGTGTTACTGTTATTGGTGGTGGTGGTGTTGTTGGTCGTGGTGTTGGTGGTGTTGGTGGTGTTGTTGGTGATGGTGGTGTTATTGGTGATGTTCTTATTGGTGGTGGTGGTGTTGGTGGTGTTACTGTTATTGGTGGTGGTGGTGTTACTGTTATTGGTGGTGGTGGTGTTGTTGGTCGTGGTGTTGGTGGTGTTATTGGTGATGTTCTTATTGGTGTTGGTGGTGGTGGTGGTGTTGTTGTTGGTGGTGGTGGTAGTGGTGTTGGTGGTGTTGGTGGTGTTGGTGGTGCTGGTGGTGTTGGTGATGTTGTTAGTGATGGTGCTGGTGTTGGTGGTGTTGGTGTTATTGGTGGTGTTCTTATTGGTGGTGGTGGTGTTGGTGGTGTTACTGTTATTGGTGGTGGTGGTGGTGTTGGTGGTGGTGTTGGTCTTGGTGGTGGTACTGTTGTTGGTGGTGGTGTTGGTGGTGGTGTTGGTGGTGGTACTGTTGTTGGTGGTACTGGTGTTGTTGGTGTTGGTGTTGTTGTTGGTGGTGGTGGTACTGTTGTTGTTGGTGGTGGTGCTACTGTTCATGGTGGTGGTGTTGTTACTGTTGCTTTTGATATTGTTGTTGTTGTTATTGAGAAGAACAACATTGAGTGATAATAATAAAAAAGAGAAACTAGATGTAAAAGAAGTGAGATTAAAGCTGAGAGGCAGGAATTTTGTGGAATATCTTTGACAATATTGATTAGGAAACATACTTATTGATTGATTTAGTTAAATTTTTTTTAGATTCTTTTAATTTTTTTGCTATAATACAAAAATGGAGATGATATCCTTGGTAGCTTCTTTCTATTTTTATTTTACATTGTTTTAGTTTATCATTTTTATTTGTTTATTAACTCTGTTTTAGAAGAACAACATAACATTGATCTTTAATTTAGGTAGAAGGGCAGCAATTTGGAGAGGGGTGGAGTCAATTATTTTGACTCCAGTACATGACTGGTACTTTATCCATCTCAGAAGGATGACAGGCAAAGTTAATCTTGACAGGATTTCAACTCAGAATGTAAAGAGCCATAATTAATGCAATGAAGCATTTTGTCGAATGGCTTCGAGATTCTGCCAATAACAACACAACACATAATATATAAAACAGTGACAACACAACACATATTGTATAGAGAGGTGTTGGATATTTTAACTTGTCAAATATATATATATAACAATATTACAACAAGGTGAGGTCCTGTTATCTTCAGACTGTGACAATCTCACCCAACACCAGTAAAAACAATGATGCTGGTAGTTATATTGTGTTATGTAGTTATATTGTGTTATGTTGTTACTGCCCTATATGTTATAGTCTCATATATTCTCTTCTTATTCTTCTACATACTATTTGATAAGCTAAAAAAATCAAAGGTGCCTCAATCCAATATCATTTGGTTAAGAAATACAACAAATATGGAAATACAATCATATGTTGTGTATGTACATAAAGGTATATGTAAACACACACACGTTATATATAGGGGCATATGCACATTCCATTAAAATACACTTGCATAAAAAATGCACATATACACATTTCTTATGGTAAAATATGCATACATACATAAACACTGACACATATCTTGCATCATACGATGATTACAGGTCTTACTTTGGTAAATTGTATCAGTCTCTATATTCTATTCAATTATATACAATGGTGGGGTGGGAGATATATATATATATATATATATATGCACAGACACATAAACACCGAGGGGGTGGAATATAATCTTATTGAAGAAATAGAGCATCTAATGAGAATTTATGGGGGAAGAGAGTAGATGAGGGATTGGGAACGAGTGGAAGTGTGGGGGAGAGAAAAAGTAATATGAGGTGATATAGAGAGATAAACATATTAAGCTAGAGAAATAGATAAACATATTGAATTATATATATATATATATATATATATATATATATATATATATATATATATCACAAAAATGATAATGATCACACCCACAGAAAGAGAGAGAATAAAATGTGAAAAGTATGTGTGGATGTGTCCTATACTTATAAGAATTCTTTCTGTCGGAAAGCTGGAAGGTTCCGGTTACATAGAGACAATGATGAAAAAACAGAAGTACATTTTATTTTCTCTGTCTATATATATCAACCCATGCCAAAATTGAAAAAAAATCAACAGAAAATTATGGAAATTGTGATATATATATACATACTTACATATATACATACAAAACACCCAACCTACACTGTAAGGTGGTTGTGTACGGCTAAAGCCAGTCCACACTGTAAAGTGGTCATGTTGGTGACACGACAAAAAGCACCGTCCACACTGTAAAGTGGTCGTGCAGGGGAAACAACAAAAAGCACCCAGCCCACACTGTAAAGTGGTCGTGTTGGTGACACGACAAAAAGCACCGTCCACACTATAAAGTGGTCGTGCAGGGGAACAACAAAAAGCACCCAGTCCATACTGTAAAATGGTCGTGTTGGTGACATGACAAAAAGCACCCAGCCCACACTGTAAAGTGGTCATGTAGGTGACACGACAAAATGCACCATCCACACAGTAAAGTGGTCGTGTTGGTGACACGACAAAAAGCACCGTCCACACTGTAAAGTGGTCGTGTTGGTGACACGACAAAAAGTACCCAGTCCACACTGTAAAGTGGTCGTGTTGGTGACACGACAAAAAGCACCATCCACACTGTAAAGTGGTCGTGCAGGGGAAACAACAAAAAACACCCAGTCCACACTGTAAAGTGGTCATGTTGGTGACAACAAAAAGCACCCAGTCCATACTGTAAAGTGGTCATGTAGGCGTCATGACAAAAAAGCACCCAGTACTCACTGTAAATGAGATTGGCGGTGGGAAGGGCATCCAGCTGTAGAAACCAAGTCAAAATCAGTTCTGTATGAGCAAGACAAGGTCACCGGAGCTAGCATTGCCCACAACAGGACAACTTGTCTAATCCATGCTAGCATGAAAAAATGGACGTAAAATGGTGATGATGATAGTATATGTATACATACACATCTATTGTTTGTTAATGTTGTATGGACTGGGAATCGAACTCACAACCTCATTGTTGTATGGACTGTTAAATTTCTATTCAATTTACACGTGCTCACACATTTGCATATGAATCACGTGACCTGGGCAGTCAGTCAGCGTTGGTATTAAAAACTCTGTCACAGACTGCTACTTGCTTACTTTATGTTATTCTGCTACTGCGAGGAGGGGCGTTTTGGTTGTTTCGTAAATTACACAAATTATTTGATATAACTCGTGTTTTCTCTGCGAGTACCGAGAGGAATACAACAGAGTTTATTGGCGTCGCCGATAGGATTTACCTACATTGCCAATAGGATTTACCTAAATTGCCGATAGGATTTACCTACATTGCCGATAGGATTTACCTACATTGCCGATAGGATTTACCTACATTGCCGATAGGATTTACCTAAATTGCCGATAGGATTTACCTACATTGCCGATAGGATTTACCTAAATTGCCAATAGGATTTACCTACATTGCCGATAGGATTTACCTAAATTGCCGATAGGATTTACCTACATTGCCGATAGGATTTACCTAAATTGCCGATAGGATTTACCTACATTGCCGATAGGATTTACCTACATTGCCGATAGGATTTACCTACATTGCCGGGAAATTGTTTATCACAAAAACATGGCGGAACAACAAACAGCGGAGCTAATAAAGTTGTTTAGAGAACAGATGGAACAACAAATGCAACAACAGGAACAACAAATGCAACAACACAAGAAAGATATGGACACTCTGATAAAACTGTTTGGTGCTCGAGATTCTGAACAACAGAGTTTATTGGCGTCGCCAGTTGCTTCGACACCAACAGCATTCATCCCACCATTTGCTGCTGTTGATTCAACAACAGAACTATGGCCTGATTACTGGTCAAGATTCTGCACGTTTGTGGCTGCTAACGCTGTACCCGAGCAACGCATGGCACAAGTATTCCTGACTAATCAGACGGCTGCTATCTACAAACAACTTGCAAATCTGGCTGCTCAACAAAATCCGCCTAAGAATATCAACAAGTTGACAATGGACGAAATTGTTGACTTCATGAAAGAACAGTTCGACCCAAAACTTTTCATTGTGAGAGAACGTTTCAAGTTCTGGAGTGACATGCAACGGAAGCCAGGCGAAACTCTCCAGGAGCTGGCAGCACGTATACGTCAGGATGCAGCTACCTGTGATTTTCCTTCGATCACAAATCCACAAGATGAAGCTCTAAGACAGAGATTTATATGTTCTGTCAATAATGAAGCTGTGTTGAAGGCTATTTTCAAGATCAAGGATACAGAACTAGATTTCGCCCGTGCTGTCCAAGTTGCCATCGGGACCGAAGACGCAGCAAAGGTTGCCAAGGAAACTGTTTATGGTTCCAAAACCAAGCAAGTCTACAAGGTCCAGCAGAACAAGAACAAGGGTCCTCGAAAGAACTATCAGCAGTCTTATTCCACAGACCAGGAGATGTGCTACCGATGTGGAAAGGCCCACAAAGCAACAGACTGCCCCTTCAAAGAAGCCAAATGTCATTTTTGTGACAAAAAGGGACATTTGCAAGCGGTGTGTAGAAAGAAACAACATCAGCAACGTAATCATCGCTCACAGAATTACGTGAAAAGAATCACGAAAGATGAGCTAGTCAAGGCGATCCTTGGTGAAGTTCCCCACGATACTCATAGTTTGAATGTGCCAATAACAATCCAGAACAGACTTTTCATAATGGAATTGGACACAGCTATTACAGGCAATTTTGTTTCCTTGTCAGTTTGGAAACAATTAGGAAAACCGAAGCTGCAAGATGTCAAACATCGGTTTGAATCTGCCAGCAAGCACGACCTGCCCGTTCTGGGAACTTTCATGGGCCAAACCAAGGATCCAACGACCGGTAAACGGAATTCAATACCCTACATCGTCACCAAGATCCCTGATCTTAATTTGCTGGGACGAAACGCTATCCAGACTCTGGGAATTTCCGTGGACAATGCTCTAGGATTGAAAAGTATAGACAGCCAGGCCAAGAGTGAGGGTGCAGAAGTGATGCATCCAAAGACCTCAAATGAGCCCTATATTTCCATGCAACGAGATTGTCACAACGTGTGATGAATTCCCAGATCTCTTCAAGCAAGAATTGGGATGTCTTAATGACTTCGAACTGGAAGTGAAGTTCAAGTCGGACGCGACACCGGTCTTTCACAAGGCACACCCGGTCCCGTTTGCTCTTCATGATGACCTGGTCAAAGGTTACGAAGAAGGCATCGCCAAAGGAATCTGGAAGCCAGTACAGTTCAACGAATACGGAACGCCAGTGGTACCGATTCGTAAAGCACATACTTCAGGCAACCTGAAGCCCAAACTACGGATTTGTGGTGACTACTCTGTGGGAATTAATGACCAACTTGCAGATCATCGTCATCCAATGCCACTCCCAGAGGAACTGATGCAGAAGCTCGGAGGATACACAAAGATTGATCTTGCAGATCAAGCTGGCTCCAGAAAGTCAACGCAGGCTTGCACTCAGCACTCACCGTGGGGTGCTCCTGCAGGAACGACTCCCTTTCGGAATCAAGTCAGCACCTGGTTACTTTCAGGAGATCATGGAAAACCTGACTCAAGATCTACCTGGTGTGGCCGTCTTCCAGGACGACATGCTCGTCGGTGGGAAAGATGCAAACGATCACCTGAACAACCTAAAGTGTCTGCTCACACGTCTGTGCGACAAAGGACTCAGATGTCGCCGTGACAAGTGCCAGTTTGCACTACCCAGTGTGGAATACCTTGGACACACCTTGTCGGCTGAAGGGGTCGCAAAGGGATCCAAGGTCGAATCAGTTTTAAAGATGCCACCTCCAACGAACGTCTCAAGCTTGAAGTCTTTCCTGGGTTCAATTCAGTTCTATGGAAAGTTTATCCCAAACCTGGCCAGCATGGCAGAGCCACTCTATTGCCTTACGAAAAAAACGACTACTTGGAAGTGGGGAGATGAAGAACAGTCAGCTTTCGATCAGTTGAAAAATGTGCTTTCATCGGATCGAGTTCCGATACACTTCGATCCAAACAAAACTTTGGGACTGGCTTGCAACGCGTCAAACGTTGGTATTGGTACAGTCCTGTTTCATCGCTATCCTGATGGAAGCGAGCGCCCAATATCCAATGCGTCCAAGACTCTTACTTCTGCACAGCGTAACTACAGCCAAATTCAAAAGGAAGCCCTGGCCATCATATTTGGCTTGCAGAAGTTCTATCAGTATCTGTACGGACATCAGTTTATACTCGTAACTGACCACAAGCCACTGACATCACTGTTCAGTCTGAGGAAAGGGACGCCACTTCTCGCTGCTAACCGACTAGCACGGTGGGCCCTGTGGCTGAACCAGTTTGACTACACCATCGAATATCGGAAAATAGCGGATCATGGCAATGCAGATGCCCTCAGTCGCTTGCCATTTGGTAATGACATCGACTTTGACAGGAAGGAAAATGGTGAAGACATGGACATGGTGTGCGCCATCAAAGCTCTCAGTCTTCAAGTCCAACCTATCGATTCTAACGTCCTCTGTCAAGAGTCAGGGAAAGATCCAGTGATATCTACAGTGATACGCTACGTCCGTGAAGGCTGGCCACCAAAGAATACTGAGATCAATGACGAAGTCAATAAGTTCCCGGAAGTTATCGGATTCACTAAGTATCTGCCACGGATGCCTTATTCATGGATCGAGAGTTGTGATTCCACATAACCTACAGCCAAAGATCCTCAATCTTCTGCATCTCAGACAC
>OZ024743.1:51513353-51533353 GCA_964016885.1 Eledone cirrhosa | reverse complement strand
CTTTCTCAGCATCAGCAGGAGAATGGTGGAAAAGGTCAGAAAGGAATTGGAAGAGTCAAGATTCGACTACGAAGCAAATCAGAGAGGAAAACACATGATCGACGATCTGACGCCTTCAGAAAGCACGAGTTCGTCGCTTAAGTTCAGGATATCATCAACAATGAACCTAGAAAGTCGATGCGTGCCATTGCAAGGTAGAAAGACGTGGATGAAAAGCTCATTAGGCTGGTGGTACATGAAGACATTTGCTACATTTCATACAAGATGAGGAAAGGACAATTTCTGTCAAAGGCGATGCAAGAAAAGCGACTGAAGCACGCAAAGAAGTTAATCAACAAGTTGAAACACCCACTGGAGCTCGACATACTGTGGTTTTTCTCCGACGAGAAAAACTTCTGCCAAGACCAGAAGATCAACTCCCAGAACAACAGGTGGCTCGCTGTCTCATCCAAAGCCGTGCCCAGAGTCATGCAGACACAGTTTCCGGCGACAACACTGATCTTAGGTGTCGTCAGCAGTCAAGGTGACGTCATGCCACCTCACTTCTTCCCTGAGGGCCTCAAGCTGAACACCAATGGCTACATCCGTGTTCTGAGCGAGGTAGTAAAGCCCTGGATTGACCAGGTAGCTGCAGGTAGGCCGTACGTGTGGCAGCAAGACTCAGCACCCTGCCATACCAGCCAAAAGACCCAAGCCTGGCTGTCAGAGAACTTTGTCGAGCACACTTCACCTGACATCTGGCCTCCCAGCTCGCCTGACTGCAACCCCCTTGACTTCTTTGTGTGGGGCGCAGTGGAACGAGACACCAACAGATCTAGCTGCAATACGAAAGATGATCTGAAGGCCAGGATCACAAGTGCCTTTAGGGGCCTAAATTGGGGGACAGTGACGAAGGCCTATAGCCGGTTCCGAGGTCGCTTTGAGGCCGTTATCAAAGCCAATTGTGGGTTTATCGAGTGAGATCGAAAGAACAAGTCATGAAGACAAACTGACCCAAGTTTGATAAATATATCTTAAAAAATAAAACTGAGTTATTTTTTCATAGACAGTAATCTTGCGAACAGATATCGTCCGCACCCTGTATATATACATATACATATATGCAGAGGTTATATTTAATTTGTTGGGATTCAACAAGCTTAAACATTTTTATAACTGATATAAAGCACTCAACAAGTTAGTGGAGTAAATACACAATATATTAATAAATGGAAACTATATTTATAAAACCATATTTATTTTATTATTTATATTTCCGAAACAAATGAGATCGTGTAGGTGTCACGACAAAAAAACACACAGTCCACGCTGTAATGTGGCCGTGTAGGCAACACGGTAAAAACCTCCCAGTCCCACACTGTAAATGTGGTTGGTGTTAGGAAGAGCATCCAACTGTAGAAAACCTGCCAGACAGTCCTATGCGAGCAAGACAATCACTCTTGCCTCAAGTGGGAATACCCCCGTCCAAACCCATGCAAGCGTGGAACACGGACGTTAAACGTTGATGATGATGATGATGATGATTTCAAGGGCAACCAAGGCAAATTATGGTGCGCTTTCATCAGATAAAATACAGATTTGTTTTATAAATAAGTATTGACATACCCAGAAAAAAGACAACCTCAACGGTTGGAGCTTCCTGGATAGTGGAGATAATATTTTATTGAGGGTAATAAAGTTATGAGTGAGTATGAAATGAGTGTCCGAAAAGTTGAAAAGATAACGGTTTATTTAAATTAAACTGTTGGAAAAAGAGGATATGTAAGGGAGAGAGAAGAAAAGGGAGGAGAAAGAGAGAAGAAAGAAAAAATGTTTATACATAGTGATAGTGAAGATAGTCAAAGTGAAGGAGGAAATAAATTTTAATGGAGGAATATACAGAACGTAAATATATCTAAGTGAGAGAAGAAGTGAAAGAAGAAATAAGATTAACGTGGAAGAATAATATTTAGAATGTAGGGTTCGGCTTGTACCCGTGGGAGGGGGGGGGGGGGTCTTCTGTATTAATGCGTGATGCCAGAGGTCACGGTCGTGTCATCGCCCTTGAGAGGTGCAATTGGGTAAAGTCGGCTTTTATCACCTCATCCAGGTCTTCTTGGGTCTCCCTACTCTGCGGCTTCCATCGACTTCTAGTGCTCTGCACCTTTTTATGCAGCTGTCATCCTTCATACGCATCACATGTCCATACCAACGCAACCGCCTCTCCTGCACACAGAATTCGATTCCTCTTATGCTCAGTCTCTCTCTCAATTCGTTTATGCTTTGCCGTTCGCATATATTACTATTACACATCCATTGGAGCATGCAGGCTTCGTTTCTTTCTAATCTACGCAAGTCTTCTACAGATATCGCCCGGGTCTCGCTACCATGTAACATTGCTATTTGTATACACGCATCATACAGTCTGCCTTTCATATATATGTATATGATGGAAGTGGCATTCAGCCATTAAAACCATGCCAGTAAAACAACCTCTCTAGTGCTGGTGATAGGAAGGGCATCCAACCAGTATATTATTAATGCCAAATTATGAGGATGAAATACAAATATATGTGCATGTGTGCATGCATGCATACATGCATACTGTCCAGTAAGTTGAGCAAAGTTAAAATGATGCGCATTTTGAGCGATGCCTATTAAGCAATGTCAGTTGATTATTATCACTATTATAAAAATAAAAATATATTAGAAATCTACAATTTCTTTTTTGTACAAATAATTAGACCTTCTCAACACATTTTATGGTAGAAAGAACAAAATCTTTCCTCCCCAAAGAAGACAAACCCAGTAGTAGAACTTACTCAAAAAGGCTGGCTTGATATTCATCATTCGATCATCTAGTCTTCTTTTGACCAAATCTTGGATGGAAGTTGAACTAAACACCCACCTGGAATGAAAAATGACAGAGGAATTAGACGGGAGATATAATTGATTGCAACTTAGTAGGGATAAAGGAATGGATCACCATCGGTTTAGGTGATGACTGTTCCAGTTGTTCAATCAATGAAATTAATGTGTAAGTGACTGAGCATTCCACAGATATATGAAAATTCAGCATGATGCTTCCCTCTATCCAATTTCACTGATAAGGTATAGATTGACCCAAGACTATGGTAAACGAAACTTACCCAAGATGCTACGCAGTGGGATCAAACTTGAGACCTAATAATTGCAAACTGAATTTCTTAACCATTCTGCCATGCTGTGTCATTGGAGTTAGATATGATATATAATTGTTTCTACTTTTGGCACAAGGCCAGCAATTATCCCAGTGTATTACTGGTACTTTATTTTATCAACCACGTAAGGAAGAAAGGCAAAGTTAACCTCGGTGGGATTTTAACTCAGACCATAAAGGGTCGTAACTCTTTGCTGCAAAGCATGGCATCCGACCCCCTACCGATACTGCCAATCCACCGTCCTATATAATGGTTGGCAATTTAATATGATAAAATAAACAGTTAGTTCCGCTTGTTGCCTATATAGTATTGGGTGACTAAAGATCTCCATCCAGCAATGGTAACAAGCCTTGTTACATGCCTGCTCCTCGGCCAGGCCCATGTCTGCCAAGCCTTGCTCCACACTGGCTTTAAAAGGGTTTCTATTCTCACACTCACTGGATTCCACTTGAGAGAGACTTTCACCAGTCTCTTTGAGTATCCTTCAACTTAAAAACAAGAAAGTTAGTTTTATTACTAAATTAATTCCTATTCTTTATTATTTTCAAATTAATTGAAAACCATAGGCACAGTTTTTCATTAGAACTATAGTAATGAAAGGGTTAATAAATTCTACTCCCCATCCACATAAAACATTAAATTAGTTACTTGAATCAGCTAAATTCTTCCATTTATCATTATTCAACTGTGGTGTAGTGTAATGCTTGGTTCTCAAATGGCTACTACACTACAGCTGTCCCTAAATTATAGCAATATAAAATATTTGAGGATATTTCGAAAATATTTCTGACAAGTGGTGTTAAAATTAGGAATCATAAACAAAATTTGGGAGAAACATGCTGAAAGTGAAGAAAGAGGGGGAAGAAAAGGAGAGGAAGAGGAGGAAAGAGTGAGCAGTAGGTGAGAGAGAAAGAGAGAGCGAAAAGACATTGAAATCTGCAGCTGTCCAACCATCACCAATACATTCTCAAATATTTCCTCCCAGCTATAAGATACAGTCCGTCTCCCACCTCATATACACACATATATGTAGTTACTTGAATGTAATTTTGCATTATGAAAGAATGAGCTGTCAATATGTAAACAGAGGTATTGACCAATGATTAGCTAAGACACACAGAACTTCTCATAATGGAGAATACGTGACTTTGTCAATGAAGTCCATTAAAACAGTTTCTTGAATGTGCTCAGATTGTGTATATATATGCATGAATGTATACCTATGTGAAATACTTGCCGCGAGAAGTTGCACATATACCATGGGAGATTATTTATTAAATTCAAGATGAATACTTTCCTCAACAGTAGTGCCACAACTACCAGCCTTGTTAAATAACTGAATATTCTACTGATGAGATTCACTGAAGACACATTACAAGGATCTGCTACAAACAACAAGGTCTTTCTTTCTGTATGTGTGTATGTATATCATCATCATCATCATCATCGTTTAACGTCCGTGTTCCATGCTTGCATGGGTTTGGACGGGAGTTTACCCACTTGAGGCAAGAGTGGTTGTCTTGCTCGCATAGGACTGTCTGGCGGGTTTTCTACAGTTGGATGCCCTTCCTAACACCAACCACATTTACAGTGTGGGACTGGGACGTTTTTACCGTGTTGCCTACACGGCCACATTACAGCGTGGACTGTCTGGCAGGTTTTCTACAGTTGGATGCCCTTCCTAACACCAACCACATTTACAGTGTGGGACTGGGACGTTTTTACCGTGTTGCCTACACGGCCACATTACAGCGTGGACTGTCTGGCAGGTTTTCTACAGTTGGATGCCCTTCCTAACACCAACCACATTTACAGTGTGGGACTGGGACGTTTTTACCGTGTTGCCTACACGGCCACATTACAGCGTGGACTGTCTGGCAGGTTTTCTACAGTTGGATGCCCTTCCTAACACCAACCACATTTACAGTGTGGGACTGGGACGTTTTTACCGTGTTGCCTACACGGTCACATTACAGCATGGACTGTGTGTTTTTTTTTTTTTGTCGTGACACCTACACGATCTCATTTGTTTCAGCCTGGATTTTGTGGCACCAACATAACTTTACATTGAAAGGGGCGGTGTGGATGGGGTGGGAGTGGTGGGACGGGAGTGTATTTATATATATGTATATATATATATATATATATATATATATATATATATTATACATATATACACACATTATATCCGTCCATCCATCATCGTCGTCGTTTAACGTCCATCTTCCACGCTAGCATGGGTTAGACAGTTTTGTTCTATTTCATGCAGGAATGTTCGGGAGACCGGGTCTCGCTCATATGGAAGTGTCTCTGGCAGGTTTTTTTTTACAGCTGGATGCCCTTCCTAACACCAACCACATTTACAGTGTGGACTGGGAGCCTTTTCACCGGGTCTCCTACACGGCCACCTTACAGTGTGGACTGTTGTGTCACAGTGGACGGAACGGCAAAAGAGGGGTGGAGTAGGGTGGGGGTGGGGTGTACATTGTGTTAAGAGGTGTCTACCGACTAGGTTTGTATGCAATGGCAGTCGGGTCTTCTGTACAACTGCATGGCGCCAAAAATCTCGATCCAGTGACATTGTCTTAGAGAGGTGTAAGTGAGCAAGGTCAGTTTTTAACACCTCGTCTCAGGTTTTTCTTAGTCTACCCACTCCGTAGCTTCCATCAATTTTCGTTACCCTGCATATATATATATACACACACACACACACACACACACACACACACACACATATATATACACACACATATACACACACACACATATATATACATATACACACACACATATATATATACACACACACATACATACACACATATATATACACACCCACATATATATACACACACACATATATACACACACACACATATACACACACACACATATACACACACACACACACATATACACACACATATATACACACACAGTGTTTTAAAGGGTCTACTGTTGACAATTGCACAGTTAAATCCTAATCTCTCTGTTCAAGATGCCCAGCTCTACAATAGAGTCCAACTGTAGAAAGTAGTTTATTTTGTACAAAACAAAGTAGTTATAGTCAAGACAGAGCATGTAAGCCATGTGGTCACATGTGTCACAAGCGTGAGTCACACAAACGTAGAATAGGTCATTGTCACTTGATAGGGGAGGAGGATGTTCACGTATACTATCAGACACGCATGCCAGTTGCGTTCAGTCTTCTTCACATATAGTATGCAGTAAATGTGCACAGGAAGCAAGCTTTATCAAATTCTTAGAAGCTACCATAGAAGCAGTTGATAGTTTCTGTTACCTGGGTGACCAAATTAGTAGTGGAGGTGAGCGTTCCAAAATTACAGTAGCCAGAGTGAGAACGGGATGGAAAAAGTTGAGAGAGCTACAACCACTGCTAGCTACAAAAGGGCAGATTGTATGAGGTGTGTATATGAATTGCACAACTGCATGACAGTGAGACCTGGGCGCCATGTGCAGAGGACCTACACAGATGGGAAAGAAATGAAGCTTGCATGCTCTAATGTGTAATAGTAATATTGTGGAAGACAGACATAACATGTTGATGAGGATTATATCAGAACAACCTGCCATCCCCTACACATCATAAACTGAAATCAAGGTATTGTTGTCCTTAAATGTTCGTAATTTATGCAACAACATATATCTTTTTGATTCTTACATCAAAAGTATCAACCCTGATTTCATTACAGTCACGGAAACATGGGCACATTCCTTCCTCTGTGATGGGGTTTTCAGCATAACTGGCTACAACTTGTTTCGCAAAGATCACATTAATCGTCATGGTGGTGGTGTAATGGTCTACGTTCAGTCAAACTTTTCAGCAATTCCTTGTGTTGATTTGAACCAATCACAAGAAGTATTTTTCTATGATACATGTATGACCATGTCAACACTTCTACTTGGAGTTGTTTAACACACCCCCATCCTCTCCCAAACACACACACAAATTACTATCAGGACACTCAACTTTGTGATATCCTCAGACTTGCTGCCAGGAAAAAAGGCACTTATGTTTTTATTGCAGGTGACTTCAATTACCCTGAGATTGATTGGGAAACCTTTCGTTGGCTGCAAAGTGCAAATGATTTCCTTGAGCTAGTGCTGGACTCGAACTGGTCCCAAGTACCCACCTCCCCAACAATACTTTGGATCTACTCTTTATCACTAATCCTGAAACGGTTATGTGTTACTACTGAGGAACCTTTAGGTGACTCTGATCATGCTATGATCATTGCCAATCTGTCTCTTATGGGCAGTAACAAAAACCACAACCATCTCCAAACTGCTTGCTTTGACTAGAATAAAGCAGACTGGAACTCTTATTGCACCAAGCTACAATGCCCAAACTGGCTTGAATTTTACGACTCTGGAGGTGTCAATACTATACTTCAGAACATCCTGAACTCAATATGGACAGCATGTGCAGCATCAGTGCCACATAAGCAGAAAAATATCCCAAAAGTGCAATTTGGGAGACTGCAGCAGTTCGACTTGCCAGGAAAGAATGTTGTATTGCTAAACAGGAATACAAACTGCATAAATCAGATATCAATAGAAAAAAAGCGAAATAAATCATCCAACCATCTCAAGTAGGTGACAAAAAAGGCAGTGCTTGAATTTGAAGAGTACATAGCAACCAACTCTGACAGTAAGGTGTATGACAGTAAGGAAGTATGTATGTTGTTTACCTTGACTTTACTAAAGCTTTTAATTCTGTGCTACACAAAAGACTTATGGTAAAACTCTCTGCAATGGGTGTGAAAGGTGATCTTTTTAACTGGTTGTAGTCCTTCAATCTCAGTCGAAAAGAGGTGGTCACAGTTCTAGGACAGCATTCCTCACCATATGAAATGTCATCTGGTGTACCAAAGGATCTGTTCTTGGTCCCTTTTTGTTTGTTGCATATATTAATGACATAGATGCCAACTTAAAGAATGCCACAGTACTAAAGTACGCAGATGAAATCAAGCTGTACCTTGAGATAAAAAGGACAGATCCTTAACACTATGGATCTTTCCTGAAATCAGACCTGAACACAATGCAACAATGAATCACGGATTGGCAACTCAAGCTAGCTGTGGACAAGTGCACCACCATGCATTTTGGGAGGAAAAACCCAGCATCCACATACTCCCTCCACAATACTCAAGAAGTCTTCTTGTGAACGGGACCTGGGCATACTGTCAGCAGTGATTTGCATTGGACGAAGCATGTCTCTAAAATTGTCAAGAAGGCTGAGGGTGTCTTGGCATCACTCAGCAAGACCTTTATCAGCCGCTCTCCAGCTATCTATTTAAAGCTGTATATAGCTATAGTGCGGCCACAATTAGAATTTACATCACCAGTGTGGAACCCCTATCTTGCCCAGAAGATTGACCTCCTGGAAACTATTCAGAGACGTGCAACCAAGCGAATACCCTCCATCAGGCATCTACCATACTCGGAACGCCTTGCTTCCCTGGGCATGGATACATTGAAGGTCCGACGCCTGGCAACTGACTTGGTAAACACCCACAAAATTGTTAACCATCTTGCCAACAACAACCCTGAGTACCTTTTTGATTTCCATGTGTCTAACACACATGGACATGCCCACCAAGTCAGAAAACAGCACAGTTCCTATGACTTTCGGAAACATTTTTTCACGCTCAGAGTTGCTGAAGCATGGAACAAACTACCTGCATCAGTTGTTAGCTGCTAGGACACTGCATCCTTTAAAACCTCCATGCAACAAACTCCCTACATCAGTTATTAGCTGTTGAGACACTGCATCCTTTAAAACCTCCATGCTTCCTGAAATTCACCAACACTACACCTAATATTCCTCCTCCATGCACACATGTACATCATGACTCATACACTGTTCACTTTCCTGACATTTGTATATTATTCTATGTACTATACATGCACCTTTGATGAGTTATAGTGCACCTGAGCACTGTACACAATAATTTCATTATCATTATTATATAAGACATGTCCACAGCTGCTGCTAATAAGTTAGCCATGAGAAATATATCACAAGCAAGAAACCTGCATCAGTATGAGTTCAAAACACTGCCTTAACCAAAATGTAGTGTGTGTGTGTGTGTGTGTGTGTGTGCGCACATGCGTGCATGCGCATGTGTGCACGTGTTTAACATCAATTTACTATCAATTTACTGTCCTGTGAAGATAGCTTTAAAAGTTTCAAACATGTGCAATGAGTGGCATTTGGGATTTGGATTTTTTAAATCTTTCTCCTCCAATCACTCTCTCCCCCTCTCACAGTCTACTAAAGCAGTGTCACTCCCCCTACCACCAACCACTTAATTACAAGGAATAACTTTATATCTCTCCCTCTTATCCACCCACACTTTCTCCATCACTATCAGTCTACTTTGAGATAATGACCCTAATACAAACCATTTAGCTATATGAAATAACTTGCAATCTCTCTCTTATCAACTCACCTTTTCTCCCTCAGTCTAATAGAAAACAATGCCCCACCCCATACCAGCAGCCATTTAGTTTACATGAAATAACTTACAAAATGTTAAATGTTATTACTGACCTTTTGTAATATGAGAAATTTAAAGAAAAGAAAAGTTATATATCTTTACATGTAATAATAGTTCTGTCATTTTCCACCTTTAAATGAAATTACATTTACCCTTTTGTTGCCATATTTCTCATCAAAACACTGCTTATTTTCAAATAATTTTCAAAATTATCAAGAATTTGGAAGGATTTAGTAACATAGCTCGCTTTCTCATTATTAAGGTAGTATCTGGAACGTAACTTAACTATTTAGCATTTACATTACTCTATATTTATTATTATATTTTCATGGTAAAGGCTTTACCTTACATAATTATCTCACATAATATTGAATCCATGTTGAGAACAATACCTTAACATCAGTTTGAGTTGCCGGTAACAGTCAGTTTGAACAGAAAAAAGTGAGAGAATTCTGGCCAGTTAAGAAGTCCTTACATAAAAATTATGATGAAAGATTTCTTAAATAAATATAAACACTTTAAAATAAACAGTTTTGTATCACAGAATCAGCATTAGTTTCACATCAAAATATTTAACTAACAAAAAATATCTATATTATAATAATGGTACAACCTTTTCGGGCGTCTGACACACAGATTCTACACTGTCAAAAACATACAAAAATCTTTTATTCAGAATTCATTGAACACAGAAGGAAAGGGGGAAAAAAAGAGAAGCAAATGTTCTAAATATTGTAAAATGCTTTCATTCGTGCCATAAATGATCATTCTCTGTCAATGTACATGTGCTTATAAACAAGTGTAGTGCCCCACTTTGACCAGAGCTTAATGACCGAAACCAGTAAAAAAATTAAATAATAAACACAAACATCCTCCTTATATATCAGTGGAGGTATTTTATCAATGTTACGCATGACATTTTACACACATACACACAAAGCCAGATGTCACACACATACACATGAAGTAGAGAATTAGGTCACTATGCCCTGCATAAGCCAGATGTCACACACAAATGGGCTGTCATACAGTAGAGATAATAACACTCTTGTATACATACATACTCACACCCTATACACAAACACACGTGTTGCTATACAGTATAGGTAACAACACTTCTCCATACACATACTCTTCATACATACACACACAGCCACATGTTCATTGAAGTCATCCATTAGGACATATGACTCAGTCTTAACTAAATCTAATGCGCAGCAACTTCAAGGAAGTTTGTTACCCCACCCACAGAGGCCTTTCTTTTAGCCTAAGCTTCAAGAGGCAAATCCTCCTTTCCAATGTAGCTGGGGACTTGAATATCCCTCTCCCACCTGAGCAGTCCTTTCTGGCACCACACCTGAATAGTGGAATTTCCTCCATCCAAATCTATGGTATCAAAACTATGAAACTTTGTTGAGGAACCCCTGCCCCACTGACTATATCTAGCCAGACACACCTGGCTCCCTCCTCCTCTAGTTTCCATTCCTTACTTGTAATGTTCTGGTTGCCTATCATTAAGCTCCTCTTAACTCTGCCAACACACACTATTAACTGTGAACTATAAACTCATATGGAGACTGGCCTCTGGAACAACATCAAACACAGATCTGTCTCGATACAGGACTGTATCTAATGGGTCATCTGAAAACATCATGTCACAGATTTCATAATGGTATTATGATATAACCATTTCACCAAAGAAACATATATGGCTAATTGCATAATTAAAGAAGTTATGAAATCTAACCTTCATATTGTACTATTAATGTATGTGTGTGTGTATAAATATATATAAATTTACTGTTCCGTCTGAACAAGGTACGGTGCGGTCAACTGGCCAGACTTGTCTCATGACATGAGCAACCTATCTAACTCATAGTAGCATAGAAAATGGGCGTTAAACCACGATGATGATTATTATATATATATATATATAAAGGGAATCCAGCCATAGAAAGCTTGTCAAACAAAGGAGGACCCTTTGGTTGTGTCAAAGGGATGACAACCTCCCTAGTGCTGTTGTTGTCACGATAAAATGCACTCGGTAGAGCATGGGGCTGCATGTAAGTAATATGCAGGCCTCATGCCCATCTGAGAGGTCAGTAGCTCTGCTTGAGTACAGACTGGGTCTGTGAAGACCCAGACCTTTGCTAACAGGCAAAATGGACGTTAAGTGATGATGATATGTATGTGTGTGTTTTCACATTACCTTTCATACCCAATTAACCACCACCACCGCTGCCGCCACCACCACCACCACCACATCACCACCACCAACACTACCAACACCACCACCAACACCGCCACATCACCACCACCGCTGCCACCACCAACACCACCACCAACACCAACACTACCAACACCACCACCACACCACCACCAACACCACCACCACCAACACCACCAGACAGTATCATAACTCCAAATTCCTACTATCTTCCTGTTTGCAACCTCCCTCCACTTGTACAGTCTACCCACCCACTTTGCTTCCCCTCCCTCTCCCACAATCAATTAGTTCAATAGTAGACAACAGAATATTGTATTGGAGGTTTTAACTGCAGTTGGTATCATGGTTGGGGTGAGGGTGATTGGGGGGGACTGCAGTTGGTATAATGGCTGGGGTGAGGGTGATTGGGGGGGGGACTGCAGTTGGTATAATGGCTGGGGTGAGGGTGATTAGGTGGGGGTAACTTCAGTTGGTATCATGGCTGGGGTGAGGGTGATTTGGGGGGGGTCTGCAGTTGGTATAATGGCTGGGGTGAGGGTGATGGAGGGGGGGGGGGGGATTACGGATGAATGGTTCGGTGGAAGGAAGGGAGAAAAGAAACAGAATGTGAAAAAGAATAAATTAATTAATGAAATAAAGAAAATCAAAACTCCACAGCCATACTTTTTCCTTCCTCTCTTCCTGCCAACCCTCCATACCCTTCACCCCAGCCATTTATGCTTCGCCAGTCATGTATGTTATAATTACACATCCATTGAAGCATTCCAGCTTCATTTCTTTCCAATCTTCATAGGTTCTTTACACACAGTGCCCAGCTCTCACTTCCATGCAACATTGCTGTTCATACACAAGCATAATACAATCTGCCTTTCATTTTGAAGGAAACACCTTTTGTAGTTAGCAGCGATATTAGTTCCCTGAACTTTTTCCATCTCATTCTTACTCTGACTACTTTACTTTTGGAACACTCACCTCCACTGCTAATTTGGTCACAGCACTTGCTACTTACTGCTCATGTGTATTGACCACATGTAAAACCTATGTTCTTTGCTAGCCTTCATGAGATCCCACTACAACTCCTGTGTACTCATAGTTTGTATTTGGGATAAAAGATGGAATTTCTACACACTGAGCAGTTAACTTTAAGATTCCAGGTTTGGAATTTTTTCTTTAATTCTGCCATAGATTCAGCTATCAGGGTTATATCATCAGCATATAGGAATTTCCGTGGACAGCCTGTTTTAAACTCTTCTTTTATAACAATAATAAACAGGAGAGGGCTAAGAACAGAGCCCTTGTGAACCCCCACTTGCATGCTAAACTCCTCACTATAATCATTATTCAAGCAAGATATTCCTAAATTTGTTACTGGCTGAGAGCTCCTTCAACTTCTATAACCTTCTCCTCCAGGTTGCCCTCTGTCTCCAAGTTCATCTTGCCCTAACAACTAGGTTGTGTTGGGAGGTGTATTCCCCTTGAGGGAGGGACTTCATGTTTACAACCATCACGCTATCTTGACTTCTGATCAAATTATGCTGAAGTGTTCCATCCATCATTTTAACTGTTCCTCCTCTGTTATGAGCAGTTGACCATTTCTGTCCTTAACTGGTACTTCTTTACTACTGCTGTTATTATTTGTCAGGTCTTATATGATTCTGAATAGGGTTCTACTGTCATTTTGTTTTGTTGACCTTGCAAAACATTTTAACATCAAGAGCCATGTACAGAGGTACTGTCAGCAAGGTTAAAATTAATGAAGATAGTGAAGAGTTTAGTGTGAAAGTTGAGGGTCCACCAAGGATACATCCTTAGCCCTCTCCTGTTTAGTATCATCCTCCTGGCTATAACAATAAAATTTAAAATAGGATGGCCACTGGAACTCCTGTATGCTGATGATCTAACTCTCATAGCTAAATCTAAGACAGAACTAGAGAAAAAATTCCTGACCTGGAATCAAAAGGTCTTAAAGTCAACCTGGCAAAGACTAAAGTCCTAGTAAGTAGAAAGGATAACAAGGCTCACACCCCTCAGGCAAATGGCCCTACTCAGTGTGTAGGAAAAGGGTGAGTAGAAATTCCATGGGTATACAAGATATGTAATGGGATCTCAGGTAGGTTAGCTAAGAATGTAGGTTTTTACATGTGGCCATTGCACAGGAGCAGTAAGTAACAAATGTTCACAGAAAAAATGTTCACAAAACGAGATGAAAAATGTTCAGAGAGCTGCTACTACTACTACTGCTAACAACAAAAGTTTTTTTCCCCTCAAAATGAATGATTGTATGATGCGTGTATACAAACAGCAATGTTACATGGTTGTGAGACTTGGGCACTGAGTGTAGAGGACCTGCAAAGGTTGGCAAGAAAGGAAGCTGGTATGCTTCGATGGATGTGTAATGGTAATATACATAAATAGCAAAGCATAAATGAATTGAGAGTGAAACTGGGCATAAGAGGGATCAGATGTGTGCAGGAGAGGAGATTATGTTGGTGTGAACATGTGATGTGTATGAAGCATGAAAAGCTCTATAAAAAAGTGCAGGGTGCTCAAAGTTGATGGCAGCTGTGGAATAGGAAGACCCAGGAAGATCTTGGATAAGGTGATAAAAGCTGACCTTGCTTAATTGCATCTCTCAAAGGATCAAGATCTCTGGCATTCTGAGTTCAAATCTCGCCGAGGTTGACTTTGCCTTTCATCCTTACGGGGTCGATTAAATAAAGTACCAGTAATGTACTGGGTAATTGCTGGCCTTGTGCCTAATGTAGAAACAATTATGTAGTAATACAGAAGACCCGCCTTCCCATGTACATGGTTTGAAGCATACATCTAGTATGCACCACTTTCCCTTGCTTCCCCTTCCATACACCCAAACACTCCAACCATGTCCTAACATTCTACCCTCCATCCACATCCCTATGCCCCCTATCCATTAGCAGATAAGTGCCCCACCCTAGATCTACCTCTCCAATTCCCATGCACCTCCCTTCCCGAGGCTCCAGTCACAGTAAAGTGGTTGTGTAGGTGTGTGTCACAATAAAAAGCATCCAGTCTACTCTGTAAATGTGAATCACATTAGGAAGGTCATCCAGCCGTAGAAAGCAAGCCAAGTTCTGTATGAGCAAGTCACGGTCACCTGACATTAGGACAATTTATGTATATGCATACACACACACACACATATATATGTATATATATATATATATACGCACACATACATATATATATGCATACACACCCACACATATATATATATCTATATGCATACATACACACACACACATATATATGTATGCATACACACACACACACACATATATATATATGCACACACACATATATATCTATATGCATACACACATGCACACATATCTATATGCATACACACACACACCACACATCTATATGCACACACACACACGTATATAGAGCTATACACACACACACACACACGCATATATATAGATATATGTATTTGCACACTCACTCACTTATTCACAGCTGTTCTATCTTTGACCTGTAGTAGGGTTTCTGTTTAGCAACTGGTAAAGGTTTAGTAGTAGTTAGTAGTATTTTAGTGACTTTAATATAACTTAAACTCCAGGTCAAACTACTGCTATTTTTTAGTATTTGTTCACTGACGAAATTCTTGACCTATCAGATGAGGTCAGGTCAAGTTAATGGAGAACTAATGTGTAGTAAATATTAATTATTATGTCCACACCTCAGACAGGTGACCGACTTTCGCTCACTGCTTAATGGCTGTATATGTTCATGGAGTGTGAGTGTGGGTGTGTGAATGTGTGTGTGTGTGTGACTGTATGTGTGTGTGTATGTGAGAGAGTGTGAGTGAGTATATGAGAGTGTGTGTGAGGGAGTGAGTGTATAGACATTGTGTGTGCGAGGGAGTGTATAGACAGTGTGTGTATATGTGTACGTGTGTGTGTGAGGGAGTGAGTGTATAGACAGTATGTGTGCGTGTGAGAGACAGTGTGTGTGCGTGTGAGAGACAGTGTGTGTGCGTGTGAGAGACAGAAATAGCAGGTAACAAAAGTTAACTAAAATGTATTGTCATTGTGTCAGATTGGTTGCAGAATTGTAGAATGGGGAGAAAGGGTGGTAGGGGGAGGGCACAGCAGAAAGAGGGGAAAGGGGGGGCATGAGAGAGAGAGAGACTAATATGGAAAGGGGAGAATAAGAGAGAGAGACTAATATGGAAACGGGAGTATGAGGGAGAGACTAATATGGAAAGGGAGGCATGAGAGAGAGACTAATATGGAAAGGGATGTATGAGGGAGAGACTAATATTGAAGGGGAGTATGAGGGGGAGACTAATATGGAAAGGGGAGTATGAGGGAGAGAGAAATCATTTTTAAGTCATTTGGGGTGTTTTGAGCATGCTCTTTGTCTTGTGCTCTCCTCATTTTGATTTTATTCAAAAGACCTTTTTTTAAGCTATCATATAATAGACATCACACCTGTTTTTACCTTTTCTTCCTTCCCTTTTCTACACCTGTGTCTTTCTTTGTCTACATGGTGGACTACTGTCATTCTCTTCTCTTTTACTATTTCTCTCCTTTAGTTAAGCCCTTGTATCCTCTATATTTGTGTAATTTATCTAAAGGCATAACTTGTCTCTGTTTTGTTATGTCCCAATGTGTACTGGAATGAACAGTGTCGAACTAAATACACTGAAACCATAGTGATTTCCAGAGGCTGACTGAGGAGATGGGAATGTCCGTCTTTCTTTTGTTCTTTTCCATTATTTTTGTTCTGTGCGCTCCCTATTTTGAATATATTTATATATATATATATATATATAGTAGCATAGTACAATTTAAAATGGTAAAAATTGCTGGAGAAGTGGAGGGGGGGGGGGTAAAAATAATGGTTTCTGATTTAGGCACAAGGCCATTGATTTTGGGGGAAGGGAAAGTTGATTAAATCAATCTCATTGCATTACAGGTACTTTATTTTATTGACTCGTAAGGATGAAAGGCAAAGTGACCTCAGCGGGATTTGAACTCAGAACATAAAGGGCCGTAACTATGCTGCAAAACATTGTCCAACATTCTACCAATACTGCCAATTCATTGCCCTATGGGGTTAGTAAAAGATAATGGGATAATTCCTAGACTACAACATTCTAGGTAAAGATGCTTGAATTCACCTCTTTCTGTTCAAACCGGCTGTAACTGACCACTCATACTGATATTAAGGTATTGTTCTCAAAATAAATAATATCAAATTCTCTTAGATTCAATATTATGTGAGATAATTATGTGAAATAAAGTGTTTACCATGAAAATACAATAGTAAATATAAAGTAATGTAAATGCTAAAGGGTTAATCATTATCAAACCTAAATTACGATGACACCCACCCACATAAATAGATAACTATAGATTGACAGTCATACATACAGACATAGATAGATAGAAAGGTAGGCAGGCAGACATAGATAGATTGATTGATAGAAACAGATAGCTAGATAGGCAGACAGCCACAGATAGACAGACATTTTATTGTCTGAGGAAAGATAGATGCACCGATATGTTTTTTAATATGTAGATAAATAAACATGCCAAAAAATACGTATTTTCCTGTAAATTGAAATAACGATAAAAATGAATATATTCTTTTTACATATATATATAAAGATATAGATATATATATATAGATATATATATATCTATATATATATCATCATCATCATCATTTTACGCCCGCTTTTCCCTGCTTGCAAGGGTGGGACATGTCTTATTTAGCACAGCATCTCTCCACTTGTCACGGTCCTTCATCATCTCCACCGTGAGCTTCAATGATCTGAGGTCTGTTCTCACCATCTCCGCCCATGTTTTTCATGGTCTACCTCTACCACGTCTTCCTTCAACTGGTATTTCCTGGCACTTCGGTCATCAACCATGCGCATCACATGTCCATACCACCTCAGTCTCCTCTCTCGCACACTACATTCTATCCCTCTCAGACACAGTTTCTATCTCAACTCATTCATGCTGGGTCGTTCACGCACATTGACATTGCACATCCAACGGAGAATGCTTGCCTCATTTCTCTCCAGCCGTCGCATATCCTCTGCAGTCGCTGCCCATGTCTCACTACCATGCAGCATCGCGCTCCTCACACAGGCATCATATAACCGGCCTTTCGTATGCAGGGAGAAACCCTTCTTCGTCAGCAGAGGAAGCAGCTCCCTAAACTTCTTCCAACCCATCCTTATTCTAGATACTATGGCCTCGGAAACACTCCCCTCCCATGCTAATCTGATCTCCTAGGTACCGGAAGCCATCCACCACTTCTATAGCACCCCCCTGCATTTGAAAAATGTGTCTATCAATGCGACTTCTACTGTCTAATTTCCCTGTACATCTACTGCATACATATTTCTCCCTACCTGTTAGTTTGCCTGCTATCCACTACATCTCGTGTACCCAGGATCTGCATTGTGTGCATTTTATAGAATTTATGCAAGTTCCTTTTCTGCATATCGAACATGGCCATTTCCCTGACGGAATCAGAGTTTTGTCCTCGTTTCTACTCATCAACACTTTTGTCTTAGCTAGGTTCACTCTCAGTACTCTTGCTTCCAACTGCTGTTTCCATAGCCAGAATTTATTCTCTAGCTCCTCTACTGATTCTGTTAAGAACCAGATCGTCAGCATAGAGAAGTTCCCATGGACAGCCAGTCTTAAACTCCTCTGTTATGGCTTGGAGGACTATAATTAACAAGAAGGGGGCTGAGGACCGAACCTTGATGTACTCCTACTTGTATCTGGAATTCCTCACTAAACTCCATTCCTACCCTGACTTTACTGAGAGCACCTCTGTACAAAGTTTGCACTGTCCTCACAAGCCATTCCTCAACACCTAGTTTCCTTAGGGACTACCAGATGACAGATCGGGGTACCCTATCAAAGGCCTTCACTAGGTCAACAAAGGCTAAGTATAGTGGCTTATTTTTCTCTAAGAACCTCTCTTGCAATTGTCTCACCAAGAAGAGGGCATCTGTTGTACTCTTCCCAGGCACAAAACCAAACTGCATCTCATCTAGTTTGACCCTTTTTCTAATTAGTTGTGCTAATATCCTTTCTGCCACTTTCATAACCTGATCTATCAGTTTTATACCCCTATAATTGCTCCTCTCCAGAGCATCCCCTTCACCTTTGTAGCAATTTATGAGAATACTGCTGCACCAGTCTTTGGGTATGACACCACCATATATAGCCCGATTGATGATGCGTGCAACCAGTTTAGTGCCTACGTCCCCTGATGCCTTCAGCATCTCAGCAACTATCCCCGATGGTCCAGCAGCCTTACCATTTTTCATTTCCTTAATCGCCTCTTGGACCCTATATTCGTCAATCTCAATAGCTGGTCCCTCTGTCGGATCTACATAGGGTAATTTCCATCTCTCCCATTCGTTCTTCACATTCATCAGTCTCTCATAATGACATTACCAGGCCTCCTTTTTCTGATCATTCGTGACACTAAGTACACCAGCATCATTCCGGACACATTTATCTCCAACAACATCCTGATTTGCATTGACACACTGCCTTGCAATGTGGAACACCGCACGCCTCTGATCTTCCCGTCGCAGAACATTGGCAAACCTCCTACTACATTAAATGTCCTACTATATAGATATATATAGATAGATATATATAGATATATATAGATAGATATATATAGATATATATATATAGATATATATAGATATATATATATAGATATATATATATAGATATATAGATAAATCTACCAAAAGTTTACGGTAGTGTCCAATCCGTATGAAGAACTCAATGTAATCCGGATATCATGGAAAGAAGAGATCACTTTCGGTAAAAGATAAACGGAATACAGAGTCAAGATAAAATATTAAAAAAATAATGAATAAAACAATGAAACAATTCCTTATATTAAACAAAAAAAGTTCATTATTTAACGATCGTTTCTAGGACATATATGTGTTAGAATTGGCATGCATATTCAAAAGATCTATGTACAAAATTATACAAACTATCAAAGAGAATATACATACCAACACATATA
>OZ024743.1:51485853-51505853 GCA_964016885.1 Eledone cirrhosa | reverse complement strand
TGATAAAATATACTCAGTATACTCTGTAAAGTCGTAGTGTTGGTGCCATGATAAAATATACTCAGTATACTCTGTAAAGTGATAGTGCCATGATAAAATATACTCAGTATATTCTGTAAAGTGATAGTGTTGGTGCCATGATAAAATATACTCAGTATACTCTGTAAAGTGATAGTGCCATGATAAAATATACTCAGTATACTCTGTAAAGTGATAGTGTTGGTGCCATGATAAAATATACTCAGTATACTCTGTAAAGTCGTAGTGTTGGTGCCATGATAAAATATACTCAGTATACTCTGTAAAGTGATAGTGCCATGATAAAATATACTCAGTATACTCTGTAAAGTGATAGTGTTGGTGCCATGATAAAATATACTCAGTATACTCTGTAAAGTAGTAGTGTTGGTGCCATGATAAAATATACTCAGTATACTCTGTAAAGTGATAGTGCCATGATAAAATATACTCAGTATATTCTGTAAAGTAGTAGTGTTGGTGCCATGATAAAATGCACTTAGTGTATTCTGTAATCTGTTTAACATTAAAGAGCCACAGAAACAATGTATGGTTTTGTTTCATAGAACTAACCACAAGGTTAGCTTTGTCCAGGTGGTACCAAAGTGATTAAAACATTCCTATTTGTTTTCTTCCCTATGACTGTAACTCTCCGGAACTTTCTAGTCACACTTCCAGCTTCAGACCTGCTCAATTTCCATCTGCCTGTATTTCCTGTGTGCAAACACCTTCCTTCATGTGTATATTTCCTCTATACAAATATATACTTTTGTATGTATACCCATGCCAATTTATCACAGAACAAGGCATCACTGAATCATATCTGAAATATGTATCTAAACAGATAAACCATTCTTCTTTCTCTCTACAATGAATCATTCTATAACAACACTACTATTGATGGAAATATTCTGTAAAAATAATGCCTGAAATAATTACCCTACTTCCATCATTTCTTTCCAAAGAAATTTCAGCCAAAACTATGTTGATATAACAAAACAAATTGGTTCAAACAAGTATCATTTATCGATTGAATTTTCCTGTAATTCCAAGAGGAATTATTAAGCTGCTGACCTTCCTCCTTTTTATACCAAAACACAAAAAACTGTTTAGTTTAAAGTGTTTATATTTATCTAAATTCATTATATCATAATTTTATGTAAAAATCTTTCCAGAATTTCCTTTAAAAATTTGGAAGGATTTAGTAACTAACTTTCTCATTATTAAACTGGTGTTTGGAACATAACCTAAAGGTTCCTACATGAAATTTTGAAGGAAGGTTTTTACATATATATAAACACTTTAACCCTTTCGTACCATATTTCTAATAAAAAGATACTGTTTATAGTTTTCAAAAATTTTTGAAATAATAAAAAATTTGAAGATAGTTAGAATTATAACTTTCTTATTAAGTTGGTGTTTGGAACATAGCAAACATTTTTACATAAAAATTATGATAAAAAGTTTTCAGATAAATATAAACACTTTAGAATAAAGTTTTGTATCAAGGGCAGTTTTAGTCAGTTTGGTATCAAAAGGGTGAAAGAAAATATTTGTGGTTCAGCATAACCCACAGAAAAAACACAAGAGATACAGTATGTTGAATTTATAACAATGCACTTATAGCTAAACTGAAAATAGTCAAAAAAATTAGCTTAATGTAATTGAAGGTTAATAGAGGAAATGATGGAAAAGTTTTCCAAATCAGAATAAACCAATTAGAGAGAAACACCCACTGTTATAGGTATGGAGAGAAAATATTTAAACTAAAAAAACTTGTCTTCTATATTTCTGTTTCTAGTAATTTTATCAATATCCTACTTCAAACTAGGTTTGGACGACATCCAATGTGAAAATGAATTGGAATTTGTGTAAATCAGCACCATCGTCACCATCATTTCATGTTGGCATAGGTTGGATGGGTTACCACAGCCCAAGTTCTTATATGGAGTTACTGTCTTCCCAAACAAATTATGGGGGGGGGGGGGGGACATCACAGTCCTATGTTTCCAATTCCAATATTTGGAATGATTTCTTCAGCCGGATGCCCTTCCTTACACTAATTAATTTACGGAGTCTAGTAGACAGTATTAAGGAGGTTGTCATGTTTTCAACATGATTGAAGTGTCCTGTCCTTTGTTTAGCATAATTTCTACACTTGGATGTCCTCCCTAAAACCAAACACTGTACAGAGTGTACTGGGTGCATTATTGTGACACCAATATCACTAAACATTCCTCACAACTCTACATTGCCTGTGTTTGAATAAATTAGACTAGATTTTCTAAACAGATTCACTCTGGTGTTCCTTGCCTGTGATGAATCTGTCTGAACCACCCCCTCCACCTCACTCCTTGCACACAGCATGTATCTAGTCCTCTCCCCTCTAACATCTCCACAATCTCACCACGTCACACACTGAATCTCCCTGAGAATTGGTGTAACTGGTTTGGTCCACCTGGTTTCCTGACATTTCTTTCAAATTCAAAAATATTTTGAAACAGAAATAACTAGTAATGTGAATGCACATATGCATGCACACGTACATAATAGTGCACACACACCCATACACACAATAGTGCACACACACCCATACACACACAATAGTGCACACACCCATACAACACAAAATAGCGCACACACACCCATACACACACAATAGTGCACACACCCATACACACACAATAGTGCACACACCCATACACACACAATAGTGCACACACCCATACACACACAATAGTGCACACACCCATACACACACAATAGTGCACACACCCATACACACACAATAGTGCACACACCCATACACACACAATAGTGCACACACCCATACACACAATAGTGCACACACACCCATACACACACAATAGTGCACACACCCATACACACAATAGTGCACACACACCCATACACACACAATAGTGCACACACAACACAAAATAGTGCATACACACCCATACAAGCACAGAATAATGCATGCACACCCATACACACCCATACACACACCAATTAGTACACACCCATACACACACAAAACAGTACACACCAATACACACAAGTAAAATACACGCCCACACATCCAGATTTTCTCAATGCTTTGTAAAAAGGAGGAAAAGAAAAACAGGTTAAGAAGCAAAATGGAGAGGGGGGTAGAGAGAAGGGGAGAGAGAGGGAGAGAGGAAGAGAGAGAGAGAGAAAGTGAAAGAAAAATAGAAAAAAGAGAGAAAGACAAAACGAAAGATAGGAAGAGAGGGCAAGATAGAGGAGGGGGAGGGGGAATATGTTGTAGACATTTTAAATAGCAATTGTTTGTAGCAGGATTGTATAAGATATAACAGAATGTGCATATGTATTTGTACATATATGTTGTGTGTGTGTGTGTATGTATGTATATATATATTAAGGGCATGATCTGAAAGAGAGGGAGTGGAAGAGAGGAAATAAGAGAGAGGTGGAATGAGAGAGGGTGAAAGAGTACAAACCAACTAAATAAAAAATAATTAAATTCTTTTCAAAATTATATAAAAACTGGATTATTTAGGAAATTTGGATTTTTAAAAATCCTAAACAAGATAAATGATTATCACTATTATCAAGAGCAGTTGGTTGGTAGTATTGGTAGAGCATTGGACAACATGCTTTATAGCATAGAGTTATGGCTCTTTACAATCTGAGTTCAAATCTTGCCATAGTTAGCTTTGCCTTTCATCCTTATGGGGTCAATAAAAGTACCAGTTATGAACTGGGTCAATATAAATGACTTTCCCCTCCCCACAAGTTGTTGGTCTTATACCTAAATGAGAAATCATTATTATCTTGGTACTCTGAGTTCAAATCCCACCGAGGTTAACTTTACCTTTCATCCTTACGAGGTCGATAAAATAAGTACCAGTAATACACTGGGATAATTGCTGGCCTTGTGCCAAAAAGTAGAAACAATTATTATCTTGGTACTGTTCTCCACATCTTAGGCCCTTGTGGCCAATAACAGAAATTATCATTATTATTATTACTAAGCGGTCCAGGCCCTATGGATAAGTTCCAGAAATCCCTGGCCTGGCAGTGCTACCAAGGGTCATTACCAGTTCGGGATAAACTTTACAGATATGAAATTACTATCAGTTGGGTCTTTCTGAGAAAGTGTGCAGGGTGATAAAAGCATTCAAACAAGCACTCATCCAGTGTGTGTGACAGCTCATACCTATGCAGCTTTAGCTGGCCTCCTCCAAGGTATATCTCATTCTGAGGTGTCTTAGGTGATTTAATGATAGGGACCCCAGTCCTATCATTTCATTTCTACAGTTGAGTAAAGTGGAGCAACATGAAATAAAGTGTCTTGCTCAAGGAAACAACACATTACCCGGTCCAAGAATTGAATTCTGACCGCAGTTCCTCCAAGTGGTTTCCGCTTGTGTGTTCAGCAAGCCTTACACTCTAAATTTTACCTCACCCCATTCTTTTTCTTAAAGTAATAATAGATTGATTTATCCAGGCATTTCTATGTAAAACCTTTTAAAATCCCTGTGTACTGTGTGTGCTAGTATGCATAAATATAATTCACACACTTTAAACCCTTAAATTTTACTTTATCTTTTTATTTTATTTTATCCTATTCACTCACCTACTTACTAATTTATTTAACCATTTGCTCATTTACTTCTATTAATAGAGAGGGCTGGGCAGTCAACTGATCACCATCTAGTTACTTGAGACTACCTAAAGCCAATGAAGCACACAAAACCGACAGGTTGAGGTCGACCTACAGGATAAAGTGGGGAGTGCTACTAGATAAGGAAGTCAGGACCAGGTATGTGGATACTATTGGATCCAAATTGAGAAAACTCCCTGAGGAAACCGAGGGTGCTGAAATGGAGTGGAGATTGTTCGGCTCAGCAATTTCTGCTTTCGCTGTTAAATGCTGCAGGCAAAAGAGGCTTGGTGTGGCACTGGATGGTAGGAGGACCCAATTGTTCAATCAAGAGGTCAAAGAAGGAAGCCTACAAAACTTGGCTTGGAAACAAGTCCTCCTTCTTACACTTGCAGTACAAGCAAGCATGAAGAATCGCAGCAGAGGCAATAATGGTGTCCAATGTTAAGACAGAGGAGGACTTTGGGATTAAGCTGGAATAAAATGTTCTGGCAGACCATCTGCCAACTTCGTAATAAGAAGTCCTCCTCCTAACCTCCTATCAGGAACATGTCTGGAGTTCTCTCTTCAGAGAGATGCAACCTCGCAAGGGGGAGAGAATACTTTTCTGATCTCCTAAAGACAGTCACAACAGCATCTTTGGATGTATACAAGGTGCATCTGGGAGTGATGACTAACCTGTTGAAGGCTGAGGTCACAAGTGTAATTAAAGAGCTCAAATGTGGCTAGGCCACTGGGGAGGATGAAATTCAGCCCAAGATGTTAAAAGCCTTAAATAGAGAAGGTACTCTCTAGCTGAGTTGTGTGCCAGGTGGCCTAGATCTCTGGAAAGGCACCTAAGTAATGGCAATCAGGAGTGATAAACCCAATTTTCAAAAAGGGAGACAAGAGAGATTGCTTCAATTATACAGGGATCTCCTTGTTAAGTTTTCCCATTTAAGTATGATATGAGTCTGGCAAAGAGTTGTAGGGAGATTGTCAACTTCAAACTAGTTGAGACACTTGTCCTCTCAAGGAAACCTGCACAGTGCACTCTACGTGTGAATGGACTTTCTCTGAAGAGGGTGGAGAATTTCAAGGGCCATGTTCACAAGTGATGGAAGGGAGGAGGATGAATTAAATGCAAGAATTGCAGGAGCTGGTGAAGTAATGCACCAGCTTAAATATTCAGTATTTGTGGCAACCCTTGCCTATGGTCATGAACCTTGGGTAATGACCAAAAGAATACAATCTTGAACACAAGTGGCTGAAATGGGGTTCCTCCAAAGGGTCTTTGGAGTAACATTACTCGATAGTATGAAGCTCAGAGATCAGAGAGTCACCCCAGGTAGAACTGCTATTTCTCTGAATTGAAAGATCACAGCTCCAGTACTATGAGCATGTGGTTAGAATGTCTCAGGAAAGAATCACTGGACAGATTTTACGGGCCAAACCAACTGACAGGAGACCAAGGAGTAGATCCCGAGGTTGTCTGGTGTCACTTAGATTGCTCCTGATAGGACCCACTGGAAAACTTCTGTATAACCCACTTTTTATCTTATTTTATTCTTTTCATTAAAATACTCCTTCAACCTCTAAGCTTGTATATACTGTCTTACCCCTCACCCCTATTCCTACGACTATTATACCCTTCCCCTCCCACACTACTTCCTTCTCCTGACCCTTGCCTGCCCAGATACACTAACTATTCTCTACCCCCCCCCCCCCCCCAACCACCACCACTTTCTCCATCAGACCAGTTTTCTACTAATGATAACCAAAGCACATCAAGACTTGTGACCTATTTTTACACACTCTGCAAATATTATTACACCTTTTAAAAGGCTTGCTGAACACACAAGCCAAAACTGGTTGGCGGCGTAGTCAGGATTTTACACATTGTTATATGCACTCTGTAACTCCCCATGCATTGAGTACTCCCATGATTAGTGCGTGCTCCTCCCACCACCACCACCCAGTCACAGCACTGCAGACTCTCTCTCTCTCTCTCTCTCTCTCTCTCTCTCTCTCTCTCTCTCTCTCTCTCTCTATATATATATATATATATTACTAGCAGTGGTACCCGCCGTTGCACGGGATAAGGTATTTTGAATGCGGGCTGCCAACAGACCTAATCATGGAAAAACTGCATGCGTGGACAATATGTAAAGAAAATAAACCGAATACTCTGATGGCTGGATAATCTTTAAGATTTTCCTCAATGAAGCAGGAAAAATGCAGGTTTTCACCTAATGCGGGCCCTAGACCATAACAAAGTTGGATTTTCTTTGCACACGGTATGAAGAAGAGACTGACTAATACATAGTTACAATTTCAAGGAAATCAGTCTGACGTAACGACTCAAAAAAAACCTAAAAACCTGAAAAAAACGCAGTTTTTCAACTAATGCGGGCCCTAGGGGATCAAAAAGTTGAATTTTTATGTGCATAACACTCTCTGAAACATAAGTAATACACATGTAAAGTTTGAAAAAGGTCGGTTGGGTACTTCTCGAGTTTTAGGGATTCAAACTCACAGACACACACACACATCCTCAGAGAGTGACGTAATGCAGACAGTCAGACATACAGACAGATATTATAAGGGCGCGACGTTATATGCATGTATCTATCTAAAAAGAGAAAGACTAAGAATTATAGAGAGAGATCGCTAAATCGCCTAATGCGGTCCCTAGGGCATTGAAAATTTGAAATTTCTTTTGCTCAGAACACTCCCTGAAACACAGGTATTATATGTGTAAAGTTTGAAAACAGTCAGTTGGGTGGTTCCCGAGTTTTAGGGATTCAAACTCACACACAGACAGACATCCTCAGTTTTATATATATAGACTAGCAGAATGGCCCGGCGTTGCTCCGGATTTGCTCTAGGGTTCTTATATATTTGATATATATTTATCCTTATCGAGCCTCGTGAAATAAATACGTTTGTTTATATTTTGTTATTGTGTATGCAAAAATATCTGTCCATGAATATATAATTATATATATATATATATTAAAATAACAGATTAAAGTTTAAGCAAAGAATCACTGCTTTCACACTTAACGGGATCTTCTGAAACTAAAAAAATCAATCTGTGAACGCAGAAAATGAATCGCTGCTTTCACCCTTAACAGGATATTCTACCTAAAAGCAGTATGAAGTACACTAAGACTAACTGATGTAATCTTTGTAATCTTTGGCCTTGTTTGTTTATATTTTGTTTTTGTGTATGCAAAAATATCTGTACACGAATATCTATATTAAAATAACATATTAAAGTTTAAGCAAAAAAAAAAAAAAAAAAAAAAAAAAAAAAAAAAATCGCTGCTTTCAACCTTAACGGGATCTTCTTAAACTAAAAAAAATCAATCTGGAAAACAGGAAGACGATACTTTGGTTCGTGAAGACGTTCCCTGGCATAAGAATATATATACACACACACACACTAATCGCGTCATAATGACGTAGTGCAGACAGTTAGGCATACAGACAGATATTATGAAGGCGCGACGTCATATCTATGTATCTATCTAAAAATAGAAGACTAAGAGAAAGAGATCGCTAAATCGTCTAATGCGATCCCTAGGGCATTGAAAATTTGAGATTTCTTTTGCTCAAAACACTTCCGGGGCCATACGGGTTACATGTGTAAAGTTTGAAAAAAAAAATGGTTGGGTACTTCTCGAGTTTTAGGGAAACAGACACACAGACAGACATCTTCTGTTTTATATATATAGACTAGCAGAAAACCACCCGGTGGGCGGTTTTCTGCTAGCAAATCTAGTGTATATACTGATATTGTTGAGATTTGGATGAGAAATGTCTCTCGGTGTGTCTTTTATGCATGTATAAATATATATGTTATCTATACGGTGAAATCTTTGAAATAAATATATGTTAAAACGAAAAAGGAGAAAAAGAGATTAGTGACGGAAATATAAACATTATGATACATAAACCTTATGATATAACGATGGAAATATATCTTCAAATGGCCCTTGGCATGGTGTCAAGTCAGAACCGCCTCGAACTGGTTACTTCTGGCTTGTGCAAGGTGTCTCTATAGCAACCAGCGATTCCCTCGGCCTCAGTGACCAAAGTCAGTGGAGAGGGGAAGGTAATGTTTCTATAGCGACAGTGTTTCTCTTGGTAGTACCAAAGTGGAGAAAGGAAGGGGAAGGTAATATTTCTGTAGCACCTACATTTGAGTTTTAGGGAAGGACAGACAGACAGATAAACAGAGAAATGCCCATATATTTCTGTGTGTGTGTGTGTAATATATATATATATATATATATATATATATAATATAAGATCAAAAGATGGTTAAAGGAGTTCCATGTATTTTATTATGCGCATTTCAAAAACAAATATCATCATGCAATAACATTTGTGCTTTCATCAGATAAAATAGGAAGACATGATATGAAGGTTAAAAAACACTTGTGAATAGTGCAGTTTTAAATCAACATATGAAAAGTAGTTTTAGATTGATGTGTGATATTGGGAAAAAAAATTGTTGAGGGGAGGGGGGGGAAGATGAAAAAGAGGAGGAGATGAGAGTAAAAAGTGGAGGGGGAGGAGTATAATGAGGAAGGATGAGATAGGAGGAGAGATGGGTGATAGAGAGAGAGAGATAGCTTTTATAACTGAGAAAAATATATTGTTTTACATAGAAGGTTTTACATAGAGTGCTTCTTATCCGACATCTGCATTGCCCCACCGCACTACAACAAAACTCACCTCCCACATATATATATACATATATATACATATATATATATGAAAAAGTTAGTCCTTCATCAGTGATCTTCCAATCATCATTGGTATTTCATCGCTTTAAAGACCATATACCTCCGGTTGGTGCGAGCAACGGCTAAGAAAAGTCGTTGGGACACGTAAATAAAGGGGACACGAGAGTGTAAACAAACAAAGATGGTGAAGCAACGAAAAGTGAGGAAGAACGAGTCAAGTCCCAAATTTCCATGAATATAAGTTCGGTGAAATCGTGAACGAGAGAGAATAAAGACCATCAAACCTGGTTTGGAATGTGAGCAAGGAAGGAATTTCGTACAGGTCTAACGGGAGGAAGAAGGGCTCTAGTCCGTGAATTTGGTGAACATAAGTTCTGTGAAATCGTAGACGAGAGAGAGAAAAAAGGCGAACCTGCCTGACCAAGATTGCGTTTATTCTCATATCTACATATATATATACATATATATATTTATTTATTTAATAGAGAATAAACAGAGTATAAATATTTAATATGGAAAGGCTTCTACAGGACTGGAGCTGTTTCATTCGAGAGAAATCATCAGGCTTCTTGATTTCTCCCGGGTGAAACAGTTCTGGTCCTGTGGAGGCCTTTCTCTATTAAATAAATAAATATATATATGTATATATATATGTAGATATGAGAATAAACGCAATCTTGGTCAGGCAGGTTCGCCTTTTTTCTCTCTCTCGTCTACGATTTCACAGAACTTATGTTCACTAAATTCACGGACTAGAGCCCTTCTTCCTCCCGTTAGACCTGTACGAAATTCCTTCCTTGCTCACATTCCAAACCAGGTTTGATGGTCTTTATTCTCTCTCGTTCACGATTTCACCGAACTTATATTCATGGAAATTTGGGACTTGACTCGTTCTTCCTCACTTTTCGTTGCTTCACCATCTTTGTTTGTTTACACTCTCGTGTCCCCTTTATTTACGTGTCCCAACGACTTTTTTTAGCCGTTGCTCGCACCAACCGGAGGTATATGGTCTTTAAAGCGATGAAATACCAATGATGATTGGAAGATCACTGATGAAGGACTAACTTTTTCATATATATATATGTATATATATGTATATATATATGTGGGAGGTGAGTTTTGTTGTAGTGCGGTGGGGCAATGCAGATGTCGGATAAGAAGCACTCTATGTAAAACCTTCTATGTAAAACAATATATTTTTCTCAGTTATAAAAGCTATCTCTCTCTCTCTATCACCCATCTCTCCTCCTATCTCATCCTTCCTCATTATACTCCTCCCCCTCCACTTTTTACTCTCATCTCCTCCTCTTTTTCATCCTTTCCAACGCCCCCCCCCCCCCCCCTCCCCTCAACAATTTTTTTTTTCCCAATATCACACATCAATCTAAAACTACTTTTCATATGTTGATTTAAAACTGCACTATTCACAAGTGTTTTTTAACCTTCATATCATGTCTTCCTATTTTATCTGATGAAAGCACAAATATTATTGCATGATGATATTTGTTTTTGAAATGCACATAATAAAATACATGGAACTCCTTTAACCATCTTTTGATCTTATATTATGTATACTCCAGTCCTACAAACTGTAGAGTGCTTCTTATCCGATATCTGCATTGCTTTATTGTACTACAATAAAACTCACCTCCTACATATATATATATATATATATATATATATATTACACACACAGAAATGTATATATATTTCTGTATGTGTGTATATATATATATATATTACACACACAGAAATGTATATATATTTCTGTGTGTATATATATATATTACACACACAGAAATGTATATATATTTCTCTGTGTGTATATATATATATATATTACACACACAGAAATGTATATATATTTCTTAGAACAAAATTATTATTAATGTTTTGCTGTTCATAACAATTGGAATTGAAAAATTACCTTTGAAATTATTAGTTATTTTACTAATGCTTAGATATGTAAAAATGAAGCAATGTTTCTAATAATTGTTTCTACTTTTGGCACAAGGCCAGCAATTACCCAGTACATTACTGGTACTTTATTTTATCGACCCCGTGAGGATGAAAGGCAAAGTTAACCTCGGTGGTATTTGAACTCAGACCGTAAAGGGACGTAACTCCATGCTATGAAGCATGGTGTCCGACTCTCTACAGATTCTGCCAATCCACCGCCCTAATGTCTGTACGTAATGAGGGAGTGAGAGGGGAGAGAAAGAAAGGCAGATGTGAAGTGACGAAGTTACTCTCTCCTCCTCCATCTCCCCATTCGTCACAGCGATAGAGGGGAGGAATGTTAGTGTGTTACAAAGAGTGAGAGTGAGAGAAACAGACAGACTAAAAGAGAGGGATAGCTGGAGAGAGAGAGAGATAGCAACCACGCGCGCACGTGTTTCCACTGTCGGACAGAGAGACAGAGAAATTGCTGGTTATATATTATAAGGAGATATATATTTCTGTGTGTGTATATATATATATATATATATATATATATTACACACACACAGAAATGTATATATGTTTCTGTAGCACTCCTCAATTCCCCCCCTCTCTCCCTCCCGCTATCCCCCTCTCGTAGTCTGTCTCTTTCTTTCACTCTACGCGTGCGCAAAAAACATTCGCACGCGCGCACGTGTTTCCACTGTCGGACAGACAGATAGACAAACAGAGAAATTGCTGGTTATATATTATAAGGAGATGTATTAAATATGTTTGAAACAGTAAAATGTTCAAGTTTCTGTAATGTCAGAATTCAGTTTTGCCATGTGGCTTCAGGGCCAGTTTCTAACAAGGTCAACTGATGATATTAAGAAACCCCAATGTTGAAATTAATCTAATTAGACGTGAATCTGTGAGAGGTGAAGTGTACAAATATATCAGTAGAAATAATGAGAGATGTAAGATGTGAGAATAAATGATGGAATTCAATAGCAACATAATTCAATGGTTTGAAATAATTCTGAACAGTAAATTAAATTTTTGAAATATGGTAATCAGCACTCTTGATGGTAATTTACAACTTTGATATTGAATGCAGTGGATATGGCAAGACAGAAGAGAAATGGAGTATATTTCAAGAGATGGGTGATGTTAAAGTATAGGAACAATAAAGCATGGATGAACTGAGAGAAAAACTAGATATAAGAGGAATCACATGTAGTATGCATGAAGGAAAATTGCAATGATATGTAATGTGCAAGGATGGTGAGTATTGGCCAAAGAAGTGCCAAGAGATGTCCGTGGAAGGAAGATGCAGTAGGGGAAAGATGTGAGCAAAAGTAGTGAAAGGTAATCTTAAAATGCTGAACTTGACAGAGGCGATGAAGAAGGAACCCAATGAGGAAGGAAGCTATACTGAAAAGGGCCTGTCAACCCATGCAAGTATGAAAAAGCAGACGTAATATGTTAATGGTTAGTGATGAAACAAGTGTATGTGTGTGATCTAGTGGTTAGGGTGTTGGGCTCAATTCCCAGACCAAAACTTGCATGGCATCACATCCTTGTGTAAGCCACTTTATTTCACATTAGTCTATTTCACTCAGCTGAAAATAAGTACCAACAGCAGTAGCTGGGAGTTAACCCTGCAACTGACTAGTCTTATTCAAGAGGGAGAGTACTGTATTCTCAGTAACTTAACACCCATGAAACCAGGATAAGCTTCAGGCTTTGTTCAGCCTGTGCAAATATGGAAAAACACATGTAAACTGATAACTGAAAATGACAAACCATCAATAAATTCAACTGAGGTGTCCCACATGCTCGAAATAGCAGCCAAATTTATTTGAATCCGGTCAGACTTAGGAAAATATTTCCATTGGTCTTTCCATTACTCATACAATCCGCTGGTTGCAGCTTCTGACAGCAGAATTTGAAATTTGTCAGAGAGCCAGATCAGATACCTTAAAATATGTCAGCCAACATCCCAGACACTGTACTGGTGACTTTATCAACCTTAAAAGGATGAAAGGCAAAGTTGATCTTAACAGGATTTGAATTCAGAGTGCAGGGAGTTGGAACAAATACTCTCAAATTCTCAGTGGAATCTCTCAAAGAAAAGAGGTAGAAAATAATAGATAATATAGTCCAAGATATACTGTCAAGAAAAAAGACAGGATGCTCATGGCTGGAACTCACTTCAACACAGGTTTGCTCAACCAGGACTGACCTGGGGCAAAACTACAACAGTTAGAAGTGACCTGAGATTGAAGAAATAAATAAAAATACAATTAATAATATTAAGATTATATCACCTACAATCTGACAAATAAGGTAACACATAGGTAGATACAAACCAAAGAGGTAAACCTCAATGTGGTTGCTTCACCTCAATTACATCCCACTCCATTCTCTGAAGGGAAGCAGACATGTCCAGGACAATGTTTTTCTGGATACAGTATAGCTTAGGCCCTTTAATACCAAACTGGCGAAAACTGACTCTGGTTCTCATCTTCATTTAACGTCCATCTTCCACGCTAGCATGGGTTAGACGGTTCTATGAAACAAAATCACCCATTTTAAAAGGTTCCTATTTAAATAAAAATCATCCAAAATAATTTTATATAAAAACCATATGTTAAATTACTATCTTAGTAATGAAATAATTTTATTCCATCCCACTAAAGCTATTCATCAATTAACTGAAAGAGTGTTTTTCATTAGAAATATGATCAGAAGAGGGTTAAAGAAAGACAGAATGAGTGAAGGGCTAATTAAAAGCTGTTGTTATAAATACTACTGAAGGCTACTGTAATTATTAAGTAACCTTGGTCAAGGTTAAGTAGTCAAACTGGGGTTATACAACTATAATTAAAGACATTCCACATGATCAGCAAAATTTTCTTCAAAGACAATAGCATCCAGCATTACAAATGACCGTTTCTTTATATGTATATATAGTTTGTGTGTGTATGTGGGCGGAGGAGGTGAGAGCAGACCTCAGATCGCTGAAGCTCATGGAGGAGATGACAAAGGACCATGACAAGTGGAGAGATGCTGTGCTGAATAGGTCCCATCCCACCCTTGCAAGCAGAGAAAAGCAGACGTAAAATGATGATGATGATATATGTACAAACATTGCTAGTGTTCCGATGACTCCCAAACGAAAGTTTGGAAGAAACGATTGTCAGCAATAAAATGATTTGAACATAACTTTGATTATTGTGTAATTTATATATATATATATATATATAAATATATTGAGCCACATCGTGAATGGTTGCCAAAAACTCATATATATATATATATCTAAGACTTTGTCTAGTTTATGTATATGTAAATCTTTATATTTGATAATCTCCCATATGGTTGAGATGCAATTTAGGCAGCGCTTTCTAGCAACCAGCCCACTCGCCGTAAGGCACCAATCACATTCTTTCTGACTTGACCACTGCCATGTCACAGTTCTTAGCCATTTTGAATTCGTTTCTGGCGGGGATCATTTAAGAAAAATCTTCGTCCAAGTGAGTTTGTTTCCTGATGATTTCGAAACTCGTGAATTTATCCTTGATCGGATATTTCCAAAAAGTGAATGAAACCACATGGGGTAGAAACATAATTTTGGTATGTTTATATACATTTTTTCTTCTAACTTTGATTTTATACCTAATTGTGTATGGTTGACGATATATTTAATCGATTTCCACGTGCTATTAGAAATGCTGGGTAAATATTCTATAGCTTTTGATCGCGGATAGATAGCTGTCGTTTATTTATCTATTATTTCTTCATATGTGCCTTTTAATCTTATAGCCTTGTTTAATTGGTTTTTTGTATGGTTGATTATGCTGATTGGGAGAGGAAATGATGTATATATTTTATCAAATGATTCTATGGACATACTTTATTGTATATTTATATTTATATATATATATATATATGCACACATATACATTATACTAGCAGTGGTACCCGGCGTTGCACGGGATAAGGTATTTTGGAACGCGGGTCGCCAACAAACCTAATCGTGGAAAAATTGCATGCCTGGACAATATGTAAAGAAAATAAACCAAATACTCTGATGGCTGGATAATCTTTAAGATTTTCCTTGATAAAGCAGGAAAAATGCAGGTTTTCACCTAATGCGAGCCCTAGGAGATCAAGAAAATGAATTTTTTTATGTGCATAATAAGCCTTGAAATTTCAGGGAAATCGGCTAGACGTAACGCCTCAAAAAGGCCCTAAAAAGCTGAAAAAAGTGAAGTTTTTCACCTAATGCAGGCCCTAGGCCATAAAAAAGTTGGATTTTTTATGTGCATAACACTCTCTGAAACATAAGTAATACACATGTAAAGTTTGAAAAAAGTCGGTTGGGTACTTCTCGAGTTTTAGGGATTCAAACTCACAGACGCACACACACACGCTCACACACACACACACACACAGGCAGACATCCTCAGGGAAGTGACGTAATGCAGACAGTCAGACATACAGAGATATTATAAGGGCACGATGTTATATGTATGTATCTATCTAAAAGGAGAAAGACTAAGAATTATAGAGAGAGATCGCTAAATCGTCTAATGCGGTCCCTAGGGCATTGAAAATTTGAAATGTTTTTGCTCAGAACATTCCCTGAAACATAAGTATTACATGTGTAAAGTTTGAAAACAGTCGGTTGCGTGCTTCTCGAGTTTTAGGGATTCAAACTCATACACACACAGACAGACATCCTCAGTTTTATATAGATATTAGGGTGGCCCTTATTTTTCAACTTTCTAAACGTTTAGTCTAAAAGTTTAGAGTAAAGGAGAAAACGAGAGCAAGGAGAGCAAAGAGAAAAGGAGAGCAAGAAGAAAAGGAGAGCAAGAAAAAAAGGAGAGCAAGAAGAAAAGGAGAGCAAGAAGAAAAGGAGAGCAAGGAGAAAGGAGAGCAAAGAGACAGGAGAAAAGGAGAGCAAAGAGAAAAGGAGAGCAAGAAGAAAAGGAGAGCAAGAAGAAAAGGAGAGCAAGAAGAAAAGGAGAGCAAGAAGAAAAGGAGAGCAAGGAGAAAGGAGAGCAAGGAGAAAAGGAGAGCAAGGAGAAAAGGAGAGCAAGGGGACAGGAGAAAGGAGAGCAAGGAGAAAATGAGAGCAAGGAGAAAGGGGGGCAAGGAGAAAGGAAAACAAAGAGAAAGGAGAGCAAAGAGAAAAGGATATCAAGGAGAGCAAAGAGAAAGGGAGAGCAAAGGAAATGAGAGCAAGGAGAAAAGGAGAGCAAAGAGAAAGGAGAGCAAAGAGAAAAGGAGAGTAAGGAGAAAAGGAGAAAAGGAGAACAAGGAGAGCAATGAGAGAAGGAGAGCAGAGAAAAGAGGGCAAGGAGAAAGGAGGGTAAGGAGAGCAAAGAGAACGGAGAGCAAGGAGAAAGGAGGGCAAGGGGAAAAGAGAGCAAGGAAAAAAGGAGAGCAAGGAAAAAAGGAGAGCAAGGAAAAAAGGAGAGCAAGGAGAAAGGAGAGCAAGGAAAAAAGGAGAGCAAGGAGAAAGGAGAGCAAGGAGAAAGGAGAGCAAAGAGAAAGGAGAGAAAAGAGAAAGGAGAGAAAAGAGAAAGGAGAGCAAGAAGAGCAAAGAGAAAAGGAGAGTAAGGAGAAAAGGAGAAAAGGAGAACAAGGAGAGCAAGGAGAGAAGGAGAGCAAAGAGAAAAGAGGGCAAGGAGAAAGGAGGGTAAGGAGAGCAAAGAGAACGGAGAGCAAGGAGAAAGGAGGGCAAGGGGAAAAGATAGCAAGGAAAAAAGGAGAGCAAGGAGAAAGGAGAGCAAGGAGAAAGGAGAGCAAGGAGAAAAGGAGAGGAGAACAAGGAGAGAATGAGAACAAGGAGAGAGGGAGAGCAAGGAGAAAGGATGAGCAAGGAGAAAAGGAGAGCAAGGAGAAAGGGAGAGCAAGGAGAAAAGGAGAGCAAGAAGAAAAGGAGAGCTAGGAGAAAAGGAGAGCAAGAAGAAAAGGAGAGCTAGGAGAGCAAGGAGAAAGGAGAGCAAGGAGAAAGGAGAGAAAGGAGAAAGGAGAGCAAGGATAAAAGGAGAGCAAGAAGGGGAGAGCAAGGAGAAAGGAGAGCAAGGAGAAAAGGAGAGCAAGGAGAAAAGGAGAGCAAGGAGAGAAGGAAGGAGAGCAAGGAGAAAGGGAGAGCAAGGAGAAAAGGAGAGCAAGGAGAAAGGAGAGCAATGGGAAAAGGAGAGCAATGGGAAAAGGAGAGCAATGAGAAAAGGAGAGCAAGGAGAGAAAAGGTAGGAAGGGGTGGAAATGGAGGTAGATGAAGGGCTGGAAGGTGAGGGGGGGGAGTGGAAGCGGAGGAATTGGATGATGAGGAGGAGAGGAGCATATATACATATATCAGTATGTGGTTATATACAATGTATCATCATCATCATTTTACGTCCGCTTTTCCCTGCTTGCAAGGGTTGGACAGGAACTGATATATATACAATGTATATATATACAATGTATATATATACATTTTGCTGGGGTTGCCTGGATGTGTCCACATAAATTTCTCTAAGAAGAAAAAATAAAATGGTCGAGATAGGGAACAGTATACCACTTTTGAACAGAATTAATTGTTGCGTATACTATGTTCCAACTTCAAGGCGTTTGAGGGTCGCCTAACATTTGTCCAATTGAGCTGAAATTTTGCACACCCCATTGTTCTGTTGATTGAAACAGGATTAGAGGGTGGGAGCAGCAATAACTTTTGGAAAATTACCTATTGCTAAGGGCCACCCTAATCATCATCATCAACGTTTAACGTCCGTGTTCCACGCTTGCATGGGTTTGGACGGGGGTAGTCCCACTTGAGGCAAGAGTGATGGTCTTGCTCGCATGGGACTGTCTGGCAGGTTTTCTACAGTTGGATGCCCTTCCTAACACCAACCACATTTACAGTGTGGGTCTGGGAGGTTTTTACCGTGTTGCCTACACGGCCACATTACAGCGTGGACTGTGTGTTTTTTGTCGTGACAAATATATATATATATACATACTCCTGTATATATATATATATATACACATATTTTTTTCTTATACACACACATATATATATATGTATATATATATAAATGAATAGTCGTTTTGGGAGCCTCAACAATGCAGATGGGTAAAGATTTACCCATCTGTATTGTTGAGGCTTCCAAAACGACTATTTTTATTATTCCACAATGCTTCAAGCAAACTTCAACACTCTCTTATATATGTGTGTGTGTGTGTGTGTGTGTGTGTGTGTGTGTGTGTGTGTGTGTATGTGTGTGTGTGTGTGTATCATCATCATATATATATATGTGTGTGTGTATGTGTGTATATATATATATGTGTGTGTATGTGTATATATATATATATATATGTGTGTGTGTGTGTGTATATATATATATATATATATATTTGTGTGTGTATATATATATATATATAGATATATTTGTGTGTATGTGTATATATATATAAATATATATATATATTTGTGTGTGTATGTGTATATATATTTATATATATATTTGTGAAGGCTCATGGCTGAGTGGTTAGAGAATTGGATTCACAATCGTGAGGTTGTGAATTTGATTTCTGGAATTAAGGAAGCCCTCTTAATCAAGCTAGAGTCAATAATCGAATGGAAAGAAGTGTACCAGACTGGCTAATTTAAAAGCTTGTGTTCCAACATCCCAGGGGCCCCGTTTCATTTTTTTCTTTCAAATTAAATCTATGTCCTCACTAGGTAAACACAGTTAGACTCACACACACACACACACACACAAACACACACACACACATATATCGCACACATCTTTCACTACATAATCTTACTTCATGCACACATACAAACATCCTACTAAGCACACTTACATTCATGAATGATTGCACCTCTCAAAGACAATGACACAGGTTCAAGATCTTTGGCACTATGCAGTAATACAGAAGACCCACCTCCCCATGTGCACTGACAGAAAAATACATCTAGGAGGCACCTCTTAACCACTATACCCCCCTTCTTTACCCCAACACCCACCCAATTCTGTTCGCACCACCCTACACTGTAAATTTGTCATGTTGGTATCACAAGAAAAAGCAACCAGTCCACACTGTAAAGGGATCATGTAGGTGTCATGACAAAAAGCAACCAGTCCACACTGTAAAGGCATCATGTAGGTGTCATGACAAAAAGCAACCAGTCCACACTATAAAGGGATCATGTAGGTGTCATGACAAAAAGCAACCAGTCCACACTGTAAAGGGATCATGTAGGTGTCATGACAAAAAGCAACCAGTCCACACTGTAAAGGGATCATGTAGGTGTCATGACAAAAAGCAACCAGTCCACACTGTAAAGGGATCATGTAGGTGTCATGACAAAAAGCAACCAGTCCACACTGTAAAGGGATCATGTAGGTGTCATGACAAAAAGCAACCAGTCCACACTGTAAAGGGATCATGTAGGTGTCATGACAAAAAGCACCCAGCCCACACTGTAAAGGGATCATGTAGGTGTCATGACAAAAAGCACCCAGTCCACACTGTAAAGGGATCATGTAGGTGTCATGACAAAAAGCAAGCAGTCCACACTGTAAAGGGATCATGTAGGTGTCATGACAAAAAGCACCCAGTCCACACTATAAAGGGATCATGTAGGTGTCATGACAAAAAGCAAC
>OZ024743.1:51320853-51475853 GCA_964016885.1 Eledone cirrhosa | reverse complement strand
TGTCTATGTAAATTGTTTTGTAAACTTGTACCATGTTAACCATCAAAATGTCAATCCCACACACATATTTCACTACAATATTCAGTTCCTCGTGATTTTAAAGAACACATATTTGCAATCTTGCTATTTGAAATGACTATTTTATAAGCGAGTAAAAAACATTTTTTAATGTGTACTCATGTATAATAGCCCCCTCCCCTTTTACTTTCAATGTTAGTTCAAAATTTCTTTATACAGGAAAAATACAGTATATGTGCAATGGTAAAAAGCACTCAATCTATTCTGTAAAATGGTAGAGCTGGTGCTACATTAAAATGCTCTCAGTACATGTAAAGAGGCTGGATGAAGGGCATCTAACCATAGAAACCAAACGAAAATGAAATGTATGAGCAACACATGGTCGCCTGACCAATTTAGCCCCAGACTGACAATCTGTTTAACCCATGCATGGAAAATATATGTTAACCCTTGAGCATTTAAACCGGCCGTATCCAGCCAGAATTCTCTCACCTCTTTCTGTTCAAACCGACTGTAACTGGCTGCTCATACCGACTTTAAGGTATTATTCTCAAAGTAAATAACATCAAAATCTCATAGATTCAATGTTATGTAAGATAATTATGCAAGATAAAGCCTTTACTGTGAAAATACAATACTAAATATAGAGTAATATAAATGCTAAAGGGTAAATCAAGAATGATGATGATTACATATATGAGAAGGTATATATGGCGCATCATAATGACATAATGGTCCTGTTGTCTGGAGTCTTGTGTTTTATATTTAATTATTCTTCACTTGTTTAATAGATTTGCTCAATTTTATTTGTTATCCATGGGTTTTTAGTTTATTTGTTTTAACCATTGCTGTTGTTGTTGTTTAGTCTCACACAAGAGTGGAGAAGCGGATGTCAAAATGATGATGATGATGAAGCTCTTTTTCTATATAGTATCTATAGTGTGAAAATTAACTGATCAACTGTTTTGTAAGATGACTCACAAATCCATCATGCCAGTTATGCCAACTATGCAGTTGTTTTAAAGATCTGGTTCAATTATATTCTCCTTAACAAGTCATGATGACATGAATATTTCAGACCATCTTGACAGTTCCATTAGTAATACAAGTTCGGTGCAGCTCAAGGTCTCATAGTCTGGAGGGGCCCCTGTCCCATTTTACACCACCACCATCATCATCATCCTTTTACATCAGATTTCCATGCTGGCATGAGTTGGATGGGCTGTCATAACTAGACAGGTTAGGGAATTGCCTCTTGCACATACATCATCATTTCATTTAATTTTACATCCGCTTTTTCCCTGCTTGCAAGGGTGGGACGGGAACTGATTCTGACTTGATTTCTACAGCTGGATGCCCTTCCTAACACCAACCTCATTTATAGTGAATGCTGGGTGCTTTTTTGCCGTGGCAACTCCACGACCACTTTGCAGTGGAATGATAGGGACCCCAGTCCCTATCATCTCATTTCTACAGCTGAGTAAACTGGAGCAATGTGAAATAAAGTATCTTGCTCAAGGAAACAACACATCACCCGGTCTGAGAATTGAACTCACAACCTTTCAATTGCAAGGCTAATGCTCTAACCACTAAGCCATGTGCCTCCATATTAAAATGCATCAAAATAATGCTATGAAACATTTTTGTCCAAATTTAGTATACTATAATTGTTTTAAAATATATTTCTTCTTTTTTTGTGTGTGGGGGTCACTTGTTTTAGAGGATAGCATGGTTTAACCCTTTAACATTCACATTACTCTATATATACTATTATATTTTCATGGTAAAGATTTACCTTGCATAATTATCTCACATAATATCGAATCTATGAGATTTTGAAAGTATTTATTTTGAGCGACCAGTTACAGCCAGTTTCAACAGAAAGAGGTAGAGAATTCTGGCCAGTTTGAACATTAAAGGGTTAATGCTAGAATCTCAGCATCATTCTATGTATAGGGTTACATCCATATACTTTTAATTATTATTAAGTTTCTTGCAAGTGGGTGCTAGTTGGCTCCAAATGTTCTCTAGTCTAGGGCCTTTAGTTGCTTGAACCTGGCTTTGTCCATTGGACATTAAAGAGCAACCCAGAAAATACAATATTTGTCCTTGTTCTAATCAATATTGAAAAATGACCTTTAAAGATCTGTTTGTTGGTGTAAGGTGAATGCAAGCATGGCTAAGTGATTAAGAAATTTACTTCACAATCATGAATTCTCAGGTTCAAACCCACCGCATGGCACCTTGGGCAAGTGTCTTCTATTTTAGCCATGGGTTCACTAATGCCTTGTGAGTGAAATTTGGTAGACAGAAACTGTGCAGAAGCCTGTTGTAGGTGTGTGTGTGTGTGTGTATGTGTGTGCGCACACACATCTGTGTATGTGTGTGCATATATCTGGGTGGATCTGTTCCCAAAATGAAAAGACAAAGGGAAAAAGCAGGATTTGAACATAAAACCCTGTATAGACTTCAAAACAAAATACTGCAAACCCTTTTGACCACCTAAAGCTGCCCTAGGCTCTATCATACAAAACTGTTTGTTTTAAAATGTTTATATTTATCTAAAAACCTTCCATCATAATATAATGTAAGAACCTTTCTAAAGTTATGTTCCAGATAAACCAGCTTAACAATGAGAATGTTTGACATTACTAAATCTCTCCACATTCTATATTTTCAAAATAATTTGAAAATCATAGGCAGTATCTTTCATTAGAAATAAGGTAATGAAAGGGTTAATGACATAGGCTGTATCTTTCATTAGAAATAATATAATGAAAGAGTTAATGACATAGGCTGTATCTTTCATTAGAAATAAGATAATGAAAGAGTTAATTTGGTCTCAAAACATCTGCACCATTTCATCTACCCTCCTATCCACCCCATAGATTTCCCACCACACACAAGTAATGAAAGGTTTCCTTAACTTCAGAATTGAAAATCAGTTTAGCAAGATACAAGTGAAGCTTCTCTCTTTTGCTGTCTCTCTACCTCTCTCCTCTAACATTAGGTGGTGACAATAATGGTGATGGTAGTAGTGATGATAGTGTTTGTAGAGATGATTATGGTGGTGGCGATGATAATGGCGATGTTAATGGTGGTGGGAATGGTGATAATGTGGACGATGATGATGGTGGTAGTGATGCATGTTGCTGCTGGTGGTGATGATGTATGAAGCCAGTGGTGGTGGTGATGTATGTTGCTTGTGGTGATGGTGGTGGTGGTGGTGGTGGTGGTGCTGATCTATGTTGCTGGTGGTGGTGTATGAAGCCGGTGGTGATGATGTATGTTGCTGGTGGTGGTGATGTATGTTGCTGCTGGTGATAGTGGTGGTGGTGGTGATAGTGGTGGTGGTGGTGATGTATGTTGCTGCTGGTGGTGGTGGTGGTGGTGTATGAAGCCGGTGATGGTGGTGGTGGTGGTGATGTATGTTGCTGCTGGTGATAGTGGTGGTGGTGATGTATGTTGCTGGTGGTGGTGGTGATGTATGTTGCTGGTGGTGGTGGTGATGAATGTTGCTGGTGGTGGTGGTGATGAATGTTGCTGGTGGTGGTGGTGATGAATGTTGCTGCTGGTGATAGTGGTGGTGGTGATGTATGTTGCTGCTGGTGGTGATGGTGCATGTTGCTGCTGGTGGTGATGGTGTATGTTGCTGCTGGTGGTGATGGTGTATGTTGCTGCTGGTGGTGATGGTGTATGTTGCTGCTGGTGGTGATGGTGTATGTTGCTGCTGGTGGTGATGGTGTATGTTGCTGCTGGTGGTGATGGTGTATGGTGCTGCTGGTGGTGATGGTGTATGTTGCTGCTGGTGGTGATGATGATGATCATGATTATCATTATCATCATGACAGTGATTGATAATAGTGGTGGTAATGTGATGGTGAGGTGATGGTTATGATGATGGTGCAGTGGTGATGGTAAGATGATAGTGATGATGGCGGTGGCAATCAATGTGATGAGGATGATGGTGAGGTGATGATGATTGTGATAACCCTCTGTTCAAAGTATGAGATCTAGAAATGGGGTATATTTATGTAATTCCATTCCACAATAAATTGTGTGTGTGTGTGCGCGTGCGCGCGTGCGTGCGTGCGTGCGTGCGTGCGTGCGTGCGTGCGTGCGTGCGTGCGTGCGTGCGTGCGTGCGTGCGTGCGTGCGTGCGTGCGTGCGTGCGTGCGTGCGTGCGTGCGTGCGTGCGTGTCATCATCATCATTTTACGCCCGCTTTTCCCTGCGAAGGAAGTGTGGTAAGGAACCAGGTGGACCATAACCAGTCCAGAAATAGCTCTGCCGAAACGGCTTGAGCTCTGCCGTCGGGGTCTTGAACATTTTCCCATATATATATATATACTCCTGTGTATATAAAATACTCACTCTTACACAGGAATAGTTGAGATTTTATATGCTTCAGTGTGTGTGTATTTCATGACAGTGTGTGTGTGTGTGTTTGCATGTGAGTATGTTTGTGTAATCATGTGTATGTGTGTGAGCATGATATTGGATCATGCAATAATAAATAATCCATGTAAAATTAATCTTGAAATGAAATCTTAAAACATCTCAATTTAGTTAATTTACAATCATCTTAATTATTGATGACCCAGTTTCCATCCCAATAGATCAGTAACACATTAACATACAATCTCCCTCCTCCTTCCTGTAAACATTTAAGTCTCATTATTCTAAAATGTTTAACCCCTTTGATACCAAACCTGGTCATAACTGACCATGATTCTATGAAAGAAAACCATACATTTTAAAGGGTTCCTATATAAATCAAGATATTCCAATTTTATATAAGAACCACTGAGAGGGTGTTATGGTTCCAGATCATCTACCATACTCTGAACGCCTTGCTTCCCTGGGCATGGATACATTGCAGCTCCGACTTGGTAAACACCCACAAGATTATTAACCATCTTGCCAACAACAACTCTGAGTACCTTTTTGATTTCCATGTGTCTAACACACATGGGCATGCCAACAAAGTCAGAAAACAGCACAGCTCCCATGACTTTCGGAAACATTTTTTCACGCTCAAAGTTGCTGATGCATGGAACAAACTACCTGCATCAGTTGTTAGCTGTCGAGACACTGCATCCTTTAAAACCTCCATGGAACAAACTCCCTGCATCAGTTGTTAGCTGTCGAGACACTGCATCCTTTAAAACTTCCATGCTTCCTGAGATTCGCCAACACTACACCTAATATTCCCTCTCCATACACATGCACACATGTATATCATGACTCTATTCACTTCTCTGACATTTGTATATTATTCTATGTACTATACATGCACCTTTGATGAGTTGTAGTGCACCTGAGCACTGTACACAATAATTTTATTATTATTATTAGACACCATCTGATAACATCAACTCTCGCTGGCCAAAGCTATATTCACCAAAGATGAAGCATCTTCAAGATATAAATATGCTTAATAATGAAATAATTTGTAATTTTAATAAATCCCTCAAAATTATTCATTAATTAATTGAAATGGAAAGTATTTCAGTAGAAATACGGTTACAAAAGGTTAGAAAAAAAAAAGGGTTGATCATCAGATCAAATCAAAAAAGCAATGTTTGTATTACAAGATCAACTCAACCTGGTGCTATAATAGATCATGGGTTCAATTCTTGGATCAGGTGGTGTATTGTGTTCTTCAATAAGATACTTCATTTCACATTGTTTTTCATGATAGGACTGTCCCCCCTATCATTAAAAACAGCTGTGTATAAGACCAGCTAAGATGTGAACTGAAGAGTTTCCTATATGTCAGTAATCATCATCATCATCGTTTAACGTCTATCTTCCACGCTAGCATGGGTTTAAACGGGAATTGTCCCACTTGAGGCAAAATTGGTTGGGTGACTGTGTCTTGTTCGTATAGGACTGTCTGGCAGGTTTTCTACGGCTGGATGCTCTTCCTAACACCAACCACATTTACAGTGTGGACTGGGAGGTTTTTACCGTGTTACCTACACGGCCACATTACAGCGTGGACTGTGTGTTTTTTTTGTCGTGACACCTACACAACCTCATTAGTTTGGACTGGATGTTGTGGTACTAACATAACTTTACAGAGAAATAATAATAATTACTGGGAGTGGGAGGGTGGAGTAGGGGTAGTGGGAATGGGTGTATATTTGGTTAAGAGGTGCCTACTGACTAGGTTTCGCTTTGTACATAGGCAAGGCGGGTCTTCTGTATTACTGCATGGTGCCAAAGATCTCGGTCCAGTGACATTGTCTTAGAGAGGTGTAAGTGTGTAAGGTCGGAATTTATCAAATCATCCCAGGTTTTTCTGGGTCTACCTACTCAGTAACTTCCATCAATTTTTATCGCCCTGCACTTTTTTATACAGCTGTCATCTTTCATGCACATCACGTGACCATACCAACGTAGTCTTCTCTCGAGTAAACAGCATCTGATACCTCTTATTCCTAATTTCTCACTGAGTTCACTTATTCTTTGCCGTTCGCGTATATTACTATTACACAGTCCCTGAAAAAGATATTAACAATCCCACCCCATATTCCTACCTGTAAATATCTGAACCACTCATTTATCAAAGTTCTGCCACTCTGGGGCAGTTCTTCAGGTTACTCCACCACTACAGCTATATACTATGTCACCCTGGGGCAGTTTTTGATGTTGTCCCACCACCACCACAGCTGGGGACTGTGTCACCCTGGGGCAGTTTTTGATGTTGCCCCACCACCACCACAGCTGGAGACTGTGTCACCCAGGGGCAGTTTTTGATGTTGCCCCACTACCACCACCACAGCTGGAGACTGTGTCACCCAGGGGCAGTTTTTGATGTCCCACCACCACCACAGCTGGAGACTGTGTCACCCAGGGGCAGAGTTTGATGTGTCCCCCACCACCACCACTACTACTGCCACCACAGCAGAGACTGTCACCCTGGGGCAGTTCCCCCACCCCCACCATCACAGCTAGAGATTGTGTTACCTCAAAGGGTATGGGGCATTCCTTGAGACTGCACCACTAAACACAATACACATCAAATATATTTAAACTAAAAACTACAAGGTGGTGCACCCCAACATCGCCCCTACCACCCACACTCCTGGCACAAAGCCAGGCAGCCAACCATATTAAACAGCTGTTGATTTTTTTTTAAATCCTGTTGCTAGGTAACCAACCAGTCAAGCAACCAGCCTACTAAAACAACATGCCGATACTATTATATATATAACCATAGATGTCTTTATAACACAGTTGCTTGACTTGCTAGAAATAGCAGCCAAATCACACTACCACCTTCAAATTAGATCATTGATAATCTAGTCCTAGCTTTTCTTCTAAAATACAGGATGGTCATGCTTGGAATGCCTCTGATCAATCAAAGATGACTCAGGGCTAAACAGCAACCATTTGTCTAGGTTTGTCATAGTATCTCCCCAATAATCTCTAGGTTTGTCACAACACTTTAGTGTTACCAATAATCTCTGTCACGAAAGTTTAGTGTGTCCCCAGTTATGTCTATGAGTGTCACAAAAGTTTAGTGTGTCACCAGTTATCTCTATGATTGTCACCAGTTATGTCTATGAGTGTCACAAAAGTTTAGTGTGTCACTAGTTATGTGTATGAGTGTCACGAAATTAAGTCAAATCTCATCAGTTTGCCAATATTTAGATGTAACATATATATTTGAGATCTGTCAACTGTGAGTATAATTAGACACGTGGCTGGTGATACATGATCAGTCCCATTATCATTATTTTCCATGCTGGCATAAGTTGGATGAGTCATCACCAACCAAGACTAAATGGTTCAGAGAACTATCTCTTGCTCAAACATTCTATTTTGGCATTGTCTCTATGGATAGATGCTCTTCCTAATACCAGCAACTCACAAAATGTAGTGTGTCTATTTTACAGTGGCACCAGTACTACTACTTTATTGAAATTACTGGGTGTATTTTATTGTGACATCTGCACTACCATTTTACAGAGTATACAAGATACATTTTATTGTGGCATCAGCACTACCACTTTACTAAGAATACTGGGTGTATTTTACTGTGGCACCAGTCCTACCAATTTACAGAATGTACTGAGTACATTTTATTGTGGCACCTGCACTACCATTTATCAGAGTGTACTGAGTGTATTTTATTGGAACCCCAGCACTACCACTTTAAAGAGTGAACTGGGAGGATTTTTTCATGGCACCAGTTTATTAATTATTGATTAGGCATTTTCTCATAACACCACTTTAATAATTTTGTTAGTTTCATGTCACCAACAAAACTTAATTCATGATATTTTTAAACAGTGATTCACAAATGTGAAAAGTTTGGAAATCTCTGCTAGAGAAGATGTGGTTCCCATAGAAAAGACAAGACATTTGGCTGCTACCTTCAACTAGATGAATACAGAAAATGTACTTTTCTCATTGGTAGTTAAATATATGGGTGGAGAAATTTGGTAGACAGACAGGTGTTTATACAGACAAATAGACAGATAGGTATGTAGTCAGCTAGGTAGGTCTTCATTCCCAAGAAAAAAAAAGGAAAGGGCCTTTCACTCGTGGGTTATAGGGGTACAGTCCTGACACATGGTCTTGGGTATTTCAATTTGGTAGGGACCATCTCCAGGTCTGAACACAACTGATTTCTTCCAGAGAAGGAGTGAGAGGATTAACCACAATACTGGACTGGTAATTTATTTATTGACCTCAAAAAATGAAAGGCAAAGTTGATCTGAGCAAGAGTTGAACTCAGAGCACAGTGAGTCAGATCAAATACAGTAGCATTTAACACCTTAATGACTAACAATTCACCACCTTCCATTCCCAAGAGAGAGACTTTTAAAAAATCCTGTCTTACTTCCTTTGTATCAATTAGTAGGTTTCAATGTATCTCGTATATTTGATCATTTTGATACCAAACTGCCATATACTATCATATTTCATACACATATCCCATAGTGAAAAGATATGGCCTAGTGTGTAGGGTGTTGGATTCACAAAAGGTTATGGGGTTGATTCTTGGATCAGGTAGCATGTTGTGACATGGAACAAGACACTTCATTTCATGTTGCTCCAGTAAACTCAGCTGAGAAAAATGAGTAGCAACAACAGTTGGGGGTTAATCCCTACAATGGACTGTGTCTGGTCCACAGTAGAGACTTTTCATGATAGGACTGGGATACTGGTCATTAAAACACGAGAAACCTCCTATGAGATGCAAATTTGTAGGAGGTCAGCTAAATATGCATAGGTGTGGGCTGTAACAACATGATAGGACTAGGGCCCTTATCACTAAAACCCCAAGAAACCTATGACATACAACATCGTTGGAGGCAGCTAAACCTACATAGGTGTGAGCTGTACAACATGATAGGACTGAGGTCTATCATTAAAACACCCGAGGAACTGCCTATGAGATGCAACCTCATATGTGGCCAGATAAACCTACATAGGTGTGAGCTGCAACAACAACATAACAAAACCTCAACCAGAGACATCCTTTGTTGCCAGCTCTATATGTTACAGTTCAGTAGCCATTTATTGGGTTTTCTGCCAATTAATAAACACACCCATTATATTAGTTCAGTAATAATTTCTTGATTATTTCCGTCATAAATGGCATAGATATCAATGGGTAGGTCAGAGATATCAATGGGTAGGTCAGAGATATCAATGGGTAGGTCAGAGATATCAATGGGTAGGTCAGAGATATCAATGGGTAGGTCAGAGATATCAATGGGTAGGTCAGAGATATCAATGGGTAGGTCAGAGATATCAATGGGTAGGTCAGAGAGATCAATGGGTAGGTCAGAGAGATCAATGGGTAGGTCAGAGATATCAATGGGTAGGTCAGAGATATCAATGGGTAGGTCAGAGAGAGAAATGGGTAGGTCAGAGATATCAATGGGTAGGTCAGAGAGATCAATGGGTAGGTCAGAGATATCAATGGGTAGGTCAGAGATATCAATGGGTAGGTCAGAGAGAGAAATGGGTAGGTCAGAGAGAGAAATGGGTAGGTCAGAGATATCAATGGGTAGGTCAGAGATATCAATGGGTAGGTCAGAGAGAGAAATGGGTAGGTCAGAGAGATCAATGGGTAGGTCAGAGATATCAATGGGTAGGTCAGAGAGAGAAATGGGTAGGTCAGAGATATCAATGGGTAGGTCAGAGATATCAATGGGTAGGTCAGAGAGATCAATGGGTAGGTCAGAGAGATCAATGGGTAGGTCAGAGAGATCAATGGGTAGGTCAGAGATATCAATGGGTAGGTCAGAGAGAGAAATGGGTAGGTCAGAGAGAGAAATGGGTAGGTCAGAGAGAGAAATGGGTAGGTCAGAGATATCAATGGGTAGGTCAGAGATATCAATGGGTAGGTCAGAGAGAGAAATGGGTAGGTCAGAGATATCAATGGGTAGGTCAGAGAGATCAATGGGTAGGTCAGAGAGATAAATGGGTAGGTCAGAGATATCAATGGGTAGGTCAGAGAGATCAATGGGTAGGTCAGAGATATCAATGGGTAGGTCAGAGAGATCAATGGGTAGGTCAGAGAGAGAAATGGGTAGGTCAGAGAGAGAAATGGGTAGGTCAGAGATATCAATGGGTAGGTCAGAGAGATCAATGAGTAGGTCAGAGAGAGAAATGTTGAGGTCAGAGATATCAATGGGTAGGTCAGAGATATCAATGGGTAGGTCAGAGAGAGAAATGTTGAGGTCAGAGAGATGTAATGAATGATTGAGATTATATATATATATATATATATATATATATATATATATATATATATATATATATATATATATATAATCATCATCATCATCATTTTACGTCCGCTTTTCCCTGCTTGCAAGGGTGGGACGGGTCTTATTCAGCACAGCATCTCTCCACTCGTCATGGTCCTTCGTCATCTCTACCGTGAGCTTCAATGATCTGAGGTCTGTTCTCACCACCGCCGCCCATGTTTTTTGTGGTCTACCTCTACCACGTCTTCCTTCAACTGGCATTTCCTGGCACTTCTTCACCCATCGGTCATCCTCCATGCGCATCACATGTCCATACCACCGCAGTCTCCTCTCTCACACACTACATTCTATCCCTCTCAGAAACAGTTTCTCTTTCAACACATTTATGCTGGGTCGTTCACGCACATTTACACTGCACATCCAACGGAGCATGCTTGCCTCATTTCTCTCCAGCCGTCGCATATCCTCGGCAGTTGCTGCCCATGTCTCACTACCATGCAGCATCGCGCTCCTCACACAGGCATCATACAACCGGCCTTTCGTATGCAGGGAGAAACCCTTCTTCGTCAGCAGAGGAAGCAGCTCCCTAAACTTCTTCCAACCCATCCTTATTCTAGATACTATGGCCTCGGAACACCCCCCCCCCCATCCTCCCATGCTAATCTGATCACCTAGGTACCGGAAGCTATCCACCACTTCTATAGCACCCACCTGCATTTGAAAAATCTGTCTATCAATGCGACTTCTACTGTCTAATTTCCCTGTACATCTACTGCATACATATTTCTCCCTACCTGTTAGTTTGCCTGCTATCCCGCTACATCTCTTGTGTACCCAGGATCTGCATTGTGTGCATTTTATAGAATTTATGCAAGTTCCTTTTCTGCATATCGAACATGGCCATTTCCCTGACGGAATCAGAGTTTTGTCCTCGTTTCTACTCATCAACACTTTTGTCTTAGCTAGGTTCACTCTCAGTCCTCTTGCTTCCAACTGCTGTTTCCATAGCCAGAATTTATTCTCTAGCTCCTCTACTGATTCTGCTATAAGACTAGTCCTGAATAAAACAATTACCACAATAATATCAGCTTACGCACCCCAATCGGGGCTGCCAGACGAACTTAAGGATAGGTTTTACGAGTCCCTAATGCACACTACTGCTCTAACAGACGACAATGATTTCCTAATCATCGCAGGAGATTTTAACGGACACGTAGGTAAACACTGCGACGGCTTCAATAGAGCACATGGAGGCCATGGGGTTGGCACAAGAAATGAGGAAGGATTCAGACTTCTAGAATTCTGCGACGCCAATGACATGTCGATATGTAACACAAACTTTAAAAAACCCGACAACCACCTGATCACCTATAGATCAGGGGAGCACTCCAGTCAGATAGATTTTATCCTCATCAGAGGATGTGACAGATGGACGGTCGTAAACACAAAAGCCTTCCCTAGTGAGGAATGTACATCCCAACATAGCTTAGTTGTCAGCGACCTCACGGTCAGAACTAGACGAACCTGGAAACAGAGGCCAACCTGGAGAAGAAAGATCTGGAAGCTGAAAGTCCCCTCAACCAGTAACAGATTTAAAGATATTTTACTCAACGCCTACGACAGTAAAGAAGAACAGAGAGACATTTAATGTAGAAGAGAACTGGGAGTTCCTAAAAAATAATTTACTAGAGGCGACGGATGAGGTCTGTGGCTGGAGTAAGTCCTCAAGCAGGAGGAGAGTGACTTGGTGGTGGAACAATAAGGTAGATGAAGCAGTTAAGGCCAAGAGACAGGCATGGAAAGAATGGAAGAACGGGGGGAGCAGGGTACATTACATAGAGACCAAGAGGGAAGCTAGGCGATAAGTATACTTAGCTAGGAGGGAAGCAGAGGATAGAAAATTCAAGCATGTTTTGCAACGTGAGGACCAGAAACAGGAGGTATTCAAGATTGCGAGGCAGTGTGTCAGAGATAGTTGTGATGTCATTGGAGAGAAGTGTATCCGGAATGATAAAGGTGAGCTTGCCCTCACAAGTGCTGAGAAGAAAGATGCATGGAAGAGTCATTATGATAGATTACTAAATGAGGAGAATTTATGGGAAGAAGAGACCCTACCCCAAGTAGACCCTATAGAGGGGCCAGCAGTACAAGTCAGCAGCAACGTAGTAAGTAAAGCAATCAAAGATATGAAGATGGGGAAGGCAACCGGTCCATCGGGTATAGCTGCCGAGATGCTGAAGGCATCTGGGTCTGTAGGTCACACAATAACCACACGTATTGTTAACCAGGTAATACTAGAAGGTGTCATACCAAAAGATTGGTGCAGTAGCATCATTGTCAACTGCTACAAAGGTAAAGGCGATGCACTAGATAGAGGAAACTCTAGAGGTATAAAGTTGATGGACCAGGTCATGAAAGTAACAGAAAGAGTTATAGCACAGTTGATTAGGGACCGGGTGGAAATAGACGAGATGCAATTTGGGTTTGTACCAGAAAGAGGTACCACTGATGCCCTCTTCCTTGTGAGGCAATTACAGGAAAAGTACCTAGCTAAAAGTAAGCCACTCTACTTGGCATTTGTCGACCTTGAGAAAGCCTTTGACAGAGTTCCACGTCCTGTAATCTGGTGGGCTCTTAGAAAACTAGGAGTAGATGAATGGCTTGTGAAAGCGGTACAAGCCATGTATAGGGGAGCAGTCAGCAAAGTTAGGATTAGCAATTAGTATAGCGAGGAATTTAGCGTACAGGTTGGTGTCCACCAGGGCTCTGTTCTTAGCCCCCTCCTGTTCATCATAGTCCTGCAGGCAATAACGGAGGAGTTTAAGACTGGATGCCCATGGGAACTCCTGTATGCTGATGACCTCGCACTCATAGCTGAATCTATGGTAGAACTAGAGAATAAATTCCAAACTTGGAAGCAGAGACTAGAAAGAAAGGGTCTCAAAGTCAACATGACAAAGACTAAGGTCCTTGTAAGTAGACGAGAAAACAGAACCCAGATCCCCTCAGGGAAATGGCCTTGCTCAGTATGTAGGAAAGGTGTAGGTAGGAACTCCACTCTCTGCCCCAAATGCAAACAATGGGTACACAAGAGATGTAGCAGGATCTCAGGAAGCTTAATTAAGAATGTAGGCTTCACATGCAGCAGCTGTGCTGAGACAGCAAGCAGCAAACAGCCACGAGAAACAAGTACCACCAATCTCTGGGAGGGCTCTGTGGAAACAGTAGACAGCTTCTGCTACCTAGGTGACCGAATTAGCAGCGGAGGTGGGTGTTCAGAAAGTACAATAACTAGGGTAAGAACGGGATGGAAGAAGTTTAGGGAACTACTACCACTGCTAGCTGCAAAAGGCTTCTCCCTCAGAATGAAAGGCAGACTGTATGATGCGTGTATCCGAACAGCAATGTTGCATGGTAGTGAAACCTGGGCGCTGACGGTGGAAGACTTACGTAGATTAGAGAGAAACGAAGCCTTCATGCTCCGATGGATGTGTAACAGTAATATACGTGAACGACAAAGCATAAATGAATTGAGAGAGAGACTGGGCATAAGAGGAATCAAATGCTGTGTGCAGGAGAGGCGGTTGCGCTGGTATGGACATGTGATGCGTATGAAGGATGACAGCTGCATAAAAAGATACAGAGCACTAGAAGTTGATGGAAGCCGCGGAGTGGGGAGACCCAAGATGACCTGGGATGAGGTGATAAAAGCCGACCTTACCCAATTACACCTCTCAAAGGCAATGACACACGACCGTGACTTCTGGCGTCATGCAGTAATACAGAGTACCCGACCTTCCATGGGTACAAGCTTAAGCATATAGACAATATGCCCCCACCGCAAGGTGGTCGTGGAGGTGCCACGGCAAAAAAGCACCCAGCCCACACTGTAAAGTGGACGTGTAGGCGCCACAAAAAAGCACCCAGCACTCACTGTAAATGAGGTTGGTGTTAGGAAGGGCATTCAGCTGTAGAAATCAAGCCAAATCAGTTCCTGTATGAGCCAACTAGACACTGCCCACAACAGGATAACCCGTCCAACCCATGCTAGCGTGGAAGAACAGACGTAAAACGGTGATGATGATGATGAACCAGATCGTCAGCATAGAGAAGTTCCCATGGACAGCCAGTCTTAAACTCCTCTGTTATGGCTTGGAGGACTATAATGAACAAGAGCGAGCTGAGGACCGAACCTTGATGTACTCCTACTTGTATCTGGAATTCCTCACTAAACTCCATTCCTACCCTGACTTTACTGAGAGTACCTCTGTACAAAGTTTGTACTGTCCTCACAAGCCATTCCTCAACACCTAGCTTCCTTAGGGACCACCAGATGACAGATCGGGGTACCCTATCAAAGGCCTTCTCTAGGTCAACAAAGGCTAAGTATAGTGGCTTATTTTTCTCTAAGAACCTCTCTTGCAATTGTCTCACCAAGAAGAGGGCATCTGTTGTACTCTTCCCAGGCACAAAACCAAACTGCATCTCATCTAGTTTGACCCTTTCTCTAATTAGTTGTGCTAATATCCTTTCTGCCACTTTCATAACCTGATCCATCAGTTTTATACCCTTATAATTGCTCTTCTCCAGAGCATCCCCTTTACTTTTGTAGCAATTTATGAGAATACTGCTGCACCAGTCTTTGGGATGACACCGCCATATATAGCCTGATTGATGATGCGTGCAACCAGTTTAGTGCCTACGTCCCCTGATGCCTTCAGCATCTCAGCAACCCAGCAACTATTCCCGATGGTCCAGTAGCCTTACCATTTTTCATTTCCTTAATCGCCTCTTGGACCCTATATTCGTCAATCTCAATAGCTGGTCTCTCTGTCGGATCTACTAAGGGTAATTTCTCTCTCCCATTCGTTCTCCACATTCATCAGTCTCTCATAATGACATTTCCAGGCCTCCTTTTTCTGATCATTTGTGACACTAAGTACACCGGCATCATCCCGGACACATTTATCTCCAACAACATCCTGATTTGCATTGACATACTGCCTTGCAATGTGGAACACCGCACGCCTCTGATCTTCCCGTCGCAGAACATTGGCAAACCTCCTACTCTCCGCCTCCCTGCGTGCTAAGTACATCTGACGTCTAGCTTCTCTCTTAGTGGCTGTATATTCTTCCCTACTCCCACCCTTTTTCCAAGCCTTCCATGCTTGTATTTTGTCTCTAATGGCCTTATCTACTGTCTGTTCCACCACCAGGTCACTCTCTGTCTAAAATACAAATTTAGGAAAGCCCTTCAAGATGTATATGACGAAAAAGAAGACGATTTAGAGACGTATGACATAGATAATAACTGGAATTTCTTACGTGACAACTTGCTGCAGGCTACTGATGAAACTTGTCGCTGGAGCAGAGCTCCAACCACAAGTTTTATGACTATCCGGGAGCTTCCAACAGCAATGGTTGCATTCTTTAAGGGTATGTCAATATTTATTTATAAAACTGATCTATATTATATTTTATCTGATGAAAGCACACCATAATTTAACTTGGTGTCCTTGAAATATGTATAATGAAATAAATATGGTTTTATAAATATAGTTTCATATCGTATATATATATATATATATATATATATATCATCATCATTGTTTTACATCCATTTTCCATGCTTGCATCTGGTTTTAAGTTCCCTTAAACTGAAGTGATTTAACCTTGATTTATCAATAACTAAAAAGCTAGAAGACAAAAAAGATTAAAGACTGAAAACTAAAGACTTACCATCGATTGAAGAGAAAGTTAAGCCATTCTGCTGTCTCGTTCTGTCGCAGTGCACGTTTCCGGTGCACTGCGAGTTGTTCGAGGTTGGAGATCTTGCGCATCAGGTTAAACAGTTTAGTTTTCCAAATACTGAAAAGAATTCCAATGAGACCCAACGTCCATATAAACGAAAAGCCAAATGCTCCCAGTAGCCAGGCAATGGCCACAATACTAGCCACAAACAGGTAAAAATAGCCCATATCTCGGGTCAGTCTTTGAGTCTGTAATTCCTCTTCGGGCGAAATCTTACTTTTCTCCTTGAATTTAAGAGGACACATGTTTGTTTATTATCGTGAGAGAAGGTGAAAGATAAAAAGGAAGAGTTCTAACTTCAATTTAAGAATTCAAATTTCAGTTCCTCTTGATCTTTTTCTTTTTTTTATTTAATTTTTACCCACCAAGACTCTTTATCACAGAACAACTGAAGCAATTTTAAGGAGGATAGATAAATTGCATTAGAGTAAAGCGCAGCTTTTATGGCCCAAGTGCAGGTAAATTGCATTAGAACAGAGTGCAGCTTTCATGTCCTAGGTGCAGCTTGAATGAATTTTTGTAATTATCTGTTTCACATCTGAAAAATAATAAAAGACATGATAATGTTGCATTAAACATAATAATGTAGAAGATATGATAATGTTGCAGAAGGTGCGATAATGTCGTAGATGCTATAATATTGCAGAAGACATAACATTGTTTATGCACATTAACGTGACATGTCCATCAGAGCATAAACAATTTGTTTTTTTCCAACCTTCACATATTCTCTGCGTTCACTGCCCATGTCTGACTACCATGCAACATCACGTGTGCTCTACATTTACTGCCCATGTCTCATTGCTACACTGCACTTCTTGCACAGACATCATACCATCTACCCTTCACTTGTAGAGTGAGAAATGTTTTGTCAACAGAAGTAGTAGCACCCTCAATTCTTTCCATCTTGTTTATATTCTAGCTACTATGCCTTCAAGGCAATCTCCTCCATTTGCTAATTAACTCACCTAGGCAACAGAAGCTATCAAGTGTTTCTAAGTGATCCCTCCCTAGATTGGAAAGAATTTATTTCACTTGTGTTCTAACTACCAACTACCCCTGGATATACAAAGATAAAATAAGTTTTTAAAAAAACTCCAGAATTAATGCCAAATAGTAATTATTTTCTCATATAAGTGTGTGGGTACACACACACTCACAGACATAAGTGTGGGTATGTGTGTTTATACACACTCACACACACACATGTGTGTGTGAGTGTGTACACGTCATACTGATAGTAAACAAACGTTAGTGGGAATGATTAACCTGTGATCTACTTTTTAATTAATATGTAGCTGTGGTTGGACTGTTGTGCCATGATAGACACAATAAGTGGATGTTTAGCCCCAGATACAACTGGATGGATAAACAGATAGAGAAACAAAGTGAATACAGGTGAATGTAAAGGGACACATTTGTACAGGTGGACAGATGCAGATGAATGTAAAGGGACACATTTGTACAGGTGGACAGATACAGGTGAATGTAGAGGGACACTGTTGTACAGGTGGGCAGATACAGATGGATGAATGGATAGGCAACTAGGTTGTTCAAAAGATACTCTCGGATCTCCAATAATGCCCTCCCCACTTATTAAATGTTGCTAATCTATCTCCAGCGAAATTTTATTTTGTGGTAACATTCCTAAACAATTCTCTTTAGACATTAAAAAACATTATACATGACAAGAAAGTACATCACTAGAAATCCCATATGTTATAAAATAAATATGAATGGTTGTGGTCTCAATATGTAAACTAAACGACCAATACTGGTTTTTTTAAAAATTCAACAGAGACAACCTAAAAAAATTACCGAATTTCCACCCCCACCCTATTATTTGGGACCCGAGAGTAGGTAGAAAGTCAAATAGAGTGATAGACAGATATATATACAGCTAGATAGCCTGATAGACACAAAGTGGCTAGATATACAAAATGTGAGTTAGCTAATCACACACAAACATATATATACACATAGAGAGGGAGAGGCAATGAATGTAGATATGCACTCATTTAAAAAAAACATCTCATGTGAAGAAAATGCACTCAGTACATAACGTAGAGTTAATGACAATAATTAAAAGATTTCACGTTGTGTGTGTGTGCGTATCAGTGATGTTTTATGTAAAACCATACATAGAACCAGTCAACCATTATCGGAATGAGCACTCAATACATGAAAGCAGGGTGTAGGTTATATTATTTTTCACTGAAAAAGTGGCAGTGACGTCGGTTTTAAAAAAACCTATTGATACTATTGAGACTAAATGAAGCCTTTAAAACCGAAACTTCGAAGTCACTGCCACCTTTTTTTGAAACATTAAATGTACACACACATAGGCAGTCAGGTAGATAGAGAAAAATATATACATACATATGAACTTCCATGAGATCATGCTTGTTTGTTTTGTTTCGGGGTTGACTACACACACACATACGTGTATATATATATATATATCAAAATTATGGTAGGTATTTATATATATATATATATTTTGTATTTCTGTCGTAGTCTCAACGCTTCCAACACAAATATATAAATCCAAACATATTTAAAACAATTTCTCCCCCAAACTAATCCGTAATCCCAGATATGGCGCGTATTTTCAACTTACAGTTAATTTAGTTGCTCCTCCTTCATATCGTCTTTATCATTTGGTAAACCAGTAAACCATTTCTCTGTCCTCCTTGTTTTGACAACCAGGCAATTAATTTCTTCAGTCTTCCTCGTCCCACAAAAGTCTTTCTCTTTCTTTCATTCTTCCTTAATCCCTCTCTCCATCTATTTATATATATATATATATATATATATCTTGCTGTATATATAATATCTCTCTTCCTATATATGCCTTTCTTTCTCTTTTTTTCAATAATATATTTGCCTCGGTCGATATATATATATATATATATATATATATTTTTAATGTCTTTTTTGCTATATATGTCTATCTGTATATTTCTTCAGTGTCTTCACGTTTTCCTTTGTGTAGCTTTTCTTTTATAAGCGTCTACTTTTCCAAATCTTTCTATTCTTGGTCTGTATGTATATATACCTGTATATATATATATATATATATACTTAGGTGTGTATACACATATGTTTGTCATACAGCGAATAACCGTGTATAATTGGAAGACATATATTTAACGTTACTATGTGTATATATATACATGCGTGTATATATGTGTTTGTTGGCCTCCCTGTGTGTATATTAGTTTGTATGCACCACAGCTGCACTCAATATAAGAATGTGCTGCACCACGACAGTGCTCGTTGTCAGCCTGTTGGTTGTGAGTAATGTTGCAGTAGTATTTATGAAGAGACAGAGAGATGCTGATAAGTTGATTATATATATATATATATATATATATAAAGCTATGAAGAAGTGTAAACGATGTTGTTAGAGTGACATTGACGACATTATGGAAGAATGTGTGTGAGGCGGGGTCCTGACAGAGGAATGACTGCGAGGGTGGGGACTCGAAATAGATTTACACGTAATATACACACACTCACACGGGACTATATATATGAAGATGTAACACGTACACATAGGAAAGATAAGAAGATATTACACATGGAGCTATATACGAAGATGTGGTATATATACACACAAAGGAAAGATACGAAAAAGATATATATATATATATACACACGCGCTAAATATGAAGTAAAAATGACATATATACACACACGGAAGAGATATAAAGAATGTATAACAAAATGTGCTGCAGCCGATAGAGGAGAGAGCGGATTTCGATATTAAAGCAGGCGTGTGTTGTTTGCTTTAGAGTCGGCTAATATGATGAACGCGCGTCGCTCACTTGTTTTAGTCGTTCCTCCTTTCATGCAGGAGAGAGGAGGGGGGGGGGGCGTTCAATATTAAAGCAAGCGTGTGTCGGCTACTATGTTGAACGCATGTAGCTTACTTGTTACGCATGTAGCTTATTTGTTCTTGCTTAGATCCATCTTTTGCTTTCAGCGCTCTATTTAATTTCACGTGTGCTGACTTTCTCTCAAATGATCACTTGTTCATTCTCTCTATTTTCCGTCATATACCGATAACTGAGGACGACCACCGTTACCTCAGATTCTCTGCCAAATGTGTCGTCTGCGTCTGTTTTGCCCGTTTGATTCACACAAGTTTCATGAGCTATCAATTCCAGAATCGGACGCGATCAATACCGATCGTACTCTAAGCTGATCGATTGCGAAACGCGCGTCACAAATGAATAAACATAATGATGCTATATTGATACTTTGTTCCGGCTCATTATATATGTGTATGTGTGCGTGTGTTTGTATGTATATATATATATATATATATGTGTGTGTCGGCAGATGGTCTGCCAGAACACTGTATTTGCTGATCTGAGGTCGGATTCCAGCTTAACCCCCAAAGTCTTTTACTGCCTTCGTAATAAAAAGTTCTCCTCCACACCTGCTATCAAGAACGCGTTTGATAGGTTTTGGCCAGTATTGGCCCAGGCCATGTCTAACTTAATAGCATCACCTGGCGAAGTCTTTCAAATCAGGATTTGGAGACCATGGCCCACTCAAGAAGGGAGTTATTGTTTGCGGAGACATATCCGGGTGTAGGAGGTTTATCCTGGGTTTCTTGAAGGGATTTGTCCAAAGACTACTTGAATTTTATGGGGTCTGTTTCCATTTTTATGTGTTTTGGTGTAATGTTAAAGAGAGCGGGGCCAATTGAAGTGAAATAATTGTGCCATATTGTTGTTATGAGATGCAAGTGAGATTTTTGTTGTGAGCGGATAGCACAGAGGCCAAGTCTTGGGTGTAGTTTAAAGGCAATGCTGATGGAATATGTTCCCCATCATGCAGATAATGTAGCGTTGGAGAGAATAAAGTTTGAGTTTTTCTAGTCGACTCCAATAGTCAAGGCCTGTCATGCCATCTATCTTTTTTGTAATTGACCTTTGGGGTGCTTCAACTTTCATGATACTTTGTTTCATGTGGGGTGACCACAGTGGACAACAGTATTCAAGGTGGGGTCGGGCAAAAATGGAGAAGAGAAGGACAACAGTGTGGATATCTCCCGACTGGAAGGTTCTGAGAATCTAGGAACACATTCTGCGGGCCATGTCAACTTTGCTGTTTATATGAGTAGCCCAGCTTATGTTGTTGTCCACAATTACTCCCAGGTCTCTGATGTTGTTGGATGCCACGAGGGTTTCACCTAAAGGAACAGAGTATGGTAGTTTCAGGGCATCCTTTTTTCCAAAGTGGATTAACTCAAACTTATCCTCATTCAACAGCATATTGTTTTTTCCGCCCATTGGATAAAAGCCAGTAGATCAGATTGGAGGCATATTTGGTCACCCATGCCATTGATGACCTTCTGGAGCTTGGAATCATCTGCAAAGATGTTTATGTTGCTGTGCTTGATGATATCAGTAATGTCATTAATATAGATAATTGTTTCTACTTTAGGCACAAGGCCAGCAATTACCCAGTTCATTACTGGTACTTTATTTTATCGACCCCGTAAGGATGAAAGGCAAAGTCAACCTCGGCGGGATTTGAACTCAGATCGTAAAGGGACGTAACTATGCTGGAAAGCATGGCGTCCGACCCTCTATCATTAATATAGATAATTGTTTCTACTTTAGGCACAAGGCCAGCAATTATCCAGTGCATTACTGGTACTTTATTTTATCGACCCCGTAAGGATGAAAGGCAAAGTCAACCTCGGCGGGATTTGAACTCAGATCGTAAAGGGACGTAACTATGCTGGAAAGCATGGCGTCCGACTCTCTACCGATACTGCCAATCCACCGCTATCATTAATATAGATAATGAAAAGATGTTGGCCCAACACAGTGCCTTGTGGGACACCACTACTGGCTTTGGCTGAGCTGGATTTTACTCCTTCAACTACAACATGTTGGGCTCTGTTTGACAGGAAACACTTGATCCACTGCAGCAACTTTCCAGTGACACCAATGTTGGATAGTTTTCTCAGTAGAATGTTGTGATCAACCCTGTCAAAGGCCTTGCTGAAATCAAAGTAGATGACATCAGTGTTGGAGCCCTCTCCCAAAGCTCTCAAAACATCATCAAAGTGATGCAGGAGCTGCGTTAGGCAGTCCCTTCCATTACGGAACCCATGTTGGTTGGAGTTCAGCAGTCTGTTGCTTTCGAGAAAGTGAGTTATTTGTGATCTCATCACCCTCTCAAATACCTTGATAATATGAGAGGTGAGTGAGATCGGACAGTAGTTCACTGCAAGGGACTTATTTCCCTTTTTGAAGACTGGGACAACGGACTGGCACAGAAAGTTTTCAGGAATATAGCCACTGTCCAGTGAGTTCCTCCACAGATTAGCGAGAGGAGATGCAAGTTGGTGTCGACACACCTTCAGGACACAAGCAGGGAACCCATCGGGGCCTACTGCTGAATTGTGTTTAGTTTCTTTTATTGCTGCTAAGACATCGGGATGCCAAACGTTATATTCAATATAGTGTGTTGGGGACTAACATCACTGATACAGCCCAGATCAGCCATATCAGGATTGCTGAAAACAGAACAGTATTGTTTCTGCAGTATCTCACCCATGGTTTTAGCATTATCTTGGAGAGTGCCATTTTCAGCAATTAGAGGGCCAACAGTGGAGCCAGTCCTTTTCAATATGTGCAAGATCATGATTGATCGCTTTCTAGGCATGAAGATCCATGGTGCCAAATGGATGAACTGGAGAGATGTCATTGGGTTTGCTTTTTGGATGGTGGAATCTCAGATCATGGAGAACCATGTCATAGTCTGAGAGTAGAGTTTTTCCACTGCAATATTGTGGATAGTGTCAATGTGATTACTGAACATTAGGTCCAAGACGTTTTTGTGGCACCTTGTTGGTTCGAGCACAAGTTGGGCCAGGAAAAACTCATCCGTGAAGTCAAGAAGTGATTCTACTGCCTCCTTGTCAAGGGTTGAGGAGGAAAAACCTTGTATCAAGCTGCCTGTGGACCAGTTAACACCGGGGAGGTTGAAGTCCCCCATTATTAAGATGTTGCCAGGGTGACACTGCTAGATAAAACACTTTATGCTGTTAAGACATTCCTTGAAGCATGGTAGAGGCATTTGGGTTACAGTCCAACTACTAAGTTGTTGGTTTTACTGTACACAGTGACTGCTTCACAGTATCTAGTGGAAAATATGTTCTTAGCCTGTGTCGAAAAAGAATCATGTACAAAAATGGCAGTTCCACCCTTTCTTCTTCTTGCACGATCTGCACGGATAGTTTTGAAATTCTTCACTTTCACCTCAGCTTCCAAGTGGAGGGGATTGAGATGGGTTTCAATAAGAACAAAGAAAGGGATGTGGTTAGGATGGTCATCAACCCAATCCTCAAGAAATTTAATCTTCCATTTTTTTTTCCATATATATATATATATATTCATTTCATTTTACGTCCACTTTTCCCTGCTTGCAAGGGTGGGACGGGAACTGATTCTGGCTTGATTTCTACAGCTGGATGCCCTTCCTAACACCAACCTCATTTACAGAGGGCTGGGTGCTTTTTTGCCGTGGCACCTCCACGACCACTTTGCAGTGGAATGATATGGACCCTAGTCCCTATCATCTCATTTCTACAGCTGAGTAAACTGGAGCAATGTGAAATAAAATGTCTTGCTCAAGGAAACAACACATCACCCGGTCTGAGAATTGAACTCACAACCTTTCGATTGCAAGGCCAATGCTCTAACCACTAAGCCATGTGCCTCCATATATATATATATTGTTATACTTGGGGAGAGTCATATTGTTGTAATACTATTGCCAGAAATAATAACAGAACACACTCACTATTTGGTTGGTTTTCTTTTTCACTTCTGCATCTTTTATATCTCCATAGTTAATTCATTTGGCCATCAATGTTTATCATTGACTGACCAACAGTCAAAAATACAGATATAAATATATATATATATAACCAAACAGTGAGTGTGTTCTGTTATTATTTCTGGCAATAGTATTACAACAATATGACCCTCCCCAAGTATAACAATATTTGTTTTGACATGATTTCATATCAAAAACTCGCAAAACAAATATCTAGATATGTACATATATATATATGTCTGTGTGTGTATATATATATATATATATATATATATATATATACATGTGTGTGTGTGCATATGTATATGTATATATATATATATATATATACATATGCATGTATGTATATGTAGCCTCAGCACATGTTTGCGCATCATCAGTCACAGTACACCCAGCCATCTGTGTAGTGGGCTGCCTCACCAATGGAACTTGTCCTTTCCACAAAAAGTTGAAGAGCAGATGTTCCAATTTTGTGAGGTGCACACAGGCAATGCATGATGTTTAGATGGTAATAGATGACGGATGTGATGTACCCAATCACTACCACTGCCCAACCTTTCAGGGATAGCTTCCTCTCGATCCATTTCAAGATAAGAATGGCCACCCTGCTCATTACTTCATCCCAGTTTTTATCCACCTAAAGGTCTGGTCCAAACTAGACCCTGAGCAACTTCCCTGGCCTGTCCATTTAGTGTTTGACGACACTATGGAACAGCATGGATTTGCCTCTCCAGGTGCTGAGCTGCAAACCCACATCAGTTTTGCTTCTGTCAACCTTTTATATTCTTCTTAGAAGGTGTGGATTTCCAAGGTGTTTAACACCATCACAGTGATGTTGTCTGCATATACCAACACAGCCCTTCCCAGAATTCCCTGCAACAGCTCCAGCTTCTGCAGTAATGGCTCAAAAGTCAATACGTACAGAAGGGAGGAGAGAGGGCACCCTTGACGGACTGATCACATGATCTGAAATGTTTCTGAAAGTTGGCCATTTACTTTGACCACCGAGCAGATGCCGCTGTGCATTGCAGTGATCCAGCATCTGAGGACTGGACCAAAGCCAGCTGCCTTAAGGACAGCCTCCAGGTATCAATGGTCAACCCTATCAAAAGCTTTTGATTGATCTAAATTGATCATAGCCCTAGAGAAATTGTGTTTACTCCCTATGATGTATTGCATGAGGTGGAGGTTGTCGTGTATGGACCTGGTCAGGATTGCACAAGTTTGTACCTCCTCTACCAGATGCTCAACAACAAGCACCAAGCTCTTTGCTAATGCCTTGGCCCAAATCTTAAACTCTGTGATAGTGGATGCGTTTGAAAGGGTTGAAGACAACTATTTTCCTCTTTGTATTATGACAGTTTTTCCATTGTTTTTATAGATGTAGTCTTGTCAACTGGTACAGAAATATCTATAAGGTTACATGTCCGATCTGTTTTGTTTTTTATGATATCTGGTCTGTTGGCAGCCGTTTCTCGGTTGGTTATCACAGGCATATCCCACAAGATGGATATGTTGCCCTTTTCCATGACTGTTTTTGGTTGATGTTCATATCATTTGTTAGAAGTTTGGATGTCATGAGAGCGGCAGAGCATCCAGTGCACATATTTGGCAATGCGGTTGTGTCTTTCGATATAGTCAGTTTTTGCCAGCTCTGAACACCCGGAGATAACATGATCCACCGTTTCTTCATGTTTGTAGTATATTCTGCATAGAGTGTTAGTCCCATCTTTCACTATTCTGTGTCTATAGGCCCGAGTGTTTAGAGATTGGTCTTGTGCAGCAACTAAGAGTCCCTCGGTCTCTGCTTTCAAACCAACACTTCTGAGCTAGGATAGCGAGCTATGCTGATCGATATCATTGTCAGAAAGTAGTTCTGCAAATCTACCATGTAGTGATTTTGCCTTCCATATACAGTTTAATTCCTCTGTTTAGAGTTTCTTTGCTTTGATCTTCACAGTCATAGCTAGCTGTGCAGCACTCTGTTGTTGTTTTTCTATGGGTATGTCTGGTTCCATGTTCAGTTTTTACCTAAATTTTCTTGCCTCTTTTGTTATTGAGTGTAATTTCTTAATTCGTTCATGCTTGAGTACTATTATTATTATCTAGCGGGGACCACTGCCAGTTCAAGATAAATTCTATAGGCATGATAATGCTGTCAGACAGTCTGACTGAGATGCACGCAGAGCGATGAAACCGTTTTGCACATACTCGTCCAGTGCCCGTGTATTGCTGACTTATGGAGTTATGTCTAACAATAATTGTCGCATGTGGGACGGATCTGGTTATCGACCAAGTTTATAGTGAAGATTCTTTTAACTGGGAAGAGCAGGCAGTTTTCCTCTGTCTGATAGCTGTAGCGAAAGAGATTGTGTGACTGAAAGGTCTAAAGACAGACACTTTCCTCTTCAGTCAAACCCTTGTCAACTTTTTCAAGTTCCACTTGGAAAGGAAGATAAGGGTGGAGAGAGAAGTGCTGCCACCCAGAACATTTTTTAAAAGGTGGGTGATTGTTGCGAGGATGGCCCGTGTGAATGGATCCACTCTGAACATGGGCATGTAAGCTGGTAAGATGGAGGGAGAGAGGAGCATCCTCCTAGGGTGCTCTTAGAGATGAGGGTGGGTTGGGATTTGTGGGGTTCCTAACATCACCCCTGGGGGGTATCCTCCCCATTGGGAAATTCTGTTGTTCATATTTTTTTTTATTTAATTGTTTTGATAATTTTTCTTTACTCGATTGCATGTAAACCCCCACTCTCCCCATCTTAGTATTGTCTTCTGTGGTTAGCCCTGGTGGTCAATAAAGAAAACAATATTATTGTGACACCCTCATTAACTTTTTCAGGTTTCACCTGAAAAGGAAAATCAGAGTGGAGAGGGAAGTGCTGCCGTCCAGCCAGTTTGTTGAAAGGTGGGTGAGAGAGGCAAGAATGGCCTGTGTGAATGAGCCTACCCTGAGCGTGTGCCTGTAGGATCATAGGAGAAAAGCTGGAAGAGGGCACTTGCCCTAACTGTGGCTTTTTTGTGGGCTTTCTCCACGAGCAACCCTCGGAAGTTTCCCCCCTATTGGGGAATTTGTCATTGTTTCTTTTTTGTCACATACTCTGTTTTTGTGTTTTACACTCAGAAATGCCCATTTGTACCGTCCTGTGATGTCCTTAATGTTATACTTTGTGTCAACCCTTGTGGTTAATAAAGAAAGCATTATTATTATTATAAAAATATTTACATGCACAAAGCCCACATCGTACCGTCCTGTGCCATCTGTAATGTTTTTTTTATGTCAGCCCTTGTGGCCAATAAAGAAATCATTATTATTATTATTATTATTATTAGTCCTCTTCAGAATATGAAGATTTGACATATAGGAGGAGTCAGTATTTAACTCCAAATATCAAGATATATAGAAATGTCACAGCCTATAAATATAACAAAAACAAAGAAATGTGTTTAAAATGGAAGTTAACTGCCTTTTCTTTTCTTTTTTAATCATCATCATTGTTTAACATCCATTTTTCCAAATAAGCATGGGTTAGACGTGTTGTCCTGTTGTGAGACAAGTCAGATCAGATGACCATGTCTTGGATTCTATGGCTGGATGCCCTTCCTAACGCCAACCACTCTACAGTGTGGACTGGATGCTTTTGTTGTGGCATCAAAACAACAACTTTAAAGTGTGGGCTAGGTGCTCTTTTGTCATGGCACCAATATGAGCACTTTAAATGGTAGACTAGAGGCTTTTGTTGTGTCACCAGTATGGCTACCTTATGGGATGGGCTGAGTGCTTCTAGCCGTTTCAGCAGCATTGTAGGAGTGTGTGTTCATCTTTCCTTGCTTGTATACATGGGTTGATTGGAGAGGGGGTGTCTTAGAAGTGGAATGTGAGGGCTCTGGTATCCGGGTGGGAGAGTCCATGAATGATGTAAAAACTTTTCGGTGCCAGGCTAAAGGTCATGGATTCCTAGTGGATACATTGCAAATGAGGGTCGTTCTGCTGGAGCCCAAATGTAGTAGGTGTTGATGACATCATCTGTTTGTTGAGCTATGGCCACAGCCTCATAGTCAAAACCCTCCATTATCGAGGCTATGTATGTGTTAGAGACAATAGGGGCTGTAAAAAGTGCATCAGCAACTGGGTTGCTTTTCCCAGCTATGTGCTGAATGTCCATAGTGTACTCAGAAATGGTTGATAACTGTTGCTGCTGAAATGTAGAACATGGCTCACCTGATTATAGCAAAGGTGAGTGGTTTGTGGTCTGTCAACATTGTGAAGGTTCGACCTTCCCCAAAATAGGGAAATTATCAGACTCCTACATGAGAAGCTAACAGTTCCCTGTCAAAAACATTATATTTCTGTTTAGGGGGTTGTCGACTGAAGAAAGCTAGAGGTTGCCACAGATTATTGATGCATTGTTCCAAAACATCTTGTACGAACCATACCTCAGCTTGGTTTGGCCAGAATTGTCAGAGCTTAAGAGCGATGGCATTTTCATTTGTCATAATTACATGTTTTGTTTGTTCTTAGCTTTAATGAAACTATACATAAAATAACAACAAACAGTGATTTGTTGAACTGTTATTTATTGGATGACAAACATTGACAAACGTAAGGAAGAGCGACATACTCCTAAAGTTCAGATCTTGTTACCTGCCTCACCAAAAATTCCTTTTTTGCTGAGCTGTTGAATAACAAGTCCACAGTAAAGATCCACCATCAACAATTCATCTTCTACAAACTCACAGGAAATGCCCTCCAACCCCATCTTCATTTATATATGTATCTATTTATCTATTTGTTTATTTATTGTTTGTTTGTTTTTCCAACAATGTGTTCGATCTGAGCATAAAAGTCTATTTCATCAAAATTCTTCTTCTCTATCTGGAGTGACTCTGATCTCTGAGCTCTGCACTTTATTGAGTAACATTACTCCAAAGACCCTTCCGAGGAACCCCATTTCAGCTGCTTGTATTCGCGATCATATTCTTTCAGTTGTTAACTAAGATTCAAGACCAGGGTTGGCAGGAATAACGAATTGAAGATAGCGAGTTTGGCTTTTACACCTACCACTCTTCTGATTACCAAATGTCAAAGCTGGTTCATTACTGCACCAGCTCTTGCAATTCTTGCACTTAATTCAGCCTCCTGCATTTCATTAGTTGTGGACATGGCCCTGACATACTTGAACTTTCCCACCTGCTTCAGTGAAACTCCATTCACATGTAGAGTGCACTGTACATGCTTCCTTGAGAGGACAAGTGTCTCAGTCTTCACCGCACTTAGTTTCATTCCTGCCATGCAGCACTCGACATCAAACATATCAAGAGCATGTTGGAAATTACCTTCTGATAAGTTAAGTAATACCACGTTGTCTGCAAATTCCAGCTGACTGATCCTACACCTACCAGTTTTGATACCACTTCTTGCCTGGCTTCACATGTCAATCCTGTTCATGAAGATTGTGAACAGGAGAGGTGACAGTACACACCCTTGGCGGAGTCTGATTCCCACATTGAATGGTTTCGATTTAGCACCATTTATCCAAACACAAATACTTGGGTATTCATATAGTGACATCAAGGTAACAAGAAGCTGTCCATCAATCCCATACTCCTGCAGAACCTTTCACAGTATTTTCTGTGGTCATATGCATTTTTTGGAATGTGGTCATATGCATTTTTTTCAAGGTCAATGAAGCAAGCATACACCTCTTGGTAATACTCCCTTGATTTTTCAAAGATCTGCCACAATGTGAATATTTGGTTGACTGTGCTGTGTCCAAGGTAAAAACCACTGTGTTCATCAGCTAGCTTAGAATTGATAATTCCCTTACATCTCCTTGCCAAACACCAAGCATAGACTTTACCAGGTGCAGAGAGGTGCTTAACAAGGAGACCCTTCTATAATTAGAGCAGTCTCTCTTGTCACCCTTTCTGAAAATTGGGATTATCACTCCCTATTGCAATTGCTTAGGTGCTTTTCCAGAGATCCAGGTCACCCAACACACATGAATTAGCCAGAGAATACTTTCTTTATTTAAGGCTTTTAACATCTCAGACCAAATTTCATCCTCCCTAGCGACCTTGCCACATTTGAAGTCTTTAATTGCTCTTGTGACTTCAGCCTCCAAGAGAGTAGTTAACATTCCCAGATGCACCCCATGTACATCAGAGGATACTGTTACAACTGGCTTTAGGAGATAAAAAAAATATTCTCTCCACCTTACAAGGCCGCACCTCTCTAATGAGAGGAGAACCCTAGATGTGTTCCTGATAGCAGGTGTGGAGGAGGATTTCTTATTACAAAGGTGGCAAATGGTCTCCTTTATTTGATGATCTGAAGTCAGATTCCAGCTTAACCCCAAATCCTTCCATGTCTTTACTTTGGATGCCTTTATTGTCTCTGCTGTGACTTTTCATGTCTGCTTGGACCACAAGTGCAAGAAGGACTTTTTCCAAGTCAAGCTTTGTAGGCCTCCTTCTTTGACCTCTTGATTGAACAATGAGGTCCTCCTTCCACCCAGTGCCACACCAAGCCACTTTTGCTAACAGCATATAATAGCCGAAGCAGAAACTGCTGAGCTAAACAGTTTCCACTCTGTTTCAACATCCTCAATTTACCCAGGGAGTTTTCTGAATTTGGATGCAATAGTACCTGCATACCTGGTCCTGACTTCCTTATCCCCTAACACTTCCCACTTTATCCTGTAGGTCGACTTGGGTCTGCCAGTGGCTTCCTTGGCTTTAGGAAGTCTCAAGCTGCAAATAACTAGATGGTGATCAGTTGACAGCTCTGCCCCTCTCTTACCATGAACATCCAGCACAAAATCGAAGAAATCAAATATAATAACAAAATCAATTATTCATTTCTGTCCCTGATTCCCCTTATACCATGTGTATAAGAAGGTGTTCATAATAGAGGGCCCATTACTAGAACAGAAAACTAATAAGGCCTCTCTATTTGTATTCAACTCCATCTTAACTACATCTAATACTGCAGTGACTTCATCAAGGGAAGATCTTTATTCAGATCCCTTGTTTGGTGCATAAACTTGCACCACCCACAGAAAGCTATCTTTCAGCCTAAACTTCATGAAGCATATCCTCCCTCTGAATGAGATCCTGTTTATAACACATTCTGACAGCTTGTGGATATCTCTATTCCTGTGTACTGATAGCTGGCACAACATCCAAATCTACAGATTCTTGAGAAAACCCTGACTATATCTAGCAGATAACATCTGCCCCCCCCCCCCACTAGTTCCTGCTTCTTACCTGTAAGGGTTGCAGTGCTCCAGATCCCAAATGGTCCTGGTTTTCTCCCTTCCAAACACGCACTGGGGCCTTGGGATACGCCATCTTTGTGTATATTGCCAGCTTTTGAAGTATTAGATGTAGAATGTAATATATTTGTTTTAATAGGCTCTTCTACCTAAGGCCTGAACACGACCTTTGTTAACCTGTGTGAAGGACGATACGGTATGATTCTTTTTGTTGCCATTAACCATATTGCAGTGTTTCTGGTAGTCTTACTCGCACCAGTCACCAGTCTGGTACTTTTCTCAGACCCGCGAAGACTAGACATTTTTAGAGTGGCCTTTACTTGCCTTGTAGCTACATCACTGGGTTGTGAGAACTTTCTTCGGAGCTAAAAGGTGTTACCCTTGCTCTATCTCCCCTAGTAGTTTACCGCTGCTGGTCCGGAGTTACTTATTCGTCAGGCAAGTGTCCAATTATATCACAACTTACCATCATACCTGGTGACAGTATCGCTATCCGCCACCTGCGACCCGTTCTCTGGCAGATCATCTCTGCCGAGAAGTCTATTTTATCAAAGTTAACCAAATAAACAAACGACAACAGTCCAGGGGAGATCACTCTAACCCACTAACTCGAAGCCTCGTGTTTAAAAATGGCTGACAACGAAGTGATTCAAAACGGTCCGCTGGTTATTTCTGCCAAACAACATGTACAAAAAGTTTTTACTGGAGGTAATCTTTTTTTAGAGCTTAGACTATTACTTAATAATACGAATAATCTGTTATTTTCTCTATTATAATTTGATCCACTCTTTTTATATTGTACACGTGTTTATGCTGGGAATCGATGTATTGCAAGAGGTAAGATGTCACCATAACGTGTCTTTGGGCAATGGCCGGTCGGCAGCTGAAATTGGTAAAGAAAGAAAAAACCCCAGCTGAAATACATATTAATTGATACTGAACGAAGAGGATATATAACGGATGCCCTGGACAGTTTATATGATTCAGCCCGTTTCTAGCTCATGCAAAGTGGAAACTGCGAAACGGTTTCTAACCTATATTAAAGTCAATCAATACATTTTACGTTTCTGATAATATTGAGGCTGGCATGAATATCACCACTTCCCATAGTCTCTCTCTCTCTCTCTACGAATATACTGGGTCTTTACACCTTGTCAAAACAAAACAATATTATATATTACGAAGATTGCGGTCGCTGTGTGAGACATCCTAAAGAAATAACCTCGAATCCAGTGCTTATAGTAGCCAAAACATGGACGGGTTAGCCATAGGATACAAATCACTAACTTTATTGACAACGGACATACACACTGTAATGGCGGAACTGGACACCTGGCATGAGTGTTTCTTTGGTTTGATCAGAAGATCGGCTGAGTTGAGATATGATGATTATATATATATATGTGTGTGTGTTGATCCCGAGTGAAATCGAGATAACCACAGTAAATACATAAGTAGAGTAAGAACAACAAAAATTTAATATATAAATGGCTTCTACAGGACTAGAACTGTTTCATTCGTATAAAATCATCAGGTATTGCTAATGGTTTCATACGAATGAAACAGTTCTAGTCCTGTAGAAGCCATTTCTATATTAATGTCCGTTGTATATATATATATATATATAACGAAGGAAGTGTGGTAAGGAACCAGATTGACCATAACGCACCAGAGTACTCAATACTTAGGGTAGTAGAGTGGGTAATAGGAAAATATTTAACCCCGACGGCAGAGCTCAAGCCGTTTCGACAGCTATTTCTGGACTCAGAATAGCCGTCGAAACGGCTTGAGCTCTGCCGTCGGAGGTTAAACATTTTCCTATAGAAGTAGTAACACAACAGTTAGTTCACCATACCGAGTTTCTAAAAACAGTAGGAGGGTGGCATGAGTCCTTGTGTATGTAATTAAGTTTTTCGTTTAGTTTATTGAAGGGTCTGAAGGTATGTGTGCGAAGGTCTAAATTTATGTCTGAGAAATCTACGCTAGAGAGGTTGGTAGCTACCGTTATCATAAGTCCGAACTCATTAAAAGTAGAAATTAAATGTTACTACGGCGATACCAAACTCATCCCATGGACTGAGTGCTCTACCACTACGGATATTACCTTCCAGTGTTCTACCCCTCTCTCTTTCTATATATATATATATAGAAAGAGCGAGAGAGGGGTAGAACATTATTTTCATTTAAATATATATATATATATATGTAGAAGTTATATTTAATTTATTGGGATACAACAAGCAAATATTTTTACAACTGATATAAAGCACTCAACAAATTATTGGAGTAAAAATACGATATATTAACAAATGGAAACTATATTTATAAAACCATATTTATTTCATTATACATAAATATGGTTTTATAAATATAGTTTCCATTTGTTAATATATCGTGTATATATATATATATATATATATATATATATATATATATATATATATATATATATATATATATATATGTGTGTGTGTGTGTAAAAGGTAAACAGAAATAACAACACAATCGGTACAGTATATGGAAGGAATATATTAGGTTAACGCTTGATATAGCAGGAAGAGGGTCTTAACGTTTCGGACGCTAATCCTTCATCAGGAGAAAGAATGAGAAATAAGATAGATTGAGGGGACGAACGGGTTGGAATGGGAAAAAATGTCTTTAGATAAAAATAACAGGTCCATTCATGTTGGCATCTCTTGCAAAACTGTTGGTGCTGGCGTTCTGTGTATGATTTATTTTTTAGAAAAGTGAATGATGGAGCGCATTTTCTTTTGCTATCAACTAATCTAACCTTCAAGATTCTGGCAATCAAAGAACGGAGGAAGTTTCCCCTACACCTTTTTGCCGCATGTTATCAAAGAGTAGGACCTCTAAACCCGTTGGAAATGACTAGATTTCTAGAAAAAAGTAGGGTGAAAGAGTGCGAAAAGACCATCGGAGTTTCGCAGATCTACACGTTTGATGGGAAATAATTATCTTACCTTGTTTTTTTTCTGCAACTCTTAGATGTTTGCAGTTGACATTTTCTCTGGAAAACGAAAACCTTCACCATAAAACTAACCTTTAACCTGACCCCAAAACTAACCCTAACCATACCCCTAAATCCAACTCTAACCCTAATCCTGGAAAAAAAAGTTGATAACAAGCATTGGAGAGCCTGCTCCAACAGAACTATGATCAAAAGCAGCTATCTGTTATTTAACCCTAGGTCAGGCCTACTCCAACAGAACTATGATCAAAGGCAGCTATCAGTTATTTAACCCCAGGTCAGGCCTACTCCAGCAGAACTATGATCAAAGGCAGCTATCTGTTATTTAACCCTAGGTTAGGCCTGCTCCAGCAGAATTATAATCCAAAGCAGCTTGTTTTTGTTTAGCCCCAGGTCAGGCCTGTTTGAAAAGAACTATGATGAAAGACATTCTATCTTGTCTTTTTACCCAATGTATTCATCCATGCTCTTATGATGGTAGAGTGAGATTTAATTTTTATTTACATTGTAAATTTATATTTAAAATACGTTTTTAATGTATATATTTATTTATATCACAAAATATAGATCAAAATAAATTATCTCAACCATAAATAGCTCCATGAACATAATCCAAATATTCAGAGCTTCATTTATAAAAATATTATTTAGGCATAATAATATATATAGTGTAGTAAAACAAAGCATACTAAGAAAAAATACATTTAATTGCAAACGCAATTCTACTTAGATTATAATTGGTAAATTCAATCATAAAATCATAATTGCTTAGACTGCAGTTTTGGATGACAAAGAAAAAATACCAATCACCATAATTAAAATGGTTAATTTGTACATTAAGACAATCATCCTTTTCACAGCCTTCACAAGAAGATTCAAATAAATTAACTTGTGTTGGTAACGATGTCAAGAAAATGACTAATTTTACAGCTAAAAAACGCACAAGTATTAAAAGAAAAACGTGTTTTTTGCTTCAAAATTTTCTTATATATATTTATATGAAGTAGGGTACTCAAGTACAGACAATACTATTACAGCCAGTTGCTATAAAATAGCTTATAAAAATTGGGCAAAAACCCTTAGAGTTGGAAAAATGTTGCCAGAAGAATTCCAATGGCAACATTTTTCTGTCTTTAAGGGTCTTTATCTGATTTTTATAAGCTATTTTATAGCAACTGACTGTAATTGCAGTTATTTCCTGCACTGGAGCACCCTATAATATATTTATCTCCTCAGTTCTTTGTAAGTTCAAAAATTCAAGCTTCACCCATGACATTAGTTTATATATATAAATATAACAACCTCCCCTGTACACTTGGTAGAACGTGAGACCATACATAAGTGAGACAACAGATCCAAGGCTTGTCTCGGAGACCATTAGCCACTGCTTCTGTACTGACTTGGTCTATGTAGAACCGTCCAACCTGGGGATTAAGATAGTAAGAATTACTTTCTGGTTTTCTAGGTGGTAGCCATCATTTTTCTGATTATCTTGGTAGTGCCAAGGAGGCCTACGTTTTGCACAGGTTCTATGCCAAGATCAAATCTAATTTGTTGCAAAGTTTTCGAAGGATTACCTGTAATACATCCTAGTGCTCCTATAATTATTGGTAACAGTATTACCTTATGTACTTCACCCTTCCATACTTTCACAATTTTTTTTTCTTTATCTTTTATTCTTGTGTCATTATTATTATTATTATGGAGATCCAAGAGCTGTTAGTTAAGAGAGCCTTTACCGATGGTGGTCAGGGTGAATCATGTTTTGTAGGGTGTCCTTGACTGATAGCTGTCCCCACTGCTCACTATTTAATGACAATTCCTTTCTCATTGTTTTTGTTATTTCATTTTACACAACCAAATTGGCTGTGGTTGTATCTTCTTGTCCTTGTACAGTCTTAAACACCATTATGTACAGTCCTAAACACCATTATGTCCTGGTAAGTCCTAAACACCATTATATGCTGGTACAGTCCTAAACACCATTAAGTCCTTGTACCGTCCTAAACGTCATTATATCGTAGTACAGTCCTAAACACCATTAAGTCCTTGTACAGTCCTAAACACCATTATATCCTAGTACCGTCCTAAATGTCATTATATCCTAGTATAGTCCTAAACACCATTATATCCTTCTACAGTCCTAAACACCATTAAGTCCTTCTACAGTCCTAAACACCATTATATCCTTCTACAGTCCTAAACACCATTATATCCTAGTATAGTCCTAAACACCATTATATCCTAGTATAGTCCTAAACACCATTAAGTCCTTTACAGTCCTAAACACCATTATATCCTCGTACAGTCATAAACACCACACCATTATATCCTAGTACAGTCATAAACACCATTATATCCTAGTACAGTCCTAAACACCATTATATCCTTCTACAGTCCTAAACACCATTTTCTCCTCGTACAGTCATAAACACCATTATATCCTTCTACAGTCCTAAACACCATTATGTCAACAAATAATTAAAAAATGATTGTTAAACAGAATTGGTAGAGCATCAGACTTGTGGAATTTAGTTATGAGTCGTTAGTCTTTATGAGTCTTTATGTTCTGAATTCAAATCCTGCTGAGGTCAACTTTGCATTTCATCCTTCTGGGATCAATAAAATAAAGTACCAGTCTTGTACTGGGGCCAATTTAATAGGCCAACCCCTTCCCTAATTTACTGGCCTTGTGCCTGAATTAGAAACCATTATTATTATACTTACTGAGTTCAAATCCCGCCGAGGTTGACTTTGCCTTTCATCCTTACGGGGTCGATAAAATAAAGTACCAGTAATGCACTGGGTAATTGCTGGCTTTGTGCCTAAAGTAGAAACAATTACTATTATACTTACTGTTGTGGTGTTGATTCAGTTGTGGATGCAGCATAGCAGAATGGTGATGAGGTTTGCTTCACAATCATTAAGTCCTGAGTTCAATCCCATTGTGTGGCATCTTGGGCAAGTTTCATTTACCATAGCCTCAGGTCAACTCATTCCTTGTGAGTGAAATTGGATACACAGAAACTGTTTGGAAGCCCATCTGAGAGACTGTACTTATAAATTCCTAGGGCCAGCCATGTCACACACTGTGTTATGCTGAAAATCCCTGAAAATTATGTTATGAGTACACAGGTCTGTGGAATGCTCAGCCACTTACATGTTTGTTAATTTTGTGAGCAGAGTGAACCATATATCAAACAAATGGAACACTCATCGTCCCAACTGATGAAGGTCCATTCCATTGATTCAGGTGACTCCATTATCTATTCAAATTTAGAAATCCCTATTATTAATCATCATCATCATTATTGTTGCTGTTGTTACTAATGTAGAGCATTACCTGCAAACTTATAAAGGACAAACTGTGATTTTTGTCATGTCAGCAACATGACCACCTTACAGGGTGGACTGGGCACTTTTTGTTGTGTAACCAACACAACCACTTTACAGTGTGGACTGGGTGCTTTTTTTCTCATGTCACCAGTATGACCACCTTACAGGGTAGACTGGGTGCTTTATTTTTCATGTCACCAACTTTACCACTATGCAGTCTATCTATATATAGACTATATATATATATAGAGAGAGAGACTATATATATTTGTTTTGCAAGGTTTTTGATATGAAATCGTGTGTCGAAACAAATACTGTTATACTTGAGGAGGGTCATATTGTTGTAATAATATTGCCAGAAATAATAACAGAACACACTCACTGTTTGGTTGGTTTTCGCTTCTGTATCTTTTATAGTTAATTTATTTGGCAATCAATGTTTATCATTGATTGACCAACGGTTAAAAATACAGATATAAATATATATATATAGTCTATCAAAGTTTTTTCGTTGCACATCTGCAACATCATCAGTGGTACTATTATGTTTCCTCCTGTTGTATTGTATTGTCTACGCCATTTTTATTTCATCTATTTATTTGTTTCTTCTTGTCTCTGTCTCTGCGCATGCGTTTACATGTGTGTATAATATTTGGTGTTTGTGTTTGTGTTGAACAAAGATAGAATACAAAAACACACGAACACAAACACCAAACATTATACACACACGCATGTGCAGAGAAAGAGACAAGAAGAAATAAAATAAAAATGTATATATATATATGGTCTATATATATATATAGTCTGTCTCTCTCTATATATATATCTCCACTCTGTACAGTTATATTTCTTATGTCTTACTGCTCTTTATTTATACTCTATGTTTGTATTTCAGCTGGGAAGAGACGTGTAGCTAATAAGATACCAGATGAAATCCTCAAAGATCCTCAACTACAAGCTGCTATTGATGAAGTAAATAACTTTTCTTATTGGTTTCAATCAATGGACTGTGGTCATGCTAAATTATTTGTCATAGTTTATTTCATTTGACTCCTACAAACATTCAAATCTGCCCTTGTGCTTCAATTTAATACAAACACATATAAAAAGAAAATATCAAAATATATGTAAAACCTTTAGTTAGTACATTTGTACAAGATGACCTCTGTAGTGTTGGTGCCACTATATCTCTTTGGTACACTCTGTTGAGTCATTGGTATTCAACTAGTAACAACATAGGGTAGGGAAAGCTTTTCAATCACATCAAGGATATGAAAATTTCTCTAGTACTGGTGCCACAATAAGATGCACCCAGTACATTGGTTAGCTTTAGAAATGGCATCTAGCAGTAGAAACCATGCTCAAACCAATACTGTCCTCACTCCATTAGGACAGTATTGACATAAAACTCACTATGTTGAGGCACCCATGACAATCTTGCTTCAGTGGGAAGAATCCCATGACAAAACTTTGATTTTTAATCTGATGACGATGATGATGATGATTTTTATTTATTTGTTGTTTTTTTTTATAATCTTTTACCAGCTTCCAAAGAATTACAATTTTGAAATTTATAAATCTATTTGGAGAATCCGAAGCACTGAATCTAAGAGGGGTGAGTTGGAATTTACTTTGAAACCACATAGCTTTAGGTTCATTACCACTGCAAGACGTCTTTTATATGCCTAGGTTATCTAACACTTTGTGAGTGGAATTTGGTAGACAGAAGCCCATCAGGTATGTGTGTGTGTGTGTCTATATCTTTATTTGTTTTTGAAGGTGTGTGGCCTAGTGGTTAGGTTGTTTGATTGATAATTCTCTGTGGCATGTTATGTTCTTGAGCAAGACACTTTATTTCATGTTGCTCCAGTCCAGTCAGCTGGCAAAAATGAGTTGTACCTGTAATTCAAAGGGCCAGTCCCTGAGAATTAAGTGTCTGTGGAATGTTTAATCACTCATTAATTTCATGAGCAGACTCCTCCATTGATTCAATCAACTTGAACTCTCGTTATTGGAACCAATGGAGTTCCAACATTTATTTATTGTCATAAATGTTTTAACACATTGATTACCTATTCCTCATGAATGCCTTTATTTTTTCTTCCAGTTGCTCTCCAGTTCCCTGAAGGTCTCCTTATATATGCTTGTGTTATTTCTGATATTATCAAACAGTATGTATTATTTGTAGCATCATTTTAAACATATTTTCATTTATTTACTTTTTTTATACCAGCCTGGCTAAAACTGCCTCTGGTTCCATGAAACAAAACCACCCATTTTATAGGGTTCCTATTTAAGTTAAAATCTTGCAACATAATTCTATATACCATATATACTTGAATATAAGCCAAGAAATATGTGACCAAAAGATCAATGGTAAAATGGTGGGGTCGGCTTATATTCGAGGTCAATATTTTGCTGATTTTCACTAACTTCAAATTCTACATAAATAAGGTACTAAAATATCTGTAGTGATTATTTTACAATGAACCACTACATTTACATCATCATTGGTGCTATTCATGCATTCCTTTGAAAATATTTTTTACAAATATTATATTTACTAGCAGAAAACCACCCTTCCGGTGGTTTTCTACTAGTGTGTATAGTGGGCATATTGATATTATACGCAATATAAACGTTATGATATAAAGATGCAAATATATGAACGTTTATATAAGTGTTATAATATAACGTCTGTTATATCATAACCGGAAGTATTGAGATTTGAAAATTTTTAAAGAAGTGAATCTTAAATATATAAGAATATTTATTCTTTAATCAACAGCTACGAAATTGAATACATAAATTATGCAATATTCATTATTTATTCAATTCCTCACTTTATTATATTATGATAATTTGAACTTTTTAATACATAAATACCCCCTATACATGCATACGCGCACATACAGCCATGCACATATGCACACGCACATACATATTTTTCTCTGAATTAATAATACTTTTTCTTTCAATCTTACTTTAGATTTTATTTTATAGCTCTCGCTGCTCATTCTTTCATTTTCTCGCTCTACCTCCCCTTTCTGTCATTTGCTGGCTCTCACCCTCTTCTACTCTATCAATCCCTATACAAAGTTTTCTTATTCGATCTCTTGCTTTCAAAGTACTCCTAGCATATGATTGGCCAGAAGTAAATAAAAAATTTGAGAAATTTGTTGGAACTAAATGGAAACTCATTTCACAATGGAGTTGTGAAATGAAAACTGTATTCTAAATGACACTTATAAAGGATAAAGATCCCATAACCCCTTGTGGAGTTGTAGAGGCACTGTTATATGGTGTGTCTAGCGCACTTTTAAACCTTGCAGAACCCAACCCTCTCCAAGTCTGAACATAGCTGATTTTTCCTATAGAGGAAGAGTCAGCCCCAGTACTGCACTGGTACTTTTTTTATCGACCTTGAAAGGATGAAAGGCAAAGTTGACCCCTGTGGAATTTGAACTCATAGCACACAATAAGGTGGGACAGATACCGTAAAGCATTCTACCCAACGTTTTAATGGCTCTGCCACTTCGCCGCCTATAAATGACACTTAAAACATTTTAAACGTCAAAATATTAAAACTTCCTGAATATATTTCATATTCATGTCATCTGTACATATGTTGATCAACTACATTGGCTTATAGACTGGCTTTCAATTGTTCCCATTTATCAGACACAATAGGGAGTTGGCTTATAGACTGGCTTTCAATTGTTCCCATTTATCAGACACAATAGGGGGTTGGCTTATAGACTGGCTTTCAATTGTTCCCATTTATCAGACACAATAGGGAGTTGGCTTATAGACTGGCTTTCAATTGTTGCCATTTATCAGACACAATAGGGAGTTGGCTTATAGACTGGCTTTCAATTGTTGCCATTTATCAGACACAATACGGGGTTGGCTTATAGACTGGCTTTCAATTGTTCCCATTTATCAGACACAATAGGGGGTTGGCTTATAGACTGGCTTTCAATTGTTGCCATTTATCAGACACAATAGGGAGTTGGCTTATAGACTGGCTTTCAATTGTTCCCATTTATCAGACACAATAGGGTGTTGGCTTATAGACTGGCTTTCAATTGTTGCCATTTATCAGACACAATAGGGGGTTGGCTTATAGACTGGCTTTCAATTGTTGCCATTTATCAGACACAATAGGGAGTTGGCTTATAGACTGGCTTTCAATTGTTCCCATTTATCAGACACAATAGGGGGTTGGCTTATAGACTGGCTTTCAATTGTTGCCATTTATCAGACACAATAGGGGTTGGCTTATAGACTGGCTTTCAATTGTTCCCATTTATCAGACACAATAGGGGGTTGGCTTATAGACTGGCTTTCAATTGTTCCCATTTATCAGACACAATAGGGGGTTGGCTTATAGACTGGCTTTCAATTGTTGCCATTTATCAGACACAATAAGGAGTCGGCTTATAGACTGGCTTTCAATTGTTGCCATTTATCAGACACAATAGGGGGTTGGCTTATAGACTGGCTTTCAATTGTTGCTATTTATCAGACACAATAAGGGGTTGGCTTACAGACTGGCTTTCAATTGTTCCCATTTATCAGACACAATAGGGGGTTGGCTTATAGACTGGCTTTCAATTGTTCCCATTTATCAGACACAATAGGGGGTTGGCTTATAGACTGGCTTTCAATTGTTGCCATTTATCAGACACAATAGGGGGTTGGCTTATAGACTGGCTTTCAATTGTCGCCATTTATCAGACACAATAGGGGGTTGGCTTATAGACTGGCTTTCAATTGTTGCCATTTATCAGACACAATAGGGCGTTGGCTTATAGACTGGCTTTCAATTGTTGCCATTTATCAGACACAATAGGGGGTTCGCTTATAGACTGGCTTTCAATTGTTGCCATTTATCAGACACAATAGGGGGTTGGCTTATAGACTGGCTTTCAATTGTTCCCATTTATCAGACACAATAGGGGGTTGGCTTATAGACTGGCTTTCAATTGTTCCCATTTATCAGACACAATAGAGGGTTGGCTTATAGACTGGCTTTCAATTGTTCCCATTTATCAGACACAATAGGGGGTTGGCTTATAGACTGGCTTTCAATTGTTCCCATTTATCAGACAATAGGGGGTTGGCTTATAGACTGGCTTTCAATTGTTGCCATTTATCAGACACAATAGAGGGTTGGCTTATAGACTGGCTTTCAATTGTTCCCATTTATCAGACACAATAGGGGGTTGGCTTATAGACTGGCTTTCAATTGTTCCCATTTATCAGACACAATAGGGGGTTGGCTTATAGACTGGCTTTCAATTGTTCCCATTTATCAGACACAATAGAGGGTTGGCTTATAGACTGGCTTTCAATTGTTCCCATTTATCAGACACAATAGGGGGTTGGCTTATAGACTGGCTTTCAATTGTTCCCATTTATCAGACAATAGGGGGTTGGCTTATAGACTGGCTTTCAATTGTTGCCATTTATCAGACACAATAGGGGGTTGGCTTATAGACTGGCTTTCAATTGTTCCCATTTATCAGACACAATAGGGGGTTGGCTTATAGACTGGCTTTCAATTGTTCCCATTTATCAGACACAATAGGGGGTTGGCTTATAGACTGGCTTTCAATTGTTCCCATTTATCAGACACAATAGAGGGTTGGCTTATAGACTGGCTTTCAATTGTTCCCATTTATCAGACACAATAGGGGGTTGGCTTATAGACTGGCTTTCAATTGTTCCCATTTATCAGACACAATAGGGGGTTGGCTTATAGACTGGCTTTCAATTGTTCCCATTTATCAGACACAATAGAGGGTTGGCTTATAGACTGGCTGTCAATTGTTCCCATTTATCAGACACAATAGGGGGTTGGCTTATAGACTGGCTTTCAATTGTTCCCATTTATCAGACAATAGGGGATTGGCTTATAGACTGGCTTTCAATTGTTGCCATTTATCAGACACAATAGGGGGTTGGCTTATAGACTGGCTTTCAATTTTTGCGATTTATCAGACACAATAGGGGGTTGGCTTATAGACTGGCTTTCAATTGTTCCCATTTATCAGACACAATAGGGGGTTGGCTTATAGACTGGCTTTCAATTGTTGCCATTTATCAGACACAATAGGGGGTTGGCTTATAGACTGGCTTTCAATTGTTGCCATTTATCAGACACAATAGGGAGTTGGCTTATAGACTGGCTTTCAATTGTTGCCATTTATCAGACACAATAGGGGTTTGGCTTATAGACTGGCTTTCAATTGTTGCCATTTATCAGACACAATAGGGGGTTGGCTTATAGACTGGCTTTCAATTGTTCCCATTTATCAGACACAATAGGGGGTTGGCTTATAGACTGGCTTTCAATTGTTCCCATTTATCAGACACAATAGGGGGTTGGCTTATAGACTGGCTTTCAATTGTTGCCATTTATCAGACACAATAGGGGGTTGGCTTATAGACTGGCTTTCAATTGTTCCCATTTATCAGACACAATAGGGGGTTGGCTTATAGACCGGCTTTCAATTGTTGACATTTATCAGACACAATAGGGGGTTGGCTTATAGACTGGCTTTCAATTGTTGCCATTTATCAGACACAATAGGGAGTTGGCTTATAGACTGGCTTTCAATTGTTGCCATTTATCAGACACAATAGGGGGTTGGCTTATAGACTGGCTTTCAATTGTTCCCATTTATCAGACACAATAGGGGGTTGGCTTATAGACTGGCTTTCAATTGTTGCCATTTATCAGACACAATAGGGGGTTGGCTTATAGACTGGCTTTCAATTGTTGCCATTTATCAGACACAATAGGGGGTTGGCTTATAGACTGGCTTTCAATTGTTGCCATTTATCAGACACAATAGGGGGTTGGCTTATAGACTGGCTTTCAATTGTTCCCATTTATCAGACACAATAGGGGTTGGTTTATAGACTGGCTTTCAATTCTTCCCATTTATCAGACACAATAGGGGGTTGGCTTATAGACTGGCTTTCAATTGTTCCCATTTATCAGACACAATAGGGGGTTGGCTTATAGACTGGCTTTCAATTGTTCCCATTTATCAGACACAATAGGGGGTTGGCTTATAGACTGGCTTTCAATTGTTGCCATTTATCAGACACAATAAGGAGTCGGCTTATAGACTGGCTTTCAATTGTTGCTATTTATCAGACACAGTAGGGGGTTGGCTTATAGACTGGCTTTCAATTGTTGCTATTTATCAGACACAATAGGGGATTGGCTTACAGACTGGCTTTCAATTGTTCCCATTTATCAGACACAATAGGGGGTTGGCTTATAGACTGGCTTTCAATTGTTCCCATTTATCAGACACAATAGGGGGTTGGCTTATAGACTGGCTTTCAATTGTTGCCATTTATGAGACACAATAGGGGGTTGGCTTATAGACTGGCTTTCAATTGTCGCCATTTATCAGACACAATAGGGGGTTGGCTTATAGACTGGCTTTCAATTGTTGCCATTTATCAGACACAATAGGGCGTTGGCTTATAGACTGGCTTTCAATTGTTGCCATTTATCAGACACAACAGGGGGTTGGCTTATAGACTGGCTTTCAATTGTTGCCATTTATCAGACACAATAGGGGGTTCGCTTATAGACTGGCTTTCAATTGTTGCCATTTATCAGACACAATAGGGGGTTGGCTTATAGACTGGCTTTCAATTGTTCCCATTTATCAGACACAATAGGGGGTTGGCTTATAGACTGGCTTTCAATTGTTCCCATTTATCAGACACAATAGAGGGTTGGCTTATAGACTGGCTTTCAATTGTTCCCATTTATCAGACACAATAGGGGGTTGGCTTATAGACTGGCTTTCAATTGTTGCCATTTATCAGACACAATAGGGGGTTGGCTTATAGACTGGCTTTCAATTGTTGCCATTTATCAGACACAATAGGGGGTTGGCTTATAGACTGGCTTTCAATTGTTCCCATTTATCAGACAATAGGGGGTTGGCTTATAGACTGGCTTTCAATTGTTGCCATTTATCAGACACAATAGGGGGTTGGCTTATAGACTGGCTTTCAATTGTTGCCATTTATCAGACACAATAGGGGGTTGGCTTATAGACTGGCTTTCAATTGTTCCCATTTATCAGACACAATAGGGGGTTGGCTTATAGACTGGCTTTCAATTGTTGCCATTTATCAGACACAATAGGGGGTTGGCTTATAGACTGGCTTTCAATTGTTGCCATTTATCAGACACAATAGGGGGTTGGCTTATAGACTGGCTTTCAATTGTTCCCATTTATCAGACACAATAGGGGGTTGGCTTATAGACTGGCTTTCAATTGTTCCCATTTATCAGACACAATAGGGGGTTGGCTTATAGACTGGCTTTCAATTGTTGCCATTTATCAGACACAATAGGGGGTTGGCTTATAGACTGGCTTTCAATTGTTCCCATTTATCAGACACAATAGGGGGTTGGCTTATAGACTGGCTTTCAATTGTTGACATTTATCAGACACAATAGGGGGTTGGCTTATAGACTGGCTTTCAATTGTTCCCATTTATCAGACACAATAGGGGTTGGTTTATAGACTGGCTTTCAATTCTTCCCATTTATCAGACACAATAGGGGGTTGGCATATAGACTGGCTTTCAATTGTTCCCATTTATCAGACACAATAGGGGGTTGGCTTATAGACTGGCTTTCAATTGTTGCCATTTATCAGACACAATAGGGAGTTGGCTTATAGACTGGCTTTCAATTGTTGCCATTTATCAGACACAATAGGGGGTTGGCTTATAGACTGGCTTTCAATTGTTCCCATTTATCAGACACAATAGGGGGTTGGCTTATAGACTGGCTTTCAATTGTTGCCATTTATCAGACACAATAGGGGGTTGGCTTATAGACTGGCTTTCAATTGTTGCCATTTATCAGACACAATAGGGGGTTGGCTTATAGACTGGCTTTCAATTGTTGCCATTTATCAGACACAATAGGGGGTTGGCTTATAGACTGGCTTTCAATTGTTCCCATTTATCAGACACAATAGGGGTTGGTTTATAGACTGGCTTTCAATTCTTCCCATTTATCAGACACAATAGGGGGTTGGCTTATAGACTGGCTTTCAATTGTTCCCATTTATCAGACACAATAGGGGGTTGGCTTATAGACTGGCTTTCAATTGTTGCCATTTATCACACAATAGGGGATTGGCTTATAGACGGGCTTTCAATTGTTGCCATTTATCAGACACAATAGGGAGTTGGCTTATAGACTGGCTTTCAATTGTTGCCATTTATCAGACACAATAGGGGGTTGGCTTATAGACTGGCTTTCAATTGTTCCCATTTATCAGACACAATAGGGGGTTGGCTTATAGACTGGCTTTCAATTGTTGCCATTTATCAGACACAATAGGGGGTTGGCTTATAGACTGGCTTTCAATTGTTGCCATTTATCAGACACAATAGGGGGTTGGCTTATAGACTGGCTTTCAATTGTTGCCATTTATCAGACACAATAGGGGGTTGGCTTATAGACTGGCTTTCAATTGTTCCCATTTATCAGACACAATAGGGGTTGGTTTATAGACTGGCTTTCAATTCTTCCCATTTATCAGACACAATAGGGGGTTGGCTTATAGACTGGCTTTCAATTGTTGCCATTTATCAGACACAATAGGGGTTTGGCTTATAGACTTGCTTTCAATTGTTCCCATTTATCAGACACAATAGGGGGTTGGCTTATAGACTGGCTTTCAATTGTTGCCATTTATCAGACACAATAGGGGGTTGGCTTATAGATTGGCTTTCAATTGTTCCCATTTATCAGACACAATAGGGAGTTGGCTTATAGACTGGCTTTCAATTGTTCCCATTTATCAGACACAATAGGGGGTTGGCTTATAGACTGGCTTTCAATTGTTGCCATTTATCAGACACAATAGGGGGTTGGCTTATAGACTGGCTTTCAATTGTCGCCATTTATCAGACACAATAGGGGGTTGGCTTATAGACTGGCTTTCAATTGTTGCCATTTATCAGACACAATAGGGCGTTGGCTTATAGACTGGCTTTCAATTGTTGCCATTTATCAGACACAATAGGGGGTTTGCTTATAGACTGGCTTTCAATTGTTGCCATTTATCAGACACAATAGGGGGTTGGCTTATAGACTGGCTTTCAATTGTTCCCATTTATCAGACACAATAGGGGGTTGGCTTATAGACTGGCTTTCAATTGTTCCCATTTATCAGACACAATAGAGGGTTGGCTTATAGACTGGCTTTCAATTGTTCCCATTTATCAGACACAATAGGGGGTTGGCTTATAGACTGGCTTTCAATTGTTGCCATTTATCAGACACAATAGGGGGTTGGCTTATAGACTGGCTTTCAATTGTTGCCATTTATCAGACACAATAGGGGGTTGGCTTATAGACTGGCTTTCAATTGTTCCCATTTATCAGACAATAGGGGGTTGGCTTATAGACTGGCTTTCAATTGTTGCCATTTATCAGACACAATAGGGGGTTGGCTTATAGACTGGCTTTCAATTGTTCCCATTTATCAGACACAATAGGGGGTTGGCTTATAGACTGGCTTTCAATTGTTGCCATTTATCAGACACAATAGGGGGTTGGCTTATAGACTGGCTTTCAATTGTTGACATTTATCAGACACAATAGGGGGTTGGCTTATAGACTGGCTTTCAATTGTTGCCATTTATCAGACACAATAGGGAGTTGGCTTATAGACTGGCTTTCAATTGTTGCCATTTATCAGACACAATAGGGGGTTGGCTTATAGACTGGCTTTCAATTGTTCCCATTTATCAGACACAATAGGGGGTTGGCTTATAGACTGGCTTTCAATTGTTGCCATTTATCAGACACAATAGGGGGTTGGCTTATAGACTGGCTTTCAATTGTTGCCATTTATCAGACACAATAGGGGGTTGGCTTATAGACTGGCTTTCAATTCTTCCCATTTATCAGACACAATAGGGGGTTGGCTTATAGACTGGCTTTCAATTGTTCCCATTTATCAGACACAATAGGGGGTTGGCTTATAGACTGGCTTTCAATTGTTGCCATTTATCACACAATAGGGGATTGGCTTATAGACGGGCTTTCAATTGTTGCCATTTATCAGACACAATAGGGAGTTGGCTTATAGACTGGCTTTCAATTGTTGCCATTTATCAGACACAATAGGGGGTTGGCTTATAGACTGGCTTTCAATTGTTCCCATTTATCAGACACAATAGGGGGTTGGCTTATAGACTGGCTTTCAATTGTTCCCATTTATCAGACACAATAGGGGGTTGGCTTATAGACTGGCTTTCAATTGTTCCCATTTATCAGACACAATAGGGGGTTGGCTTATAGACTGGCTTTCAATTGTTCCCATTTATCAGACACAATAGGGAGTTGGCTTATAGACTGGCTTTCAATTGTTGCCATTTATCAGACACAATAGGGGGTTGGCTTATAGACTGGCTTTCAATTGTTCCCATTTATCAGACACAATAGGGGTTGGCTTATAGACTGGCTTTCAATGGTTCCCATTTATCAGACACAATAGGGGGTTGGCTTATAGACTGGCTTTCAATTGTTCCCATTTATCAGACACAATAGGGGGTTGGCTTATAGACTGGCTTTCAATTGTTCCCATTTATCAGACACAATAGGGAGTTGGCTTATAGACTGGCTTTCAATTGTTGCCATTTATCAGACACAATAGGGGGTTGGCTTATAGACTGGCTTTCAATTGTTCCCATTTATCAGACACAATAGGGGTTGGCTTATAGACTGGCTTTCAATTGTTCCCATTTATCAGACACAATAGGGGGTTGGCTTATAGACTGGCTTTCAATTGTTCCCATTTATCAGACACAATAGGGGGTTGGCTTATAGACTGGCTTTCAATTGTTCCCATTTATCAGACACAATAGGGGGTTGGCTTATAGACTGGCTTTCAATTGTTCCCATTTATCAGACACAATAGGGGGTTGGCTTATAGACTGGCTTTCAATTGTTCCCATTTATCAGACACAATAGGGGGTTGGCTTATAGACTGGCTTTCAATTGTTGCCATTTATCAGACACAATAAGGAGTTGGCTTATAGACTGGCTTTCAATTGTTGCTATTTATCAGACACAATAGGGGGTTGGCTTATAGACTGGCTTTCAATTGTTGCTATTTATCAGACACAATAGGGGGTTGGCTTATAGACTGGCTTTCAATTGTTCCCATTTATCAGACACAATAGGGGGTTGGCTTATAGACTGGCTTTCAATTGTTGCCATTTATCAGACACAATAGGGGGTTGGCTTATAGACTGGCTTTCAATTGTCGCCATTTATCAGACACAATAGGGGGTTGGCTTATAGACTGGCTTTCAATTGTTGCCATTTATCAGACACAATAGGGCGTTGGCTTATAGTCTGGCTTTCAATTGTTGCCATTTATCAGACACAATAGGGGGTTCGCTTATAGACTGGCTTTCAATTGTTGCCATTTATCAGACACAATAGGGGGTTGGCTTATAGACTGGCTTTCAATTGTTCCCATTTATCAGACACAATAGGGGGTTGGCTTATAGACTGGCTTTCAATTGTTCCCATTTATCAGACACAATAGAGGGTTGGCTTATAGACTGGCTTTCAATTGTTCCCATTTATCAGACACAATAGGGGGTTGGCTTATAGACTGGCTTTCAATTGTTGCCATTTATCAGACACAATAGGGGGTTGGCTTATAGACTGGCTTTCAATTGTTGCCATTTATCAGACACAATAGGGGGTTGGCTTATAGACTGGCTTTCAATTGTTCCCATTTATCAGACAATAGGGGGTTGGCTTATAGACTGGCTTTCAATTGTTGCCATTTATCAGACACAATAGGGGGTTGGCTTATAGACTGGCTTTCAATTGTTGCCATTTATCAGACACAATAGGGGGTTGGCTTATAGACTGGCTTTCAATTGTTCCCATTTATCAGACACAATAGGGGGTTGGCTTATAGACTGGCTTTCAATTGTTGCCATTTATCAGACACAATAGGGGGTTGGCTTATAGACTGGCTTTCAATTGTTGCCATTTATCAGACACAATAGGGAGTTGGCTTATAGACTGGCTTTCAATTGTTGCCATTTATCAGACACAATAGGGGTTTGGCTTATAGACTGGCTTTCAATTGTTGCCATTTATCAGACACAATAGCGGGTTGGCTTATAGACTGGCTTTCAATTGTTCCCATTTATCAGACACAATAGGGGGTTGGCTTATAGACTGGCTTTCAATTGTTCCCATTTATCAGACACAATAGGGGGTTGGCTTATAGACTGGCTTTCAATTGTTGCCATTTATCAGACACAATAGGGGGTTGGCTTATAGACTGGCTTTCAATTGTTCCCATTTATCAGACACAATAGGGGGTTGGCTTATAGACTGGCTTTCAATTGTGGACATTTATCAGACACAATAGGGGGTTGGCTTATAGACTAGCTTTCAATTGTTGCCATTTATCAGACACAATAGGGAGTTGGCTTATAGACTGGCTTTCAATTGTTGCCATTTATCAGACACAATAGGGGGTTGGCTTATAGACTGGCTTTCAATTGTTCCCATTTATCAGACACAATAGGGGGTTGGCTTATAGACTGGCTTTCAATTGTTGCCATTTATCAGACACAATAGGGGGTTGGCTTATAGACTGGCTTTCAATTGTTGCCATTTATCAGACACAATAGGGGGTTGGCTTATAGACTGGCTTTCAATTGTTGCCATTTATCAGACACAATAGGGGGTTGGCTTATAGACTGGCTTTCAATTGTTCCCATTTATCAGACACAATAGGGGTTGGTTTATAGACTGGCTTTCAATTCTTCCCATTTATCAGACACAATAGGGGGTTGGCTTATAGACTGGCTTTCAATTGTTCCCATTTATCAGACAATAGGGGGTTGGCTTATAGACTGGCTTTCAATTGTTCCCATTTATCAGACACAATAGGGGGTTGGCTTATAGACTGGCTTTCAATTGTTCCCATTTATCAGACAATAGGGGGTTGGCTTATAGACTGGCTTTCAATTGTTCCCATTTATCAGACAATAGGGGGTTGGCTTATAGACTGGCTTTCAATTCTTCCCATTTATCAGACACAATAGGGGGTTGGCTTATAGACTGGCTTTCAATTGTTCCCATTTATCAGACAATAGGGGGTTGGCTTATAGACTGGCTTTCAATTGTTCCCATTTATCAGACACAATAGGGGTTTGGCTTATAGACTGGCTTTCAATTGTTCCCATTTATCAGACACAATAGGGGGTTGGCTTATAGACTGGCTTTCAATTGTTGCCATTTATCAGGCACAATAGGGGGTTGGCTTATAGACTGGCTTTCAATTGTTCCCATTTATCAGACACAATAGGGGGTTGGCTTATAGACTGGCTTTCAATTGTTGCCATTTATCAGGCACAATAGGGGGTTGGCTTATAGACTGGCTTTCAATTGTTCCCATTTATCAGACACAATAGGGGGTTGGCTTATAGACTGGCTTTCAATTGTTGCCATTTATCAGGCACAATAGGGGGTTGGCTTATAGACTGGCTTTCAATTGTTCCCATTTATCAGACACAATAGGGGGTTGGCTTATTGACTGGCTTTCAATTGTTGCCATTTATCAGACACAATAGGGGGTTGGCTTATAGACTGGCTTTCAATTGTTGCCATTTATCAGACACAATAGGGGGTTGGCTTATAGACTGGCTTTCAATTGTTCCCATTTATCAGACACAATAGGGAGTTGGCTTATAGACTGGCTTTCTATTTTTGCCATTTATAAGACACAATAGGGGGTTGGCTTATAGACTGGCTTTCAATTGTTCCCATTTATCAGACACAATAGGGGGTTGGCTTATTGACTGGCTTTCAATTGTTGCCATTTATCAGACACAATAGGGGGTTGGCTTATAGACTGGCTTTCAATTGTTGCCATTTATCAGACACAATAGGGGGTTGGCTTATAGACTGGCTTTCAATTGTTGCCATTTATCAGACACAATAGGGGGTTGGCTTATAGATTGGCTTTCAATTGTTCCCATTTATCAGACACAATAGGGGTTGGCTTATAAACTGGCTTTCAATTCTTCCCATTTATCAGACACAATAGGGGATTGGCTTATAGACTGGCTTTCAATTGTTCCCATTTATCAGACAATAGGGGGTTGGCTTATAGACTGGCTTTCAATTGTTCCCATTTATCAGACACAATAAGTGGTTGGCTTATAGACTGGCTTTCAATTGTTGCCATTTATCAGACACAATAGGGGTTTGGCTTATAGACTGGCTTTCAATTGTTCCCATTTATCAGACACAATAGGGGGTTGGCTTATAGACTGGCTTTCAATTGTTCCCATTTATCAGACACAATAGGGGGTTGGCTTATAGACTGGCTTTCAATTGTTCCCATTTATCAGACACAATAGGGAGTTGGCTTATAGACTGGCTTTCAATTGTTGTCATTTATCAGACACAATAGGGGGTTGGCTTATAGACTGGCTTTCAATTGTTCCCATTTATCAGACACAATAGGGGTTGGCTTATAGACTGGCTTTCAATTGTTCCCATTTATCAGACACAATAGGGGGTTGGCTTATAGACTGGCTTTCAATTGTTGCCATTTATCAGACACAATAGGGGGTTGGCTTATAGACTGGCTTTCAAATGTTGCCATTTATCAGACACAATAGGGAGTTGGCTTATAGACTGGCTTTCAATTGTTGCCATTTATCAGACACAATAGGGGGTTGGCTTATAGACTGGCTTTCAATTGTTCCCATTTATCAGACACAATAGGGGGTTGGCTTATAGACTGGCTTTCAATTGTTCCCATTTATCAGACACAATAGGGGGTTGGCTTATAGACTGGCTTTCAATTGTTGCAATTTATCAGACACAATAGGGAGTTGGCTTATAGACTGGCTTTCAATTGTTGCCATTTATCAGACACAATAGGGGGTTGGCTTATAGACTGGCTTTCAATTGTTCCCATTTATCAGACACAATAGGGGGTTGGCTTATAGACTGGCTTTCAATTGTTGCCATTTATCAGACACAATAGGGGGTTGGCTTATAGACTGGCTTTCAATTGTTGCCATTTAACAGACACAATAGGGGGTTGGCTTATAGACTGGCTTTCAATCCTTCCCATTTATCAGACACAATAGGGGGTTGGCTTATAGACTGGCTTTCAATTGTTCCCATTTATCAGACAATAGGGGGTTGGCTTATAGCCTGGCTTTCAATTGTTCCCATTTATCAGACACAATAGGGGTTTGGCTTATAGACTGGCTTTCAATTGTTCCCATTTATCAGACACAATAGGGGGTTGGCTTATAGACTGGCTTTCAATTGTTGCCATTTATCAGACAATAGGGGGTTGGCTTATAGACTGGCTTTTAATTGTTCCCATTTATCGGACACAATAGGGAGTTGGCTTATAGACTGGCTTTCAATTGTTGCCATTTATCAGACACAATAGGGGGTTGGCTTATAGACTGGCTTTCAATTGTTCCCATTTATCAGACACAATAGGGGTTGGCTTATAGACTGGCTTTCAATTGTTCCCATTTATCAGACACAATAGGGGATTGGCTTATAGACTGGCTTTCAATTGTTGCTATTTATCAGACACAATAGGGGGTTGGCTTATAGACTGGCTTTCAATTGTTCCCATTTATCAGACACAATAGGGGGTTGGCTTATAGACTGGCTTTCAATTGTTCCCATTTATCAGACACAATAGGGGGTTGGCTTATAGACTGGCTTTCAATTGTTCCCATTTATCAGACAATAGGGGGTTGGCTTATAGACTGGCTTTCAATTGTTGCCATTTATCAGACACAATAGGGGGTTGGCTTATAGACTGGCTTTCAATTGTTGCCATTTATCAGACACAATAGGGGGTTGGCTTATAGACTGGCTTTCAATTGTTCCCATTTATCAGACACAATAGGGGGTTGGCTTATAGACTGGCTTTCAATTGTTCCCATTTATCAGACACAATAGGGGGTTGGCTTATAGACTGGCTTTCAATTGTTGCCATTTATCAGACACAATAGGGAGTTGGTTTATAGACTGGCTTTCAATTCTTCCCATTTATCAGACACAATAGGGGATTGGCTTATAGACTGGCTTTCAATTGTTCCCAGTTATCAGACAATAGGGGGTTGGCTTATAGACTGGCTTTCAATTGTTCCCATTTATCAGACACAATAGGGGGTTGGCTTATAGACTGGCTTTCAATTGTTGCCATTTATCAGACACAATAGGGGGTTCGCTTATAGACTGGCTTTCAATTGTTGCCATTTATCAGACACAATAGGGGGTTGGCTTATAGACTGGCTTTCAATTGTTCCCATTTATCAGACACAATAGGGAGTTGGCTTATAGACTGGCTTTCAATTGTTGCCATTTATCAGACACAATAGGGGGTTGGCTTATAGACTGGCTTTCAATTGTTCCCATTTATCAGACACAATAGGGGTTGGCTTATAGACTGGCTTTCAATTGTTGCCATTTATCAGACACAATAGGGGGTTGGCTTATAGACTGGCTTTCAATTGTTGCCATTTATCAGACACAATAGGGGGTTGGCTTATAGACTGGCTTTCAATTGTTCCCATTTATCAGACACAATAGGGAGTTGGCTTATAGACTGGCTTTCAATTGTTGCCATTTATCAGACACAATAGGGGGTTGGCTTATAGACTGGCTTTCAATTGTTCCCATTTATCAGACACAATAGGGGTTGGCTTATAGACTGGCTTTCAATTGTTCCCATTTATCAGACACAATAGGGGGTTGGCTTATAGACTGGCTTTCAATTGTTCCCATTTATCAGACACAATAGGGGGTTGGCTTATAGACTGGCTTTCAATTGTTCCCATTTATCAGACAATAGGGGGTTGGCTTATAGACTGGCTTTCAATTGTTGCCATTTATCAGACACAATAGGGGGTTGGCTTATAGACTGGCTTTCAATTGTTGCCATTTATCAGACACAATAGGGAGTTGGCTTATAGACTGGCTTTCAATTGTTGCCATTTATCAGACACAATAGGGGGTTGGCTTATAGACTGGCTTTCAATTGTTGCCATTTATCAGACACAATAGGGAGTTGGCTTATAGACTGGCTTTCAATTGTTGCCATTTATCAAACACAATAGGGGGTTGGCTTATAGACAGGCTTTCAATTGTTGCCATTTATCAGACACAATAGGGGGTTGGCTTATAGACTGGCTTTCAATTGTTCCCATTTATCAGACATAATAGGGAGTTGGCTTATAGACTGGCTTTCAATTGTCTCTATTTATCAGACACAATAGGGGGTTGGCTTATAGACTGGCTTTCAATTGTTCCCATTTATCAGACACAATAGGGGGTTGGCTTATAGACTGGCTTTCAATTGTTCCCATTTATCAGACACAATAGGGGTTTGGCTTATAGACTGGCTTTCAATTGTTGCCATTTATCAGACACAATAGGGAGTTGGCTTATAGACTGGCTTTCAATTGTTGCCCTTTATCAGACACAATAGGGGGTTGGCTTATAGACTGGCTTTCAATGGTTGCCATTTATCAGACACAATAGGGGGTTGGCTTATAGACTGGCTTTCAATTGTTGCCATTTATCAGACACAATAGGGGGTTGGCTTATAGACTGGCTTTCAATTGTTGCCATTTATCAGACACAATAGGGGGTTGGCTTATAGACTGGCTTTCAATTGTTCCCATTTATCAGACACAATAGGGGGTTGGCTTATAGACTGGCTTTCAATTGTTCCCATTTATCAGACACAATAGGGGGTTGGCTTATAGACTGGCTTTCAATTGTTGCCATTTATCAGACACAATAGGGAGTTGGTTTATAGACTGGCTTTCAATTCTTCCCATTTATCAGACACAATAGGGGATTGGCTTATAGACTGGCTTTCAATTGTTCCCAGTTATCAGACAATAGGGGGTTGGCTTATAGACTGGCTTTCAATTGTTCCCATTTATCAGACACAATAGGGGGTTGGCTTATAGACTGGCTTTCAATTGTTGCCATTTATCAGACACAATAGGGGGTTCGCTTATAGACTGGCTTTCAATTGTTGCCATTTATCAGACACAATAGGGGGTTGGCTTATAGACTGGCTTTCAATTGTTCCCATTTATCAGACACAATAGGGAGTTGGCTTATAGACTGGCTTTCAATTGTTGCCATTTATCAGACACAATAGGGGGTTGGCTTATAGACTGGCTTTCAATTGTTCCCATTTATCAGACACAATAGGGGTTGGCTTATAGACTGGCTTTCAATTGTTGCCATTTATCAGACACAATAGGGGGTTGGCTTATAGACTGGCTTTCAATTGTTGCCATTTATCAGACACAATAGGGGGTTGGCTTATAGACTGGCTTTCAATTGTTCCCATTTATCAGACACAATAGGGAGTTGGCTTATAGACTGGCTTTCAATTGTTGCCATTTATCAGACACAATAGGGGGTTGGCTTATAGACTGGCTTTCAATTGTTCCCATTTATCAGACACAATAGGGGTTGGCTTATAGACTGGCTTTCAATTGTTCCCATTTATCAGACACAATAGGGGGTTGGCTTATAGACTGGCTTTCAATTGTTCCCATTTATCAGACACAATAGGGGGTTGGCTTATAGACTGGCTTTCAATTGTTCCCATTTATCAGACAATAGGGGGTTGGCTTATAGACTGGCTTTCAATTGTTGCCATTTATCAGACACAATAGGGGGTTGGCTTATAGACTGGCTTTCAATTGTTGCCATTTATCAGACACAATAGGGAGTTGGCTTATAGACTGGCTTTCAATTGTTGCCATTTATCAGACACAATAGGGGGTTGGCTTATAGACTGGCTTTCAATTGTTGCCATTTATCAGACACAATAGGGAGTTGGCTTATAGACTGGCTTTCAATTGTTGCCATTTATCAAACACAATAGGGGGTTGGCTTATAGACAGGCTTTCAATTGTTGCCATTTATCAGACACAATAGGGGGTTGGCTTATAGACTGGCTTTCAATTGTTCCCATTTATCAGACATAATAGGGAGTTGGCTTATAGACTGGCTTTCAATTGTCTCTATTTATCAGACACAATAGGGGGTTGGCTTATAGACTGGCTTTCAATTGTTCCCATTTATCAGACACAATAGGGGGTTGGCTTATAGACTGGCTTTCAATTGTTCCCATTTATCAGACACAATAGGGGTTTGGCTTATAGACTGGCTTTCAATTGTTGCCATTTATCAGACACAATAGGGAGTTGGCTTATAGACTGGCTTTCAATTGTTGCCCTTTATCAGACACAATAGGGGGTTGGCTTATAGACTGGCTTTCAATGGTTGCCATTTATCAGACACAATAGGGGGTTGGCTTATAGACTGGCTTTCAATTGTTGCCATTTATCAGTCACAATAGGGGGTTGGCTTATAGACTGGCTTTCAATTGTTGCCATTTATCAGACACAATAGGGGGTTGGCTTATAGACTGGCTTTCAATTGTTCCCATTTATCAGACACAATAGGGGGTTGGCTTATAGACTGGCTTTCAATTGTTGCCATTTATCAGACACAATAGGGGGTTGGCTTATAGACTGGCTTTCAATTGTTGCCATTTATCAGACACAATAGGGGGTTGGCTTATAGACTGGCTTTCAATTGTTGCCATTTATCAGACACAATAGGGGGTTGGCTTATAGACTGGCTTTCAATTGTTCCCATTTATCAGACACAATAGGGGTTGGTTTATAGACTGGCTTTCAATTCTTCCCATTTATCAGACACAATAGGGGGTTGGCTTATAGACTGGCTTTCAATTGTTCCCATTTATCAGACAATAGGGGGTTGGCTTATAGACTGGCTTTCAATTCTTCCCATTTATCAGACACAATAGGGGGTTGGCTTATAGACTGGCTTTCAATTGTTCCCATTTATCAGACAATAGGGGGTTGGCTTATAGACTGGCTTTCAATTGTTCCCATTTATCAGACACAATAGGGGTTTGGCTTATAGACTGGCTTTCAATTGTTCCCATTTATCAGACACAATAGGGGGTTGGCTTATAGACTGGCTTTCAATTGTTGCCATTTATCAGGCACAATAGGGGGTTGGCTTATAGACTGGCTTTCAATTGTTCCCATTTATCAGACACAATAGGGAGTTGGCTTATAGACTGGCTTTCAATTTTTGCCATTTATAAGACACAATAGGGGGTTGGCTTATAGACTGGCTTTCAATTGTTCCCATTTATCAGACACAATAGGGAGTTGGCTTATAGACTGGCTTTCAATTGTTGCCATTTATCAGACACAATAGGGGGTTGGCTTATAGACTGGCTTTCAATTGTTCCCATTTATCAGACACAATAGGGGTTGGCTTATAGACTGGCTTTCAATGGTTCCCATTTATCAGACACAATAGGGGGTTGGCTTATAGACTGGCTTTCAATTGTTCCCATTTATCAGACACAATAGGGGGTTGGCTTATAGACTGGCTTTCAATTGTTCCCATTTATCAGACACAATAGGGAGTTGGCTTATAGACTGGCTTTCAATTGTTGCCATTTATCAGACACAATAGGGGGTTGGCTTATAGACTGGCTTTCAATTGTTCCCATTTATCAGACACAATAGGGGTTGGCTTATAGACTGGCTTTCAATTGTTCCCATTTATCAGACACAATAGGGGGTTGGCTTATAGACTGGCTTTCAATTGTTCCCATTTATCAGACACAATAGGGGGTTGGCTTATAGACTGGCTTTCAATTGTTCCCATTTATCAGACACAATAGGGGGTTGGCTTATAGACTGGCTTTCAATTGTTCCCATTTATCAGACACAATAGGGGGTTGGCTTATAGACTGGCTTTCAATTGTTGCCATTTATCAGACACAATAAGGAGTTGGCTTATAGACTGGCTTTCAATTGTTGCTATTTATCAGACACAATAGGGGGTTGGCTTATAGACTGGCTTTCAATTGTTGCTATTTATCAGACACAATAGGGGGTTGGCTTATAGACTGGCTTTCAATTGTTCCCATTTATCAGACACAATAGGGGGTTGGCTTATAGACTGGCTTTCAATTGTTGCCATTTATCAGACACAATAGGGGGTTGGCTTATAGACTGGCTTTCAATTGTCGCCATTTATCAGACACAATAGGGGGTTGGCTTATAGACTGGCTTTCAATTGTTGCCATTTATCAGACACAATAGGGCGTTGGCTTATAGTCTGGCTTTCAATTGTTGCCATTTATCAGACACAATAGGGGGTTCGCTTATAGACTGGCTTTCAATTGTTGCCATTTATCAGACACAATAGGGGGTTGGCTTATAGACTGGCTTTCAATTGTTCCCATTTATCAGACACAATAGGGGGTTGGCTTATAGACTGGCTTTCAATTGTTCCCATTTATCAGACACAATAGAGGGTTGGCTTATAGACTGGCTTTCAATTGTTCCCATTTATCAGACACAATAGGGGGTTGGCTTATAGACTGGCTTTCAATTGTTGCCATTTATCAGACACAATAGGGGGTTGGCTTATAGACTGGCTTTCAATTGTTGCCATTTATCAGACACAATAGGGGGTTGGCTTATAGACTGGCTTTCAATTGTTCCCATTTATCAGACAATAGGGGGTTGGCTTATAGACTGGCTTTCAATTGTTGCCATTTATCAGACACAATAGGGGGTTGGCTTATAGACTGGCTTTCAATTGTTGCCATTTATCAGACACAATAGGGGGTTGGCTTATAGACTGGCTTTCAATTGTTCCCATTTATCAGACACAATAGGGGGTTGGCTTATAGACTGGCTTTCAATTGTTGCCATTTATCAGACACAATAGGGGGTTGGCTTATAGACTGGCTTTCAATTGTTGCCATTTATCAGACACAATAGGGAGTTGGCTTATAGACTGGCTTTCAATTGTTGCCATTTATCAGACACAATAGGGGTTTGGCTTATAGACTGGCTTTCAATTGTTGCCATTTATCAGACACAATAGCGGGTTGGCTTATAGACTGGCTTTCAATTGTTCCCATTTATCAGACACAATAGGGGGTTGGCTTATAGACTGGCTTTCAATTGTTCCCATTTATCAGACACAATAGGGGGTTGGCTTATAGACTGGCTTTCAATTGTTGCCATTTATCAGACACAATAGGGGGTTGGCTTATAGACTGGCTTTCAATTGTTCCCATTTATCAGACACAATAGGGGGTTGGCTTATAGACTGGCTTTCAATTGTGGACATTTATCAGACACAATAGGGGGTTGGCTTATAGACTAGCTTTCAATTGTTGCCATTTATCAGACACAATAGGGAGTTGGCTTATAGACTGGCTTTCAATTGTTGCCATTTATCAGACACAATAGGGGGTTGGCTTATAGACTGGCTTTCAATTGTTCCCATTTATCAGACACAATAGGGGGTTGGCTTATAGACTGGCTTTCAATTGTTGCCATTTATCAGACACAATAGGGGGTTGGCTTATAGACTGGCTTTCAATTGTTGCCATTTATCAGACACAATAGGGGGTTGGCTTATAGACTGGCTTTCAATTGTTGCCATTTATCAGACACAATAGGGGGTTGGCTTATAGACTGGCTTTCAATTGTTCCCATTTATCAGACACAATAGGGGTTGGTTTATAGACTGGCTTTCAATTCTTCCCATTTATCAGACACAATAGGGGGTTGGCTTATAGACTGGCTTTCAATTGTTCCCATTTATCAGACAATAGGGGGTTGGCTTATAGACTGGCTTTCAATTGTTCCCATTTATCAGACACAATAGGGGGTTGGCTTATAGACTGGCTTTCAATTGTTCCCATTTATCAGACAATAGGGGGTTGGCTTATAGACTGGCTTTCAATTGTTCCCATTTATCAGACAATAGGGGGTTGGCTTATAGACTGGCTTTCAATTCTTCCCATTTATCAGACACAATAGGGGGTTGGCTTATAGACTGGCTTTCAATTGTTCCCATTTATCAGACAATAGGGGGTTGGCTTATAGACTGGCTTTCAATTGTTCCCATTTATCAGACACAATAGGGGTTTGGCTTATAGACTGGCTTTCAATTGTTCCCATTTATCAGACACAATAGGGGGTTGGCTTATAGACTGGCTTTCAATTGTTGCCATTTATCAGGCACAATAGGGGGTTGGCTTATAGACTGGCTTTCAATTGTTCCCATTTATCAGACACAATAGGGGGTTGGCTTATAGACTGGCTTTCAATTGTTGCCATTTATCAGGCACAATAGGGGGTTGGCTTATAGACTGGCTTTCAATTGTTCCCATTTATCAGACACAATAGGGGGTTGGCTTATAGACTGGCTTTCAATTGTTGCCATTTATCAGGCACAATAGGGGGTTGGCTTATAGACTGGCTTTCAATTGTTCCCATTTATCAGACACAATAGGGGGTTGGCTTATTGACTGGCTTTCAATTGTTGCCATTTATCAGACACAATAGGGGGTTGGCTTATAGACTGGCTTTCAATTGTTGCCATTTATCAGACACAATAGGGGGTTGGCTTATAGACTGGCTTTCAATTGTTCCCATTTATCAGACACAATAGGGAGTTGGCTTATAGACTGGCTTTCTATTTTTGCCATTTATAAGACACAATAGGGGGTTGGCTTATAGACTGGCTTTCAATTGTTCCCATTTATCAGACACAATAGGGGGTTGGCTTATTGACTGGCTTTCAATTGTTGCCATTTATCAGACACAATAGGGGGTTGGCTTATAGACTGGCTTTCAATTGTTGCCATTTATCAGACACAATAGGGGGTTGGCTTATAGACTGGCTTTCAATTGTTGCCATTTATCAGACACAATAGGGGGTTGGCTTATAGATTGGCTTTCAATTGTTCCCATTTATCAGACACAATAGGGGTTGGCTTATAGACTGGCTTTCAATTCTTCCCATTTATCAGACACAATAGGGGATTGGCTTATAGACTGGCTTTCAATTGTTCCCATTTATCAGACAATAGGGGGTTGGCTTATAGACTGGCTTTCAATTGTTCCCATTTATCAGACACAATAAGTGGTTGGCTTATAGACTGGCTTTCAATTGTTGCCATTTATCAGACACAATAGGGGTTTGGCTTATAGACTGGCTTTCAATTGTTCCCATTTATCAGACACAATAGGGGGTTGGCTTATAGACTGGCTTTCAATTGTTCCCATTTATCAGACACAATAGGGGGTTGGCTTATAGACTGGCTTTCAATTGTTCCCATTTATCAGACACAATAGGGAGTTGGCTTATAGACTGGCTTTCAATTGTTGTCATTTATCAGACACAATAGGGGGTTGGCTTATAGACTGGCTTTCAATTGTTCCCATTTATCAGACACAATAGGGGTTGGCTTATAGACTGGCTTTCAATTGTTCCCATTTATCAGACACAATAGGGGGTTGGCTTATAGACTGGCTTTCAATTGTTGCCATTTATCAGACACAATAGGGGGTTGGCTTATAGACTGGCTTTCAAATGTTGCCATTTATCAGACACAATAGGGAGTTGGCTTATAGACTGGCTTTCAATTGTTGCCATTTATCAGACACAATAGGGGGTTGGCTTATAGACTGGCTTTCAATTGTTCCCATTTATCAGACACAATAGGGGGTTGGCTTATAGACTGGCTTTCAATTGTTCCCATTTATCAGACACAATAGGGGGTTGGCTTATAGACTGGCTTTCAATTGTTGCAATTTATCAGACACAATAGGGAGTTGGCTTATAGACTGGCTTTCAATTGTTGCCATTTATCAGACACAATAGGGGGTTGGCTTATAGACTGGCTTTCAATTGTTCCCATTTATCAGACACAATAGGGGGTTGGCTTATAGACTGGCTTTCAATTGTTGCCATTTATCAGACACAATAGGGGGTTGGCTTATAGACTGGCTTTCAATTGTTGCCATTTATCAGACACAATAGGGGGTTGGCTTATAGACTGGCTTTCAATCCTTCCCATTTATCAGACACAATAGGGGGTTGGCTTATAGACTGGCTTTCAATTGTTCCCATTTATCAGACAATAGGGGGTTGGCTTATAGCCTGGCTTTCAATTGTTCCCATTTATCAGACACAATAGGGGTTTGGCTTATAGACTGGCTTTCAATTGTTCCCATTTATCAGACACAATAGGGAGTTGGCTTATAGACTGGCTTTCAATTGTTGCCATTTATCAGACACAATAGGGGGTTGGCTTATAGACTGGCTTTCAATTGTTGCCATTTATCAGACAATAGGGGGTTGGCTTATAGACTGGCTTTTAATTGTTCCCATTTATCGGACACAATAGGGAGTTGGCTTATAGACTGGCTTTCAATTGTTGCCATTTATCAGACACAATAGGGGGTTGGCTTATAGACTGGCTTTCAATTGTTCCCATTTATCAGACACAATAGGGGTTGGCTTATAGACTGGCTTTCAATTGTTCCCATTTATCAGACACAATAGGGGATTGGCTTATAGACTGGCTTTCAATTGTTGCTATTTATCAGACACAATAGGGGGTTGGCTTATAGACTGGCTTTCAATTGTTCCCATTTATCAGACACAATAGGGGGTTGGCTTATAGACTGGCTTTCAATTGTTCCCATTTATCAGACACAATAGGGGGTTGGCTTATAGACTGGCTTTCAATTGTTCCCATTTATCAGACAATAGGGGGTTGGCTTATAGACTGGCTTTCAATTGTTGCCATTTATCAGACACAATAGGGGGTTGGCTTATAGACTGGCTTTCAATTGTTGCCATTTATCAGACACAATAGGGGGTTGGCTTATAGACTGGCTTTCAATTGTTCCCATTTATCAGACACAATAGGGGGTTGGCTTATAGACTGGCTTTCAATTGTTCCCATTTATCAGACACAATAGGGGGTTGGCTTATAGACTGGCTTTCAATTGTTGCCATTTATCAGACACAATAGGGAGTTGGTTTATAGACTGGCTTTCAATTCTTCCCATTTATCAGACACAATAGGGGATTGGCTTATAGACTGGCTTTCAATTGTTCCCAGTTATCAGACAATAGGGGGTTGGCTTATAGACTGGCTTTCAATTGTTCCCATTTATCAGACACAATAGGGGGTTGGCTTATAGACTGGCTTTCAATTGTTGCCATTTATCAGACACAATAGGGGGTTCGCTTATAGACTGGCTTTCAATTGTTGCCATTTATCAGACACAATAGGGGGTTGGCTTATAGACTGGCTTTCAATTGTTCCCATTTATCAGACACAATAGGGAGTTGGCTTATAGACTGGCTTTCAATTGTTGCCATTTATCAGACACAATAGGGGGTTGGCTTATAGACTGGCTTTCAATTGTTCCCATTTATCAGACACAATAGGGGTTGGCTTATAGACTGGCTTTCAATTGTTGCCATTTATCAGACACAATAGGGGGTTGGCTTATAGACTGGCTTTCAATTGTTGCCATTTATCAGACACAATAGGGGGTTGGCTTATAGACTGGCTTTCAATTGTTCCCATTTATCAGACACAATAGGGAGTTGGCTTATAGACTGGCTTTCAATTGTTGCCATTTATCAGACACAATAGGGGGTTGGCTTATAGACTGGCTTTCAATTGTTCCCATTTATCAGACACAATAGGGGTTGGCTTATAGACTGGCTTTCAATTGTTCCCATTTATCAGACACAATAGGGGGTTGGCTTATAGACTGGCTTTCAATTGTTCCCATTTATCAGACACAATAGGGGGTTGGCTTATAGACTGGCTTTCAATTGTTCCCATTTATCAGACAATAGGGGGTTGGCTTATAGACTGGCTTTCAATTGTTGCCATTTATCAGACACAATAGGGGGTTGGCTTATAGACTGGCTTTCAATTGTTGCCATTTATCAGACACAATAGGGAGTTGGCTTATAGACTGGCTTTCAATTGTTGCCATTTATCAGACACAATAGGGGGTTGGCTTATAGACTGGCTTTCAATTGTTCCCATTTATCAGACATAATAGGGAGTTGGCTTATAGACTGGCTTTCAATTGTCTCTATTTATCAGACACAATAGGGGGTTGGCTTATAGACTGGCTTTCAATTGTTCCCATTTATCAGACACAATAGGGGGTTGGCTTATAGACTGGCTTTCAATTGTTCCCATTTATCAGACACAATAGGGGTTTGGCTTATAGACTGGCTTTCAATTGTTGCCATTTATCAGACACAATAGGGAGTTGGCTTATAGACTGGCTTTCAATTGTTGCCCTTTATCAGACACAATAGGGGGTTGGCTTATAGACTGGCTTTCAATGGTTGCCATTTATCAGACACAATAGGGGGTTGGCTTATAGACTGGCTTTCAATTGTTGCCATTTATCAGACACAATAGGGGGTTGGCTTATAGACTGGCTTTCAATTGTTGCCATTTATCAGACACAATAGGGGGTTGGCTTATAGACTGGCTTTCAATTGTTCCCATTTATCAGACACAATAGGGGGTTGGCTTATAGACTGGCTTTCAATTGTTCCCATTTATCAGACACAATAGGGGGTTGGCTTATAGACTGGCTTTCAATTGTTGCCATTTATCAGACACAATAGGGAGTTGGTTTATAGACTGGCTTTCAATTCTTCCCATTTATCAGACACAATAGGGGATTGGCTTATAGACTGGCTTTCAATTGTTCCCAGTTATCAGACAATAGGGGGTTGGCTTATAGACTGGCTTTCAATTGTTCCCATTTATCAGACACAATAGGGGGTTGGCTTATAGACTGGCTTTCAATTGTTGCCATTTATCAGACACAATAGGGGGTTCGCTTATAGACTGGCTTTCAATTGTTGCCATTTATCAGACACAATAGGGGGTTGGCTTATAGACTGGCTTTCAATTGTTCCCATTTATCAGACACAATAGGGAGTTGGCTTATAGACTGGCTTTCAATTGTTGCCATTTATCAGACACAATAGGGGGTTGGCTTATAGACTGGCTTTCAATTGTTCCCATTTATCAGACACAATAGGGGTTGGCTTATAGACTGGCTTTCAATTGTTGCCATTTATCAGACACAATAGGGGGTTGGCTTATAGACTGGCTTTCAATTGTTGCCATTTATCAGACACAATAGGGGGTTGGCTTATAGACTGGCTTTCAATTGTTCCCATTTATCAGACACAATAGGGAGTTGGCTTATAGACTGGCTTTCAATTGTTGCCATTTATCAGACACAATAGGGGGTTGGCTTATAGACTGGCTTTCAATTGTTCCCATTTATCAGACACAATAGGGGTTGGCTTATAGACTGGCTTTCAATTGTTCCCATTTATCAGACACAATAGGGGGTTGGCTTATAGACTGGCTTTCAATTGTTCCCATTTATCAGACACAATAGGGGGTTGGCTTATAGACTGGCTTTCAATTGTTCCCATTTATCAGACAATAGGGGGTTGGCTTATAGACTGGCTTTCAATTGTTGCCATTTATCAGACACAATAGGGGGTTGGCTTATAGACTGGCTTTCAATTGTTGCCATTTATCAGACACAATAGGGAGTTGGCTTATAGACTGGCTTTCAATTGTTGCCATTTATCAGACACAATAGGGGGTTGGCTTATAGACTGGCTTTCAATTGTTGCCATTTATCAGACACAATAGGGAGTTGGCTTATAGACTGGCTTTCAATTGTTGCCATTTATCAAACACAATAGGGGGTTGGCTTATAGACAGGCTTTCAATTGTTGCCATTTATCAGACACAATAGGGGGTTGGCTTATAGACTGGCTTTCAATTGTTCCCATTTATCAGACATAATAGGGAGTTGGCTTATAGACTGGCTTTCAATTGTCTCTATTTATCAGACACAATAGGGGGTTGGCTTATAGACTGGCTTTCAATTGTTCCCATTTATCAGACACAATAGGGGGTTGGCTTATAGACTGGCTTTCAATTGTTCCCATTTATCAGACACAATAGGGGTTTGGCTTATAGACTGGCTTTCAATAGTTGCCATTTATCAGACACAATAGGGAGTTGGCTTATAGACTGGCTTTCAATTGTTGCCCTTTATCAGACACAATAGGGGGTTGGCTTATAGACTGGCTTTCAATGGTTGCCATTTATCAGACACAATAGGGGGTTGGCTTATAGACTGGCTTTCAATTGTTGCCATTTATCAGACACAATAGGGGGTTGGCTTATAGACTGGCTTTCAATTGTTGCCATTTATCAGACACAATAGGGGGTTGGCTTATAGACTGGCTTTCAATTGTTCCCATTTATCAGACACAATAGGGGGTTGGCTTATAGACTGGCTTTCAATTGTTGCCATTTATCAGACACAATAGGGGGTTGGCTTATAGACTGGCTTTCAATTGTTGCCATTTATCAGACACAATAGGGGGTTGGCTTATAGACTGGCTTTCAATTGTTGCCATTTATCAGACACAATAGGGGGTTGGCTTATAGACTGGCTTTCAATTGTTCCCATTTATCAGACACAATAGGGGTTGGTTTATAGACTGGCTTTCAATTCTTCCCATTTATCAGACACAATAGGGGGTTGGCTTATAGACTGGCTTTCAATTGTTCCCATTTATCAGACAATAGGGGGTTGGCTTATAGACTGGCTTTCAATTCTTCCCATTTATCAGACACAATAGGGGGTTGGCTTATAGACTGGCTTTCAATTGTTCCCATTTATCAGACAATAGGGGGTTGGCTTATAGACTGGCTTTCAATTGTTCCCATTTATCAGACACAATAGGGGTTTGGCTTATAGACTGGCTTTCAATTGTTCCCATTTATCAGACACAATAGGGGGTTGGCTTATAGACTGGCTTTCAATTGTTGCCATTTATCAGGCACAATAGGGGGTTGGCTTATAGACTGGCTTTCAATTGTTCCCATTTATCAGACACAATAGGGAGTTGGCTTATAGACTGGCTTTCAATTTTTGCCATTTATAAGACACAATAGGGGGTTGGCTTATAGACTGGCTTTCAATTGTTCCCATTTATCAGACACAATAGGGGGTTGGCTTATAGACTGGCTTTCAATTGTTGCCATTTATCAGACACAATAGGGGGTTGGCTTATAGATTGGCTTTCAATTGTTGCCATTTATCAGACACAATAGGGGGTTGGCTTATAGACTGGCTTTCAATTGTTGCCATTTATCAGACACAATAGAGGGTTGGCTTATAGATTGGCTTTCAATTGTTCCCATTTATCAGACACAATAGGGGTTGGCTTATAGACTGGCTTTCAATTCTTCCCATTTATCAGACACAATAGGGGATTGGCTTATAGACTGGCTTTCAATTGTTCCCATTTATCAGACACAATAGGGGGTTGGCTTATAGACTGGCTTTCAATTGTTCCCATTTATCAGACACAATAGGGGGTTGGCTTATAGACTGGCTTTCAATTGTTGCCATTTATCAGACACAATAGGGGGTTGGCTTATAGACTGGCTTTCAATTGTTCCCATTTATCAGACACAATAGGGAGTTGGCTTATAGACTGGCTTTCAATTGTTGCCATTTATCAGACACAATAGGGGGTTGGCTTATAGACTGGCTTTCAATTGTTCCCATTTATCAGACACAATAGGGGTTGGCTTATAGACTGGCTTTCAATTGTTCCCATTTATCAGACACAATAGGGGGTTGGCTTATAGACTGGCTTTCAATTGTTCCCATTTATCAGACACAATAGGGGGTTGGCTTATAGACTGGCTTTCAATTGTTCCCATTTATCAGACAATAGGGGGTTGGCTTATAGACTGGCTTTCAATTGTTGCCATTTATCAGACACAATAGGGGGTTGGCTTATAGACTGGCTTTCAATTGTTGCCATTTATCAGACACAATAGGGAGTTGGCTTATAGACTGGCTTTCAATTGTTGCCATTTATCAGACACAATAGGGGGTTGGCTTATAGACTGGCTTTCAATTGTTGCCATTTATCAGACACAATAGGTAGTTGGCTTATAGACTGGCTTTCAATTGTTGCCATTTATCAGACACAATAGGGGGTTGGCTTATAGACAGGCTTTCAATTGTTGCCATTTATCAGACACAATAGGGGGTTGGCTTATAGACTGGCTTTCAATTGTTCCCATTTATCAGACACAATAGGGAGTTGGCTTATAGACTGGCTTTCAATTGTTGCTATTTATCAGACACAATAGGGGGTTGGCTTATAGACTGGCTTTCAATTGTTCCCATTTATCAGACACAATAGGGGGTTGGCTTATAGACTGGCTTTCAATTGTTCCCATTTATCAGACACAATAGGGGGTTGGCTTATAGACTGGCTTTCAATTGTTGCCATTTATCAGACACAATAGGGAGTTGGCTTATAGACTGGCTTTCAATTGTTGCCCTTTATCAGACACAATAGGGGGTTGGCTTATAGACTGGCTTTCAATTGTTGCCATTTATCAGACACAATAGTGAGTTGGCTTATAGACTGGCTTTCAATTGTTGCCATTTATCAGACACAATAGGGGGTTGGCTTATAGACTGGCTTTCAATTGTTCCCATTTATCAAACACAATAGGGGGTTGGCTTATAGACTGGCTTTCAATTGTTGCCATTTATCAGACACAATAGGGGGTTGGCTTATAGACTGGCTTTCAATTGTTGCCATTTATCAGACACAATAGGGGGTTGGCTTATAGACTGGCTTTCAATTGTTGCCATTTATCAGACACAATAGGGGGTTGGCTTATAGACTGGCTTTCAATTGTTCCCATTTATCAGACACAATAGGGGTTGGTTTATAGACTGGCTTTCAATTCTTCCCATTTATCAGACACAATAGGGGGTTGGCTTATAGACTGGCTTTCAATTGTTCCCATTTATCAGACAATAGGGGGTTGGCTTATAGACTGGCTTTCAATTCTTCCCATTTATCAGACACAATAGGGGGTTGGCTTATAGACTGGCTTTCAATTGTTCCCATTTATCAGACAATAGGGGGTTGGCTTATAGACTGGCTTTCAATTGTTCCCATTTATCAGACACAATAGGGGTTTGGCTTATAGACTGGCTTTCAATTGTTCCCATTTATCAGACACAATAGGGGGTTGGCTTATAGACTGGCTTTCAATTGTTGCCATTTATCAGGCACAATAGGGGGTTGGCTTATAGACTGGCTTTCAATTGTTCCCATTTATCAGACACAATAGGGAGTTGGCTTATAGACTGGCTTTCAATTTTTGCCATTTATAAGACACAATAGGGGGTTGGCTTATAGACTGGCTTTCAATTGTTCCCATTTATCAGACACAATAGGGGGTTGGCTTATAGACTGGCTTTCAATTGTTGCCATTTATCAGACACAATAGGGGGTTGGCTTATAGACTGGCTTTCAATTGTTGCCATTTATCAGACACAATAGGGGGTTGGCTTATAGACTGGCTTTCAATTGTTGCCATTTATCAGACACAATAGGGGGTTGGCTTATAGATTGGCTTTCAATTGTTCCCATTTATCAGACACAATAGGGGTTGGCTTATAGACTGGCTTTCAATTCTTCCCATTTATCAGACACAATAGGGGATTGGCTTATAGACTGGCTTTCAATTGTTCCCATTTATCAGACAATAGGGGGTTGGCTTATAGACTGGCTTTCAATTGTTCCCATTTATCAGACACAATAAGTGGTTGGCTTATAGACTGGCTTTCAATTGTTGCCATTTATCAGACACAATAGGGGTTTGGCTTATAGACTGGCTTTCAATTGTTCCCATTTATCAGACACAATAGGGGGTTGGCTTATAGACTGGCTTTCAATTGTTCCCATTTATCAGACACAATAGGGGGTTGGCTTATAGACTGGCTTTCAATTGTTCCCATTTATCAGACACAATAGGGAGTTGGCTTATAGACTGGCTTTCAATTGTTGCCATTTATCAGACACAATAGGGGGTTGGCTTATAGACTGGCTTTCAATTGTTCCCATTTATCAGACACAATAGGGGTTGGCTTATAGACTGGCTTTCAATTGTTCCCATTTATCAGACACAATAGGGGGTTGGCTTATAGACTGGCTTTCAATTGTTGCCATTTATCTGACACAATAGGGGGTTGGCTTATAGACTGGCTTTCAAATGTTGCCATTTATCAGACACAATAGGCAGTTGGCTTATAGACTGGCTTTCAATTGTTGCCATTTATCAGACACAATAGGGGGTTGGCTTATAGACTGGCTTTCAATTGTTGCCATTTATCAGACACAATAGGGAGTTGGCTTATAGACTGGCTTTCAATTGTTGCCATTTATCAGACACAATAGGGGGTTGGCTTATAGACTGGCTTTCAATTGTTCCCATTTATCAGACACAATAGGGGGTTGGCTTATAGACTGGCTTTCAATTGTTGCCATTTATCAGACACAATAGGGGGTTGGCTTATAGACTGGCTTTCAATTGTTGCCATTTATCAGACACAATAGGGAGTTGGCTTATAGACTGGCTTTCAATTGTTGCCATTTATCAGACACAATAGGGGGTTGGCTTATAGACTGGCTTTCAATTGTTGCCATTTATCAGACACAATAGGGAGTTGGCTTATAGACTGGCTTTCAATTGTTGCCATTTATCAAACACAATAGGGGGTTGGCTTATAGACAGGCTTTCAATTGTTGCCATTTATCAGACACAATAGGGGGTTGGCTTATAGACTGGCTTTCAATTGTTCCCATTTTTCAGACATAATAGGGAGTTGGCTTATAGACTGGCTTTCAATTGTCTCTATTTATCAGACACAATAGGGGGTTGGCTTATAGACTGGCTTTCAATTGTTCCCATTTATCAGACACAATAGGGGGTTGGCTTATAGACTGGCTTTCAATTGTTCCCATTTATCAGACACAATAGGGGTTTGGCTTATAGACTGGCTTTCAATTGTTGCCATTTATCAGACACAATAGGGAGTTGGCTTATAGACTGGCTTTCAATTGTTGCCCTTTATCAGACACAATAGGGGGTTGGCTTATAGACTGGCTTTCAATGGTTGCCATTTATCAGACACAATAGGGGGTTGGCTTATAGACTGGCTTTCAATTGTTGCCATTTATCAGACACAATAGGGGGTTGGCTTATAGACTGGCTTTCAATTGTTGCCATTTATCAGACACAATAGGGGGTTGGCTTATAGACTGGCTTTCAATTGTTCCCATTTATCAGACACAATAGGGGGTTGGCTTATAGACTGGCTTTCAATTGTTGCCATTTATCAGACACAATAGGGGGTTGGCTTATAGACTGGCTTTCAATTGTTGCCATTTATCAGACACAATAGGGGGTTGGCTTATAGACTGGCTTTCAATTGTTGCCATTTATCAGACACAATAGGGGGTTGGCTTATAGACTGGCTTTCAATTGTTCCCATTTATCAGACACAATAGGGGTTGGTTTATAGACTGGCTTTCAATTCTTCCCATTTATCAGACACAATAGGGGGTTGGCTTATAGACTGGCTTTCAATTGTTCCCATTTATCAGACAATAGGGGGTTGGCTTATAGACTGGCTTTCAATTCTTCCCATTTATCAGACACAATAGGGGGTTGGCTTATAGACTGGCTTTCAATTGTTCCCATTTATCAGACAATAGGGGGTTGGCTTATAGACTGGCTTTCAATTGTTCCCATTTATCAGACACAATAGGGGTTTGGCTTATAGACTGGCTTTCAATTGTTCCCATTTATCAGACACAATAGGGGGTTGGCTTATAGACTGGCTTTCAATTGTTGCCATTTATCAGGCACAATAGGGGGTTGGCTTATAGACTGGCTTTCAATTGTTCCCATTTATCAGACACAATAGGGAGTTGGCTTATAGACTGGCTTTCAATTTTTGCCATTTATAAGACACAATAGGGGGTTGGCTTATAGACTGGCTTTCAATTGTTCCCATTTATCAGACACAATAGGGGGTTGGCTTATAGACTGGCTTTCAATTGTTGCCATTTATCAGACACAATAGGGGGTTGGCTTATAGACTGGCTTTCAATTGTTGCCATTTATCAGACACAATAGGGGGTTGGCTTATAGACTGGCTTTCAATTGTTGCCATTTATCAGACACAATAGAGGGTTGGCTTATAGATTGGCTTTCAATTGTTCCCATTTATCAGACACAATAGGGGTTGGCTTATAGACTGGCTTTCAATTCTTCCCATTTATCAGACACAATAGGGGATTGGCTTATAGACTGGCTTTCAATTGTTCCCATTTATCAGACACAATAGGGGGTTGGCTTATAGACTGGCTTTCAATTGTTCCCATTTATCAGACACAATAGGGGGTTGGCTTATAGACTGGCTTTCAATTGTTGCCATTTATCAGACACAATAGGGGGTTGGCTTATAGACTGGCTTTCAATTGTTCCCATTTATCAGACACAATAGGGAGTTGGCTTATAGACTGGCTTTCAATTGTTGCCATTTATCAGACACAATAGGGGGTTGGCTTATAGACTGGCTTTCAATTGTTCCCATTTATCAGACACAATAGGGGTTGGCTTATAGACTGGCTTTCAATTGTTCCCATTTATCAGACACAATAGGGGGTTGGCTTATAGACTGGCTTTCAATTGTTCCCATTTATCAGACACAATAGGGGGTTGGCTTATAGACTGGCTTTCAATTGTTCCCATTTATCAGACAATAGGGGGTTGGCTTATAGACTGGCTTTCAATTGTTGCCATTTATCAGACACAATAGGGGGTTGGCTTATAGACTGGCTTTCAATTGTTGCCATTTATCAGACACAATAGGGAGTTGGCTTATAGACTGGCTTTCAATTGTTGCCATTTATCAGACACAATAGGGGGTTGGCTTATAGACTGGCTTTCAATTGTTGCCATTTATCAGACACAATAGGGAGTTGGCTTATAGACTGGCTTTCAATTGTTGCCATTTATCAGACACAATAGGGGGTTGGCTTATAGACAGGCTTTCAATTGTTGCCATTTATCAGACACAATAGGGGGTTGGCTTATAGACTGGCTTTCAATTGTTCCCATTTATCAGACACAATAGGGAGTGGGCTTATAGACTGGCTTTCAATTGTTGCTATTTATCAGACACAATAGGGGGTTGGCTTATAGACTGGCTTTCAATTGTTCCCATTTATCAGACACAATAGGGGGTTGGCTTATAGACTGGCTTTCAATTGTTCCCATTTATCAGACACAATAGGGGGTTGGCTTATAGACTGGCTTTCAATTGTTGCCATTTATCAGACACAATAGGGAGTTGGCTTATAGACTGGCTTTCAATTGTTGCCCTTTATCAGACACAATAGGGGGTTGGCTTATAGACTGGCTTTCAATTGTTGCCATTTATCAGACACAATAGGGGGTTGGCTTATAGACTGGCTTTCAATTGTTGCCATTTATCAGACACAATAGGGGGTTGGCTTATAGACTGGCTTTCAATTGTTGCCATTTATCAGACACAATAGGGGGTTGGCTTATAGACTGGCTTTCAATTGTTCCCATTTATCAGACACAATAGGGGGTTGGCTTATAGACTGGCTTTCAATTGTTCCCATTTATCAGACACAATAGGGGGTTGGCTTATAGACTGGCTTTCAATTGTTGCCATTTATCAGACACAATAGGGGGTTGGCTTATAGACTGGCTTTCAATTGTTGCCATTTATCAGACACAATAGTGAGTTGGCTTATAGACTGGCTTTCAATTGTTGCCATTTATCAGACACAATAGGGGGTTGGCTTATAGACTGGCTTTCAATTGTTCCCATTTATCAAACACAATAGGGGGTTGGCTTATAGACTGGCTTTCAATTGTTGCCATTTATCAGACACAATAGGGGGTTGGCTTATAGACTGGCTTTCAATTGTTGCCATTTATCAGACACAATAGGGGGTTGGCTTATAGACTGGCTTTCAATTGTTGCCATTTATCAGACACAATAGGGGGTTGGCTTATAGACTGGCTTTCAATTCTTCCCATTTATCAGACACAATAGGGGGTTGGCTTATAGACTGGCTTTCAATTGTTCCCATTTATCAGACAATAGGGGGTTGGCTTATAGACTGGCTTTCAATTCTTCCCATTTATCAGACACAATAGGGGGTTGGCTTATAGACTGGCTTTCAATTGTTCCCATTTATCAGACAATAGGGGGTTGGCTTATAGACTGGCTTTCAATTGTTCCCATTTATCAGACACAATAGGGGTTTGGCTTATAGACTGGCTTTCAATTGTTCCCATTTATCAGACACAATAGGGGGTTGGCTTATAGACTGGCTTTCAATTGTTGCCATTTATCAGGCACAATAGGGGGTTGGCTTATAGACTGGCTTTCAATTGTTCCCATTTATCAGACACAATAGGGAGTTGGCTTATAGACTGGCTTTCAATTTTTGCCATTTATAAGACACAATAGGGGGTTGGCTTATAGACTGGCTTTCAATTGTTCCCATTTATCAGACACAATAGGGGGTTGGCTTATAGACTGGCTTTCAATTGTTGCCATTTATCAGACACAATAGGGGGTTGGCTTATAGACTGGCTTTCAATTGTTGCCATTTATCAGACACAATAGGGGGTTGGCTTATAGACTGGCTTTCAATTGTTGCCATTTATCAGACACAATAGGGGGTTGGCTTATAGATTGGCTTTCAATTGTTCCCATTTATCAGACACAATAGGGGTTGGCTTATAGACTGGCTTTCAATTCTTCCCATTTATCAGACACAATAGGGGATTGGCTTATAGACTGGCTTTCAATTGTTCCCATTTATCAGACAATAGGGGGTTGGCTTATAGACTGGCTTTCAATTGTTCCCATTTATCAGACACAATAAGTGGTTGGCTTATAGACTGGCTTTCAATTGTTGCCATTTATCAGACACAATAGGGGTTTGGCTTATAGACTGGCTTTCAATTGTTCCCATTTATCAGACACAATAGGGGGTTGGCTTATAGACTGGCTTTCAATTGTTCCCATTTATCAGACACAATAGGGGGTTGGCTTATAGACTGGCTTTCAATTGTTCCCATTTATCAGACACAATAGGGAGTTGGCTTATAGACTGGCTTTCAATTGTTGCCATTTATCAGACACAATAGGGGGTTGGCTTATAGACTGGCTTTCAATTGTTCCCATTTATCAGACACAATAGGGGTTGGCTTATAGACTGGCTTTCAATTGTTCCCATTTATCAGACACAATAGGGGGTTGGCTTATAGACTGGCTTTCAATTGTTGCCATTTATCTGACACAATAGGGGGTTGGCTTATAGACTGGCTTTCAAATGTTGCCATTTATCAGACACAATAGGGAGTTGGCTTATAGACTGGCTTTCAATTGTTGCCATTTATCAGACACAATAGGGGGTTGGCTTATAGACTGGCTTTCAATTGTTGCCATTTATCAGACACAATAGGGAGTTGGCTTATAGACTGGCTTTCAATTGTTGCCATTTATCAGACACAATAGGGGGTTGGCTTATAGACTGGCTTTCAATTGTTCCCATTTATCAGACACAATAGGGGGTTGGCTTATAGACTGGCTTTCAATTGTTGCCATTTATCAGACACAATAGGGGGTTGGCTTATAGACTGGCTTTCAATTGTTGCAATTTATCAGACACAATAGGGAGTTGGCTTATAGACTGGCTTTCAATTGTTGCCATTTATCAGACACAATAGGGGGTTGGCTTATAGACTGGCTTTCAATTGTTCCCATTTATCAGACACAATAGGGGGTTGGCTTATAGACTGGCTTTCAATTGTTGCCATTTATCAGACACAATAGGGGGTTGGCTTATAGACTGGCTTTCAATTGTTGCCATTTATCAGACACAATAGGGGGTTGGCTTATAGACTGGCTTTCGATCCTTCCCATTTATCAGACACAATAGGGGGTTGGCTTATAGACTGGCTTTCAATTGTTCCCATTTATCAGACAATAGGGGGTTGGCTTATAGCCTGGCTTTCAATTGTTCCCATTTATCAGACACAATAGGGGTTTGGCTTATAGACTGGCTTTCAATTGTTCCCATTTATCAGACACAATAGGGGGTTGGCTTATAGACTGGCTTTCAATTGTTGCCATTTATCAGACAATAGGGGGTTGGCTTATAGACTGGCTTTCAATTGTTCCCATTTATCGGACACAATAGGGAGTTGGCTTATAGACTGGCTTTCAATTGTTGCCATTTATCAGACACAATAGGGGGTTGGCTTATAGACTGGCTTTCAATTGTTCCCATTTATCAGACACAATAGGGGGTTGGCTTATAGACTGGCTTTCAATTGTTCCCATTTATCAGACAATAGGGGGTTGGCTTATAGACTGGCTTTCAATTGTTGCCATTTATCAGACACAATAGGGGGTTGGCTTATAGACTGGCTTTCAATTGTTGCCATTTATCAGACACAATAGGGGGTTGGCTTATAGACTGGCTTTCAATTGTTCCCATTTATCAGACACAATAGGGGGTTGGCTTATAGACTGGCTTTCAATTGTTGCCATTTATCAGACACAATAGGGGGTTGGCTTATAGACTGGCTTTCAATTGTTGCCATTTATCAGACACAATAGGGAGTTGGTTTATAGACTGGCTTTCAATTCTTCCCATTTATCAGACACAATAGGGGATTGGCTTATAGACTGGCTTTCAATTGTTCCCAGTTATCAGACAATAGGGGGTTGGCTTATAGACTGGCTTTCAATTGTTCCCATTTATCAGACACAATAGGGGGTTGGCTTATAGACTGGCTTTCAATTGTTCTCATTTATCAGACACAATAGGGGGTTGGCTTATAGACTGGCTTTCAATTGTTCCCATTTATCAGACACAATAGGGGGTTGGCTTATAGACTGGCTTTCAATTGTTGCCATTTATCAGACACAATAGGGGGTTGGCTTATAGACTGGCTTTCAATTGTTGCCATTTATCAGACACAATAGGGGGTTGGCTTATAGACTGGCTTTCAATTGTTCCCATTTATCAGACACAATAGGGGGTTGGCTTATAGACTGGCTTTCAATTGTTGCCATTTATCAGACACAATAGGGGGTTGGCTTATAGACTGGCTTTCAATTGTTCCCATTTATCAGACACAATAGGGGGTTGGCTTATAGACTGGCTTTCAATTGTTGCCATTTATCAGACACAATAGGGGGTTGGCTTATAGACTGGCTTTCAATTGTTGCCATTTATCAGACACAATAGGGAGTTGGCTTATAGACTGGCTTTCAATTGTTGCCATTTATCAGACACAATAGGGGTTTGGCTTATAGACTGGCTTTCAATTGTTGCCATTTATCAGACACAATAGGGGGTTGGCTTATAGACTGGCTTTCAATTGTTCCCATTTATCAGACACAATAGGGGGTTGGCTTATAGACTGGCTTTCAATTGTTGCCATTTATCAGACACAATAGGGGGTTGGCTTACAGACTGGCTTTCAATTGTTCCCATTTATCAGACACAATACGGGGTTGGCTTATAGACTGGCTTTCAATTGTTCCCATTTATCAGACACAATAGGGGGTTGGCTTATAGACTGGCTTTCAATTGTTCCCATTTATCAGACACAATAGGGGGTTGGCTTATAGACTGGCTTTCAATTGTTCCCATTTATCAGACAATAGGGGGTTGGCTTATAGACTGGCTTTCAATTGTTGCCATTTATCAGACACAATAGGGGGTTGGCTTATAGACTGGCTTTCAATTGTTGCCATTTATCAGACACAATAGGGGGTTGGCTTATAGACTGGCTTTCAATTGTTGCCATTTATCAGACACAATAGGGGGTTGGCTTATAGATTGGCTTTCAATTGTTCCCATTTATCAGACACAATAGGGGTTGGCTTATAGACTGGCTTTCAATTCTTCCCATTTATCAGACACAATAGGGGATTGGCTTATAGACTGGCTTTCAATTGTTCCCATTTATCAGACAATAGGGGGTTGGCTTATAGACTGGCTTTCAATTGTTCCCATTTATCAGACACAATAAGTGGTTGGCTTATAGACTGGCTTTCAATTGTTGCCATTTATCAGACACAATAGGGGGTTGGCTTATAGACTGGCTTTCAATTGTTCCCATTTATCAGACACAATAGGGGGTTGGCTTATAGACTGGCTTTCAATTGTTGCCATTTATCAGACACAATAGGGGGTTGGCTTATAGACTGGCTTTCAATTGTTGCAATTTATCAGACACAATAGGGAGTTGGCTTATAGACTGGCTTTCAATTGTTGCCATTTATCAGACACAATAGGGGGTTGGCTTATAGACTGGCTTTCAATTGTTCCCATTTATCAGACACAATAGGGGGTTGGCTTATAGACTGGCTTTCAATTGTTGCCATTTATCAGACACAATAGGGGGTTGGCTTATAGACTGGCTTTCAATTGTTGCCATTTATCAGACACAATAGGGGGTTGGCTTATAGACTGGCTTTCGATCCTTCCCATTTATCAGACACAATAGGGGGTTGGCTTATAGACTGGCTTTCAATTGTTCCCATTTATCAGACAATAGGGGGTTGGCTTATAGCCTGGCTTTCAATTGTTCCCATTTATCAGACACAATAGGGGTTTGGCTTATAGACTGGCTTTCAATTGTTCCCATTTATCAGACACAATAGGGGGTTGGCTTATAGACTGGCTTTCAATTGTTGCCATTTATCAGACAATAGGGGGTTGGCTTATAGACTGGCTTTCAATTGTTCCCATTTATCGGACACAATAGGGAGTTGGCTTATAGACTGGCTTTCAATTGTTGCCATTTATCAGACACAATAGGGGGTTGGCTTATAGACTGGCTTTCAATTGTTCCCATTTATCAGACACAATAGGGGGTTGGCTTATAGACTGGCTTTCAATTGTTCCCATTTATCAGACAATAGGGGGTTGGCTTATAGACTGGCTTTCAATTGTTGCCATTTATCAGACACAATAGGGGGTTGGCTTATAGACTGGCTTTCAATTGTTGCCATTTATCAGACACAATAGGGGGTTGGCTTATAGACTGGCTTTCAATTGTTCCCATTTATCAGACACAATAGGGGGTTGGCTTATAGACTGGCTTTCAATTGTTGCCATTTATCAGACACAATAGGGGGTTGGCTTATAGACTGGCTTTCAATTGTTGCCATTTATCAGACACAATAGGGAGTTGGTTTATAGACTGGCTTTCAATTCTTCCCATTTATCAGACACAATAGGGGATTGGCTTATAGACTGGCTTTCAATTGTTCCCAGTTATCAGACAATAGGGGGTTGGCTTATAGACTGGCTTTCAATTGTTCCCATTTATCAGACACAATAGGGGGTTGGCTTATAGACTGGCTTTCAATTGTTCTCATTTATCAGACACAATAGGGGGTTGGCTTATAGACTGGCTTTCAATTGTTCCCATTTATCAGACACAATAGGGGGTTGGCTTATAGACTGGCTTTCAATTGTTGCCATTTATCAGACACAATAGGGGGTTGGCTTATAGACTGGCTTTCAATTGTTGCCATTTATCAGACACAATAGGGGGTTGGCTTATAGACTGGCTTTCAATTGTTCCCATTTATCAGACACAATAGGGGGTTGGCTTATAGACTGGCTATCAATTGTTGCCATTTATCAGACACAATAGGGGGTTGGCTTATAGACTGGCTTTCAATTGTTGCCATTTATCAGACACAATAGGGGGTTGGCTTATAGACTGGCTTTCAATTGTTCCCATTTATCAGACACAATAGGGGGTTGGCTTATAGACTGGCTTTCAATTGTTGCCATTTATCAGACACAATAGGGGGTTGGCTTATAGACTGGCTTTCAATTGTTGCCATTTATCAGACACAATAGGGAGTTGGCTTATAGACTGGCTTTCAATTGTTGCCATTTATCAGACACAATAGGGGTTTGGCTTATAGACTGGCTTTCAATTGTTGCCATTTATCAGACACAATAGGGGGTTGGCTTATAGACTGGCTTTCAATTGTTCCCATTTATCAGACACAATAGGGGGTTGGCTTATAGACTGGCTTTCAATTGTTGCCATTTATCAGACACAATAGGGGGTTGGCTTACAGACTGGCTTTCAATTGTTCCCATTTATCAGACACAATACGGGGTTGGCTTATAGACTGGCTTTCAATTGTTCCCATTTATCAGACACAATAGGGGGTTGGCTTATAGACTGGCTTTCAATTGTTCCCATTTATCAGACACAATAGGGGGTTGGCTTATAGACTGGCTTTCAATTGTTCCCATTTATCAGACAATAGGGGGTTGGCTTATAGACTGGCTTTCAATTGTTGCCATTTATCAGACACAATAGGGGGTTGGCTTATAGACTGGCTTTCAATTGTTGCCATTTATCAGACACAATAGGGGGTTGGCTTATAGACTGGCTTTCAATTGTTGCCATTTATCAGACACAATAGGGGGTTGGCTTATAGACTGGCTTTCAATTCTTCCCATTTATCAGACACAATAGGGGTTGGTTTATAGACTGGCTTTCAATTCTTCCCAATTATCAGACACAATAGGGGGTTGGCTTATAGACTGGCTTTCAATTGTTCCCATTTATCAGACAATAGGGGGTTGGCTTATAGACTGGCTTTCAATTGTTCCCATTTATCAGACACAATAGGGGGTTGGCTTATAGACTGGCTTTCAATTGTTGCCATTTATCAGACACAATAGGGGTTTGGCTTATAGACTGGCTTTCAATTGTTCCCATTTATCAGACACAATAGGGGGTTGGCTTACAGACTGGCTTTCAATTGTTGCCATTTATCAGACACAATAGGGGGTTGGCTTATAGACTGGCTTTCAATTGTTCCCATTTATCAGACACAATAGGGAGTTGGCTTATAGACTGGCTTTCAATTGTTGCCATTTATCAGACACAATAGGGGGTTGGCTTATAGACTGGCTTTCAATTGTTCCCATTTATCAGACACAATAGGGGTTGGCTTATAGACTGGCTTTCAATTGTTCCCATTTATCAGACACAATAGGGGGTTGGCTTATAGACTGGCTTTCAATTGTTCCCATTTATCAGACACAATAGGGGGTTGGCTTATAGACTGGCTTTCAATTGTTCCCATTTATCAGACAATAGGGGGTTGGCTTATAGACTGGCTTTCAATTGTTGCCATTTATCAGACACAATAGGGGGTTGGCTTATAGACTGGCTTTCAATTGTTGCCATTTATCAGACACAATAGGGAGTTGGCTTATAGACTGGCTTTCAATTGTTGCCATTTATCAGACACAATAGGGGGTTGGCTTATAGACTGGCTTTCAATTGTTGCCATTTATCAGACACAATAGGGAGTTGGCTTATAGACTGGCTTTCAATTGTTGCCATTTATCAGACACAATAGGGGGTTGGCTTATAGACAGGCTTTCAATTGTTGCCATTTATCAGACACAATAGGGGGTTGGCTTATAGACTGGCTTTCAATTGTTGCCATTTATCAGACACAATAGGGGTTTGGCTTATAGACTGGCTTTCAATTGTTGCCATTTATCAGACACAATAGGGGGTTGGCTTATAGACTGGCTTTCAATTGTTGCCATTTATCAGACACAATAGGGAGTTGGCTTATAGACTGGCTTTCAATTGTTGCCCTTTATCAGACACAATAGGGGGTTGGCTTATAGACTGGCTTTCAATTGTTGCCATTTATCAGACACAATAGGGGGTTGGCTTATAGACTGGCTTTCAATTGTAGCCATTTATCAGACACAATAGGGGGTTGGCTTATAGACTGGCTTTCAATTGTTGCCATTTATCAGACACAATAGGGGGTTGGCTTATAGACTGGCTTTCAATTGTTCCCATTTATCAGACACAATAGGGGGTTGGCTTATAGACTGGCTTTCAATTGTTGCCATTTATCAGACACAATAGGGGGTTGGCTTATAGACTGGCTTTCAATTGTTCCCATTTATCAGACACAATAGGGGGTTGGCTTATAGACTGGCTTTCAATTGTTGCCATTTATCAGACACAATAGGGGGTTGGCTTATAGACTGGCTTTCAATTGTTGCCATTTATCAGACACAATAGGGGGTTGGCTTATAGACTGGCTTTCAATTGTTCCCATTTATCAGACACAATAGGGGGTTGGCTTATAGACTGGCTATCAATTGTTGCCATTTATCAGACACAATAGGGGGTTGGCTTATAGACTGGCTTTCAATTGTTGCCATTTATCAGACACAATAGGGGGTTGGCTTATAGACTGGCTTTCAATTGTTCCCATTTATCAGACACAATAGGGGGTTGGCTTATAGACTGGCTTTCAATTGTTGCCATTTATCAGACACAATAGGGGGTTGGCTTATAGACTGGCTTTCAATTGTTGCCATTTATCAGACACAATAGGGAGTTGGCTTATAGACTGGCTTTCAATTGTTGCCATTTATCAGACACAATAGGGGTTTGGCTTATAGACTGGCTTTCAATTGTTGCCATTTATCAGACACAATAGGGGGTTGGCTTATAGACTGGCTTTCAATTGTTGCCATTTATCAGACACAATAGGGAGTTGGCTTATAGACTGGCTTTCAATTGTTGCCATTTATCAGACACAATAGGGAGTTGGCTTATAGACTGGCTTTCAATTGTTGCCATTTATCAGACACAATAGGGGGTTGGCTTACAGACTGGCTTTCAATTGTTGCCATTTATCAGACACAATAGGGGGTTGGCTTATAGACTGGCTTTCAATTGTTGCCATTTATCAGACACAATAGGGGGTTGGCTTACAGACTGGCTTTCAATTGTTCCCATTTATCAGACACAATAGGGTGTTGGCTTATAGACTGGCTTTCAATTGTTCCCATTTATCAGACACAATAGGGGGTTGGCTTATAGACTGGCTTTCAATTGTTCCCATTTATCAGATACAATAGGGGGTTGGCTTATAGACTGGCTTTCAATTGTTGCCATTTATCAGACACAATAGGGGGTTGGCTTATAGACTGGCTTTCAATTGTTACCATTTATCAGACACATTAGGGGGTTGGCTTATAGACTGGCTTTCAATTGTTCCCATTTATCAGACACAATAGGGGGTTGGCTTATAGACTGGCTTTCAATTGTTGCCATTTATCAGACACAATAGGGGTTTGGCTTATAGACTGGCTTTCAATTGTTGCCATTTATCAGACACAATAGGGGGTTGGCCTATAGACTGGCTTTCAATTGTTGCCATTTATCAGACACAATAGGGGGTTGGCTTATAGACTGGCTTTCAATTGTTCCCATTTATCAGACACAATAGGGGGTTGGCTTATAGACTGGCTTTCAATTGTTGCCATTTATCAGACACAATAGGGGTTTGGCTTATAGACTGGCTTTCAATTGTTGCCATTTATCAGACACAATAGGGGGTTGGCTTATAGACTGGCTTTCAATTGTTCCCATTTATCAGACACAATAGGGGGTTGGCTTATAGACTGGCTTTCAATTGTTCCCATTTATCAGACACAATAGGGGGTTGGCTTATAGACTGGCTTTCAATTGTTGCCATTTATCAGACACAATAGGGGGTTGGCTTATAGACTGGCTTTCAATTGTTCCCATTTATCAGACACAATAGGGAGTTGGCTTATAGACTGGCTTTCAATTGTTGCCATTTATCAGACACAATAGGGGGTTGGCTTATAGACTGGCTTTCAATTGTTCCCATTTATCAGACACAATAGGGGGTTGGCTTATAGACTGGCTTTCAATTGTTGCCATTTATCAGACACAATAGGGGGTTGGCTTATAGACTGGCTTTCAATTGTTCCCATTTATCAGACACAATAGGGGGTTGGCCTATAGACTGGCTTTCAATTGTTCCCATTTATCAGACACAATAGGGAGTTGGCTTATAGACTGGCTTTCAATTGTTGCCATTTATCAGACACAATAGGGGGTTGGCTTATAGACTGGCTTTCAATTGTTCCCATTTATCAGACACAATAGGGGGTTGGCTTATAGACTGGCTTTCAATTGTTGCCATTTATCAGACACAATAGGGGTTTGGCTTATAGACTGGCTTTCAATTGTTGCCATTTATCAGACACAATAGGGGGTTGGCTTATAGACTGGCTTTCAATTGTTCCCATTTATCAGACACAATAGGGGGTTGGCTTATCTTCAAGTATATTTGGTATGTCTTTTGTTATGTTATAAATACCAAGTCGTAGAAAAACAGGTTCATCAAAACCCTGTCAGCTTGGAAAAGTGGCTGATGATGATGATCTACTACATTGTTTCCTATTTTTACTTAAAAAGGTAGGATGTCATTTGAGGGAAATTTTGCTGCTATTTCTAGCAGGACATATGACCTCGTAGCAGCTCTCTCATTGTGTTTTTGTGTATTTTAGACAAAGAATATATACTGAGATAGGCGAGGGTCTCTCAGTTGCCATGGTTACAAAGCACTTAACCCCCTTCTGACTGAGAAAACATTTACATATTTTTACACAATGTTTAGCCCCAGGCCAGCCCTGATTGAGTAGACCTATGATTAAATGATTTTCTCATGGCCATCCTGCCTTTCTTTTTCATATTTTCAACAAATCATCATTAGAATTACTGGAGAGTCCTCAATATGACCTTAATCTGGGATCCTCTATTTAGTCACTCAACCTGCTAGAAACAATGACTAAATCCCCCTCCAATCATATCCAACTTTCTAAAAAAAAAAAAAGGAAGGACACATTTGATAATGTCATCCACTACTTTTAAAAAACAAACAAAGGGGATATTGTGATGACTGGAAGGTCTCTTGATTGGGACTGATCTGGGGCTAAACAATAACAGTGATATTTTTATCAATTTATTTATTGATATTTCTCTTTTTGTTAGGTTCACTGATGCAGATACCCTTATCATGGGGGATGTCACTTATGGAGCCTGCTGTATCGATGACTTCACAGCAAAAGCTCTTGGGGCAGATTTTATGATCCACTATGGTCACAGTTGCCTTGGTAAGTAACTACAGTTATTGATATTTTCCATATTCGGTTGGTTACAAAAATGTTGTAGTGTTTAGAATAGGTACACCATATCTCTGTATGCCATAAGAAGCATCTAAATGAGTTGGTGTCAGGAAGGGCATCTACAAGATTGTGTATCCAGTTTTTAAAAAGTACATCATATCTCTAAGCAGGGTAGATGGTAATAAAAAGAGTTGATGTCGGGAAGGGCTTTCAGCCATAAAATTGTGTGTATTTGGTTAAGAATAGGTACACCATATCTCTGTGTGTTAGAAGTGTGTTAGTACCAGGAAGAATATAATACAAACCAAACCCATCATTCCAAGCTCCACAGTTTTAATGATGGGTTCAATTAAAAATTCCCAGATTGTTATCAAATACAACAAGGCACCCAAGGAAGGCTGGAAAATACCACAGCTGAAACATTGTAATTGCTTTGCCCCCACTTGGTCACAAATGACCATGGTTTTGCACCTAGAAAGTTTCCCTCCGAGGTACAAGTCTGGGCAAGGTGTTTTTGTGGAAGACCAGTAATTGCCCATGCATACCAGCCTCCCCTCTCTAAGCCACCGATGTTGTCAAAGGGAAAGGCAATGACTGATACAGCTTGGCACCAGTGACATCATGTAATTGTAATAACCAAGGTGAAAACACTAGTTTGAATAAATCAGCTAATATTAAATACAACAGGACAATGGCCATAGGGCACAGCAGCTGAAATCTTCTGATTATAACGATCAATGTGAGGATACTTGTTCAGAGGGAACAACAACTAAAGCATTGTGACTAGAATAGCTCAAATGAAAACACTAGTCTGAATAAATCAGTTTATAAATCACTAATAATTCCTCATCTCAGTAATTTAGACAAAATTTACTTCAGTAATATAGTTTGTATAAGATTTATAGCTAAAGTGGTTTTAAGAAAACTAATAGATGTGGATTAGAAATACACTTTTACCTTATATTTCATATGAGGAGTTAGAAGTTGTTTATGAAATACTAGCAGAGGTACCCGGCATTGCTCGGGTATTAAATAGTAGTCATGTATAGCATTCATGTCAATACTTCAGTGCTACTTCGAAAACTATACTTGTATAAAATCATTGGCTTTTAACAAAAGGGGTTCCTGCCCCCAGGGATCCCCTACTCAATATGTGACAAGTTTGGTGAAAATCGGTTGCGAACTCCAGAAGTTATGACATTTTGTTGCATTGCACTGCAGTGCTTCAGTCAACTCCAAGGAAGTGGTTAAAGGAGGTTATTTGCCCCCAGGGGACTCTATAATCAATATCTGGAAAAATGAATGTGCCCATGACCATCCGGAGTACATAAGTAACCTATTTCTTAAATACAACACTGCTCATAGTTTTCTAATGCTCTTGCAGTAGCCTTACATTCAGCATCTTGCAATCGTCTAATTGCAGCCTCCATTGATGATTCATTTGCTTTTCTTCTTTTCCTTCTTTCAGCTTTCGCCATTTTTTGATCAATGGCAGATTTAATGCTGTTTCATTTGGTTTGTTAATTCAAATGTTTATAGTATCTTTACTTGTAGAGAGTTTATTGTGAAATTTTGCAATATTAGAATAAAGACTTAATTGTTAATGTGATGCAGTCATAATGTTGTTTTGTACTTTACAGGAATGTCTTACTACTGCACTTTCTATTGATACAGGCAGTCTAACCCTCTAGCATTCACATTACTCTATATATACTATTGTATTTTCATGGTAAACAATTTATCTTACATAATATCTCACATAATATTGAGTCTATGAGATTTTAATATTATTTATTTTGAGAACAATACCTTAACATCAGTATGAGTGGCCAGTTACAGCCAGTTTGAACAGAAAAAGGTGAGAGAATTCTGTTCAGATACGACCGGTTTAAATGTCTTACTCCCTTACATTCCATGCCCATCACAATCACTAAAGACTTATGTTCTCTACGTTTGGTATTAAAAGGATTACTTCCTTACATTGTAGTGCCCATCACAGTCACCGAAGGTATCCACATGCTCTATGTATTTGTGGATATCAAGATAGACAACAGCCATTTTGTGGAGACAATCAAGTACAATATAGCTGCCACCTCCCACATTGCACTGGTCAGTACAATCCAGTTCGTTGCTGCCCTCCAGGTAAATAACTTTTTATTTTATCTTAACCTTTTATTTTTTTTTTTTTTCATTTGTCCTGCTGTTGCTGCTTCTCCTCCTCCCCCCAACTTAGCTGTTGCTTGTGTGTACAGATGACGTCCTTGAGTGATATATACCATCCCTTGTCTTTTTTTATTCTGGTGTCAGGGTGTTGCAGGAGAGCTCCGGACTATATACAATGTGACCATTCCTCAAGTGAAGCCCCTGTCTCCTGGTGAAATTCTTGGTTGTACAGCCCCTAAACTTGGTGAAGATGTTGACATATTAATGTATGTTAGCTTTAATTTTCTCTCCTTACATTTTGGTAAAGTTTTCTTGGCCATTAACAATTTTTATACCAAACCATCTGAAACCATCCCTGGTTCTACAATACAAAACTATTTTTATTTTAATTTCAACTTGTTTCCAAACACTAACTTAAGAGGGAGAAAGTTAGTTATATTTCTAAATCTTTCCAAATTTTACAAACATCTCCATTATTTGGACAAGAACACTCATTGCTGGAACAGAGGCCCAACAACAACAGCAATGTGCAAAATAGCAAATAAATAGATTTTAGCAATTTTCATTTTTCATCCTCTTTAAAGCTACCTTTCCCTCCTTCTCCCATGGCAGGCTCTCTCCCTCCTCCCTCTCTCTCTCACCTCCTCCCTTGGCAAGGAACATGTAGCTCCTCCACTTCCCATCACTGCCTTCCTAACCATATTATTTAAAATATCATTGTTTTGTTTTGGTTTCCGTTGAAGAGGCGCTGTCTTCATCTTCACTTCAGCTGTTGACAGAGATTCTCTCACTCTGTCAGATCTATTTTTACCTTATCCTTTCTCGCTAGTGTCTATGTTATACTTTTTATGAATTAATTTTTAAATTTAAACTGTTGACATCCTCTATAGGGATTTCCTATCAAAACGACATCCTGTGACAAACAGGTCAGCCCCTCCAAACTCTTGTCAAGTTTAAAACTAGAACAAAAGGTTAGAGTCAGTGGAAATAAACAAAACAATTGAACATTTTTCTGAGCCTATGTGAAGTATGGCTTCCACTTCAAACGTCTGTGGTAAGAAACTTTCAGGAGAGCTGGACAGCAGGAGGTATTCAGAGACGAAGCTCTCAGAAGATCTGGACAGAAGGTCTTCAGAGAAGAAACCGCACTCAAGCGAGTGTTTCAGCCCTTAACTTCTTACACTTTAAGGGGGATTGGGCTGCATCCAAGTTGTGACTCCTAGGTGCCTTTCTGCTGACATTGAGCCATTCGGATACCTGAGACTTGTGTATTTAACCCATATAGAGATTTTGTCTCATTCTTTCTTCTGATGAAGGACTAGCGTCTGAAACGTTAAGACCCTCTTCCTGCTATTTCAAGCGTTAAACTAATATATTCCTTCCATATACTGTACCATTTCCGTTTACCTTTTACACACATATATATACACATATACACATATATATATATACACACATATATATACACATATATATATATATGCGTGAAAAGTAAACAGAAACAACAAAGCAAACAATACAGTTAAATGAAAAAATATATTAGTTTAATGCTTATTATAGTGGGAAGAGTCTAAATGTTTCGGACACTAATATTTCATCAGAAGATAGAATGAGAAATTAAAGACGAAGTAGAAATATAGAGAGTGAGAAGAAGGAATTCTGTGTACAAATACAGACACTCACACAGTGGGGGTTGTAGAGAGAGAGAGAGACATTGTGGTGAACATGACTGTTGGTTTCCAGTACTACAATGTAGTGGTACAACCGCAAACAGCTGAATTACGAAGTGTGAAGTTATTGTATGTATAGAGGAGGGGTAGAGCCAGGAAGTAGTGTACACATTACTTGTTGGGAAACATTTATATATATATCATCATCATCATCATTTTATGTCCGCTTTTCCCTGCTTGCAAGGGTGGGACGGCAACTGATTTTTGGCTTGATTTCTACAGCTGGATGCCCTTCCTAACACCAACCTCATTTACAGTGAGTGCTGGGTGCTTTTTTGCCGTGGCACCTCCATGACCACTTTGCAGTGGAATGATATGGACCCCAGTCCCTATCATCTCATTTCTACAGCTGAGTAAATTGGAGCAATGTGAAATAAAGTGTCTTGCTCAAGGAAACAACACATCACCCGGTCTGAGAATTGAACTCAACCTTTCGATTGCAAGGCCAATGCTCTAACCACTAAGTCATGCACCTCTCTCTCTATATATATATACACACACACTCATATATAATATATATATATACACATACACACACATATACATACACTTTTTATTGGTCATGTAAAATATATGTATGTAAAATAGCATCATAAGATTTCTTTTATATTTCTAGTAAATGTTCCAATTTTTTCCTCAAAAATATAGTAAAGATACTTTCTCTTGTTTGTTACTGAATCCATAAATGACAGGATTTAAGCACACAGCATTTGATCCTTCTTATAGGGACAATAGGAATAGCCACCAGTACTATAAGGGCATGATGAATGCAGCCGATAACAGTATAACTGACAGTCAGTCGCACCAACAAGTGAACAGGATACTGCCTGGTCATAAGAGCACAAATACTGCGACCATACAAAACCACAGGCTCATAAACACGGATTGTTGCCCTCAACAACATGGACACAAACAAGAGCCCCAAGGCTAGGAATTGCAGACACCACTTAAATCCTGCAATAGGCACGTGACATGGTTTAATGCCCCTTACTCCAGGCATGTAAGGACCAACAACCTTGGAAACTTCTTTCAGACCCAGGACAAGTGCTTTCCACCAGTGCATAAATACCACAAACTGGCATATGGTTTTCTTTTTCCACTATGCCTAACCTTGCAGAGATAATTGCAGCGATAAACTCTAAAAAGATTCAGAACCAGAACAATGTGTACGCAAGTGATGGTCGCCTCGGAGAGGCTGTATTACTAAACGCCCCGGTCAATGCACTTCACTAAGATGAACCTCTCAAAGTACAGAACGACAAAGACTTCACATATATTGGATTCACCAGCACGGATTTTCAATCTTAGTATTACAATCACATGTGCTCTTATAAGCACAGGAGGAAGAGGTCCCACAGAAGTCTGGGCAAGTGTGCATGGCATCTCAAGGACGAAAATTGAAGCTTCAAACTGAAGTGGAAAATCCTAAAATATGCGCCTCCATACATATTGGGCAGTAGGGAGTGTTGGCTGTGTATATCAGAATGTGTGGAGATTTTGAAATTGAAAGGCCACCAAATCAACTCACAGTCTGAGATTATAATGAAGTGCTTGCTCCGGTTGGCCCATGTTTTCACCAGGCTCGCATGTGCACGGACCGTGAAGGTGAACAATACACCAGCCTGAATGTATGACGATGGACCTTGTCCACACAACTGTGACATGGACTATTGCATAAATGTCAATATGAATTCCTTCTTAAAAATGATGTTTTTCTTTACACTTTCTTTCATGTAGCATCTTCTATAGTCAATGTCTCTATTATTATTATTATTATTTATTATTCTAATCATGTGTAGTAGATCTAAATAGGTTCTACAGGCAAGGGCTCGGTTACTGGAGGGTGAACGCCTTATTCCCAATGCACAAAGCCTACAGAGACGCAGAACAGGAAAGAAATAAAGAAAAAAATTAAGTGAAGTGAGGATATGAGGACAGGAGAGATATGAAAAGAAAATGAAGCGATGGCCTACATACACGTGTGTGTATGTATGTATGTATTTACTACATGTGTATATACAAGTATGTAAACATTAACACACAAAGCAGTATTACATAAAACATTTTGACAGAATCATTAGAGAGTCATAGTTAATACCTCAGGACTTGTTCTAATTATCTGTGATCTGAAATCCTGGTGAACTTTAACCTTCATCCTTACACGGTTTGATGAATAAAGTATGAGTTGGTGGTGGATTATTGGAATTGTTAAAGAGTTAAATAGGATACTTTATGGAATCTGGTTTGGCCCTGTAGATTCTGATTTAAAACTCCATCTCGTTCTGCCAGGTGTAGTGACTAGGGCAGATCATATCAGCAATAGAAAGACCAATGGAAACATTGTTTCTTTCATTCAATCTGGTAATCAGCTCCTTTCTTCAGCCAGATGCTGTGACTGACAAATATCAGCAATAGAAAAACCAATGGAAACATTGTTTCCTTAGTCTGATTGATGATTGGCTCCCGTTTTTTTCTTCTTCTTAATCTTGCTTTATTTTTTGTTTTTCTTATATATTATAGTTACCTTGGTGATGGCCGATTCCATCTGGAGTCTGTGATGATTGCCAATCCACATATAACTGCATACAGGTGCTATATTATTTCTAAATTATTGCTTTTTACATTTGTGCAATGTCCCTATTTCTGTGTATTTCATATAGCAAAAAAAAATGAAATTTACAGCTCTCACCTCTGTAAGTTTAGCTGGCCTCATACCAGGTTGTATCTCAATGGAGATTTCTTGGGTGTTTTAATGATAGGGACCCCAGTCCTATCATGTTATAGCTCACACTTCTGTAGGTTTAGCTGGTCTCCTACAAGGTTGTATTTCAATGGAGGTTTCTTGGGTGTTTTAATGATAGGGGTACCAGTCCTATCATGTTATGGCTCACACCTCTGTAGGTTTAGCTGGTCTCCTACAAGATTGTATCTCAATGGAGGTTTCTTGGGTGTTTTAATGATAGAGACCCCAGTCCTATCATGTTATAGCTCACACTTCTGTAGGTTTAGCTGGTCTCCTACAAGGTTGTATTTCAATGGAGGTTTCTTGGGTGTTTTAATGATAGAGACCCCAGTCCTATCATGTTATAGCTCACATTTTTATAGGTTTAGCTGGCCTCCTACAAGGTTGTATCTTAATGGAGGTTTCTTAGGTGTTTTAATGATAGGGGTACCAGACCTATCATGAAAAGCAATATGAATGGAAGCATTTTGCTCAAGAACACAATGTGCTGCCTGGTCCAGGAATTAAATCCACAACCTTATGATCATAAGTCCAACACCCTAACCAAGAAAAGTTGTTACAAAATAAGACAAAGTCCCTTGCAGTATTTGTTCTGACTCTCTGCCTGCTTCAGTTGAAATGCTGCCAATGTCAGGTTTGCCATTTGTCATTCTTTTGGTTGATAAATAAAGTAGTAGTCCAGAGCAGTGGATTATTGAAATTGTGTCAGGTATGATGGCTTGTGGTATCTTTGTCTTCTGAATTTACCTGCAGCATCAGTGGTGCCAAGCTGTATCGGCTTTTGCCTTTCATGGCTAACATTGATGGCATGGAGAAGAGACTTGCCTGCATGGGTGACTGCTGGTCTTCCACAAAACACCTTACGTAGGTTTGTGCCTTGTAGAGGAACTTTCAAGGTGTATATCTATGGTCACATGAGAGAGACATGGACTACGGGCGGTAATACTGAGTCTTTTAATGCTACTGATCTTACACTCTGTGTGTGCATGCGTTCGTGAGCGCAGGTGAGTAGAGATCAAGTGTGTGTATGTGAGAGAGAGAGCAAGAGAGTATAATGTATTAGTTTTTGTGAGAGAGAGAACAAGTGTGTAGTGTTTTTTAGAGCATGTGTATGAAGTGCTGTTTTAGTGTGTGAGTATGAAGTGCTGTTTTAGTGTGTGTGTGTAAGAGAGCATGTGTATGAAGTGCTGTTTTAGTGTGTGTGTGTGAGAGAGCATGTGTATGAAGTGCTGTTTTAGTGTGTGTGTGTGAGAGAGCATGTGTATGAAGTGCTGTTTTAGTGTGTGTGTGAGAGAGATCATGTGTATGAAGTGCTGTTTTAGTGTGTGTGTGAGAGAGCATGTGTATGAAGTGCTGTTTTAGTGTGTTTATGTGAGAGAGCATGTGTAAGAAGTGCTGTTTTAGTGTGTTTATGTGAGAGAGCATGTGTAAGAAGTGCTGTTTTAGTGTGTGTGTGAGAGAGAGCATGTGTATGAAGTGCTGTTTTAGTGTGTGAGAGAGAGCATGTGTATGAAGTGCTGTTTTAGTGTGTGTGTGTGAAAGAGCATGTGTATGAAGTGCTGTTTTAGTGTGTGTGTGTGAAAGAGCATGTGTATGAAGTGCTGTTTTAGTGTGTGAGAGAGAGCATGTGTATGAAGTGCTGTTTTAGTGTGTGTGTGTGAAAGAGCATGTGTATGAAGTGCTGTTTTAGTGTGTGAGAGAGAGCATGTGTATGAAGTGCTGTTTTAGTGTGTGTGTGAGAGAGCATGTATATGAAGTGCTGTTTTAGTGTGTGTGTGAGAGAGAGCATGTGTATGAAGTGCTGTTTTAGTGTGTGTGTGAGAGAGCATGTGTATGAAGTGCTGTTTTAGTGTGTGTGTGTGAGAGAGCATGTGTATGAAGTGCTGTTTTAGTGTGTGTGTGTGAGAGATCATGTGTATGAAGTGCTGTTTTAGTGTGTGTGTGAGAGAGAGCATGTGTATGAAGTGCTGTTTTAGTGTGTGTGTGTGAGAGAGCATGTGTATGAAGTGCTGTTTTAGTGTGTGTGTGTGAGAGAGCATGTGTATGAAGTGCTGTTTTAGTGTGTGTGTGTGAGAGATCATGTGTATGAAGTGCTGTTTTAGTGTGTGTGTGAGAGAGAGCATGTGTATGAAGTGCTGTTTTAGTGTGTGTGTGAGAGAGCATGTGTATGAAGTGCTGTTTTAGTGTGTGTGTGTGAGAGAGCATGTGTATGAAGTGCTGTTTTAGTGTGTGTGTGTGAGAGAGCATTGTATGAAGTGCTGTCTTAGTGTGTGTGAGAGAGCATGTGTATGAAATACTGTTTTAGTGTGTGTGTGAGAACATGTGTATGAAGTGCTGTTTTAGTGTGTGTGTGAGAGCATGTGTATGAAGTGCTGTTTTAGTTGTGTGTGTGTGAGAGAGCATGTGTATGAAGTGGTTTTAGTGTGTTCTGTGTGTGAGAGAACCTGTGTATGAAGTGCTGTTTTAGTGTGTGTGTGTGTGTGTGAGAGAGCATGTGTATGAAGTGCTGTTTTAGTGTGTGTGAGTGAGAGAGAAAGTATGTAATGTTTTAGTGTGTGAGCGAGAGATAGTGAGAGAGTGTAGTGTTGTTTAGAGAGAGAGAGAGAGAGATAGTAGTGTTGTTGTTTTAACCCTGTAGCATTTAAACTGGCCATATCCGGCCATAATTCTCTCACCTCTTTCTGTTCAAACCAGCCATAACTGGCTGTTCATACTTATGTTAAGGTATTGTTCTCGAAATAAATAATATCAAATTCTCATACATTCAATATTATGCGAGATAATTATATGGAATAAAGTGTTTACCATGAAAATACAATAAGTATAAAGTAATGTAAATGCTAAAGGGTTAAATTAAATCTGCTATATTTCCTTGTGACTGTGTTATAGGTATGATCCTTATACTATGGTGTATTATTTGCTCCCTCCTCACTGTATTGCATGTATTATCCGTATAGTAAGATATGATACCCCCCTCCCTACTATATTACTGGTATGCTCTTTACAGTAAAGTATGACATATCCCCCCCCCACACACACACACACACTATATTACTGGTATAATACAGTATAATCACCATCATCCTATTATATCCATTTTTGTATGGATTGGTCTTTTCCAGCACATCTTTTCTCCATTTGTTGTCAATCTCCAACCAGGTTCACCACTTCTCTCCACTGTCTTACAGGTATGATCCCTATAGTAAGGTGTTTTCCCAGGAATATTATGACCATTCCAAGATGAAAAGAATACGACAGGATGCCATTAAAGCTTTTAGTAAAGCACAAATGATTGGAATCATATTAGGCACATTGGGAAGACAAGGATCTCCAAAGATTCTTCAGGTAAAAGATATTGTATATATATTTTTACTGGCTTCAGTCATTAGACTGTGGCCATGCTGGGGTATCACATTCTTTTATTCTTTTACTGACTTCAGTCATTAGACTGTGGCCATGCTGGGGTATCAGATTCTTTTATTCTTTTACTGACTTCAGTCATTAGACTGTGGCCATGCTGGGGTATCAGATTCTTTTATTCTTTTACTGGCTTCAGTCATTAGACTGTGGCCATGCTGGGGTATCAGATTCTTTTATTCTTTTACTGGCTTCAGTCATTAGACTGTGGCCATTCAAGAGCACCACTTTCTTCTATTCTTTTACTGATTCTAATCATTAGACTGCGATCATACTGAAGCATCACATTCTTTTGTCTTTGTTATTGCTTTCATTCATTAGATTGTGGTCATGTTGAGACACTGCCGGGATTTAGATGATCATATTAGCCTGAGTAATTATTTTTACAAGATTGGGACATATTTTATCAATCTCTTTTTGTTGATCCAGAAAGTTAGAGACACAGGCACCTACCCACATGTACAGTCACACACACATATATATATATTTGAGGCTGTAGGAGAAGACATCTGCTCGAAGTGACTCAGAGTGGAACCTAGCCTAAAACCATGTGGTTATGAAACAAACTTCTTAATCATATAACCATGCCAAATATAGTCAATAAAAATGGCAGGTTGTTGTTGGTGGTGTTATATATCAGTCAGGGTTGGATTGGAAACCAAAACTGAAGGGGTGAGTGTTAAGGTGGGTGAGTTAAACCAATGTAATCAGACTTGAACTTTATATGTAATTTGGTAGTTTAGGGTGTTTGATTCACAACCATAATCTTGTGAGTTCGATATCCAGATCAGGTGTGTGTTGTGTTCTTCAGCAAGATACTTGGTTTCCCTTTGCTTCAACCCATTCAGCAGAAAAGCTGAGTAGCAGCAATAGGAGTTAGTGGAGTGGGTTAACTCTGCAGTGGGCTGGTGTTGAGTCCAAAGGAGAGTCTTGTACTCTCAGGTGCTTAACTCCAAGGAAATTGGGATAAGCTCTAGCTTCATGGCCTCTAGGCATGGGATAGGGCCATCATCATCATCATCATCATTAAACGTCTATCTTCCACATTAGCATGGGCCAATATAACATTTTAAACAGCTTCTTTTCCAAAATGTTTTTTGATTTATTGGCAGACTCTTGAAGAATCAATGCAGAAAGTCGGTAAAAAATCATTTATAGTTCTTCTATCTGAGATATATCCAAATAAGCTAAAACTGTTCCACAATGTTGATGCGTAAGTAGCACAATTGATTATTTCATACACTTTAACCCTTTCCTTACATATTTCTAGGAAAAAGCACTGTCTATCATTTTCAAATAATTTTCAAAATAATTACTGATATGGGGGGAGTAAGTAATGTAACAACCATTCCTATTATTAAGCTGCTGTTGGAGCATAACATAACAAAGGTTCTTACATAAAATTAAATACTTGAAAATAAACAACTTAGTATTGTAGAACCAGGGTCAGTTTCAGGCTCTTTGACATCAAAAGAGTTAAATTGGTATAAATCGAGTTGAAGATCAAAGGAAACATTACATATAGAACAAACAAAGAATATTTGGAAATATGCCAGCCATTGTGTATTTTTGGTAAAATAAGGAGAGAAACTGCAATGTCCAGAATACACCACATCTAGGAAAATTATCCCAGAAAATAAACAACAGGACAATGGGTTAGTAACAAGATAAAATAGATTAGTCACTGCCCTGGGACGAAAAGAGACAAAGTGTTATCATTAAATTACATGAAACAACTTACAGGAGAGAGACAAAGGAATAATACCAGACACACATCAGACAATAACTGACACATAAAACTATCTTAAATAAATTAAAACAGTCATTAAACTGAAAGCAAAAATGATGAGGCATGAACGAGCAAGCTATATGCTAACCTAATGGGAGACACAAGGAAATAAAAAAAAAAGATAAGGAGTAGAGAAAATTCAGGTGAAAAGGATAGTCACAGTTGATATGAAGTTAAGTTTAGAAATAACATTGTATTGCATTGGAAAATACTCTAAATCAAATTGGAGACAATGAAATGATGCAAATGGAACAAACAGTATCTGGTCTACAGCCATCCATTTTGGGCACTGGCATCCATTAGATGCCTAGTTTTCAGTTTATTTATGATTGTAACAGCAACATCCAGAATATGCTACTACAAGTGGGAACATTTTCCCAGTGACTCAGCATATAAGGTGGAAAATGTTATACATCACTTCCATTAGTTATTACAAGAGCATCATCATCGTTTAACGTCTATCTTCCATGCTAGCATGGGTTAGACAGGAGTTGTCCCACTTGAGGCAAGATTGGTCGGGTGACCGTGTCTCACTCGTATAGGACTATCTGGCAGGTTTTCTACGGCTGGATGCGCTTCCTAACACCAACCACATTTACAGTGTGGACTGGGAAATTTTTACTGTGTTACCTACATGGCCACATTACAGCGTGGACTGTGTGGTTTTTTGTCATGACACCTACACGATCTCGATCATTGTAAATTTTCAGTGAGAGACCCCATGAAGGTTTAATTAGCTCCTCTTTCACTTTCTGTGTTCTACTGTTGAGAAGATCCATCTGGAGTCAACACTTGTTCTTGTGGTCAGCTTGGTATGCCATGGATGATTATGCACTGAGGTCAACTTTGCCTTTCATCCTTCCAAGGTTGATAAGTCAAACTGGAGTCAATTTAATCAAGTAATCACATCTCCCACATTTGTAGCTTTGTGTATATGTTAGAAATTATTATTTTAGGGCTCTCTATGTTTTGAGTTCAAATTCCACCAAGGTCAATTTGTCTTTCATCTATCTCTTCCCCTTAATTTCAATCTTATTCACTATGTTGAAGGTGAGAAAACCTTTGATCATAAGTCAGCTGGATGAGGCTTAACTTAGGGTTAAACAATAACCTTGTTTAGATAAAATGCAAATTTAGCTGTAGTGTGATTTGAACTCAGATTGTTAGCCAATGAAACAAATAATAATAATAATGCTTTCTTATATAGGCACAAGACCAGCAATTTTGAGGGAGGGAAGTCGATTAAATCAATCCCCAGTTCGTGACTGGTACTTTATTTATCGACCCTGTAAGGATGAAAGGCAAAGCTAATCTCAGAACGTAAAGGGCCGTAACTCTGTTGCAAAGCATGGTGTCCGACCCTCTACCAGTTCTGCCAATCCACTAATGAAAGGCAAGGTTAACCTCGGCAGGATTTGAACTCAGAACGTAAAGGGATGTAACTCTATGTTGCAAAGCATGGGGCCTGACGTTCTACCAATACTGCAAAACCACCACCAATAATAATACATTTAATGTTTTGTGTCCTCATCCTTTGATTTAACATTAAAATTCTCTATTTCTTACTTTTATATTCCCTTAGGTGGGTCCAGATAGCCTGTCCTCGTCTTTCTATAGACTGGGGCATGGCTTTTGAAAAACCAGTTTTAACTCCATACGAGGTGAGTTATGAAAGAGCTATCTATATTTTATATGTAAATTCTTCAACACAACTTATGGCAAAGCTTCCCAAACATTTTTATACTTGTGACATACTTCAGAGCGAAATAAAAATATTTTGGTGTGCATGTTCATAGAGTCAAAAATTGTATTAAAAAACTATTAGGCACAGAAATGGCTGTGTGGTTAAAGAGCTCACTTGGTAATTATGGTTTTGTGTTCACTCTTGCTGTGCAGCACCTTCAACAACTGTCTTTTACAATAGTCTTAGGAGCAAAATTTGGTAGACAAAAACTGCAGAAGCCTGTAATATATGTGTGTGTGTAACAGCTCACACCTATGCAGGTTTAGCTGGCCTCCTCCAAGGTATATCTCGTTGGAGGTGTCTTGGGTAATTTAATGATAGGGACCCCAGTCCTATCCTCTCATTTCTACAGCTGAGTAAACTGGAGCAACGTGAAATAAAGTGTCTTGTTCAAGGAAACAACACATCACCCGGTCCGAGAATTGAACTCACAACCTTTCGATTGCAAGCCCAATGCTCTAACCACTAAGCCCTGCGTCTTCACCTGTAATATATACTTATATATATATATATATATATAATACTATTTAAGTTATTTTGATTACCAATGGTTAGAACTGGTGGTTCTGGTAGGCAAACCATTATGTAACAAATCAATGAAACCACTCAACGTTATGTCATCCAACGTAGATGTAGTATCCAGTGGTTGGTGCAGGAATGGAGTAAAGGATTTATATAACGACAACAGACGGCCGGACTTGAAGATATACTTTAAAATTTTAATTCCATGAAATCACTAAACATATTTCAATGTCACAGCTCCATCATCCAAATAACATTCTCATCAGAATTACTAACATATGTTTGGGATCAACTTAACCCTGTTATGTAATTCTGTCAAAGTTACCTGATGAGCTCGTCCTGTCTTGCATCATATTTGAATGATGGAGCTGGGCCATTGAAATATGTTTAGTGATTTCATGGAATTAAAATTTCAGAGTATATTTTCTAGTCCGGCTTTCTGTTATCATTTAATAAATCATCATCATCATCATTTAATGTCTATCTTCCACGCTAGCATGGGTTAGATGGGAATTGTCTCGCTTGAGGAAAGATTGGTCGGGTGACCGTGTCTCGCTTGTATAGGACTATCTGGCAAGTTTTCTACGGCTGGATGCCCTTCCTAACACCAACCACATTTATAGTGTGGACTGGGAGCTTCTTGCCATGTTACCTACACGACCACATTACAGCGTGGACTGTGTTTTTTTGTCATGATACCTACAGAACCAAATATATATACACAAGTAGAAGTAGTTCATAGATTCTGTTACCTGAACGACCAAATTAGCAGTGGAGGTGAGTATTCTGAAAGTACAGTAGCCTGAGAAAGTTTAGGCAGCTACTACCGCTGCTAACTACAAAAGGTTTTGCCCCTCAAAATGAAGGGCAGATTGTATGATGTGTGTATACAAATAGCAATGCTGCATGGTAGTGAGATCTGAGCGCTGTATGCAGAGGACCTATGAAGTTTGCATGTTCTGATCGATGTTTAATAGTTAATATAAAATGAATGACAAAGCATAAATGAACTGAGAGAGAAACTGGGAATAAGAGGAATCAGATGCAGTGTGCAGGAGAGGAAATTGTGATGGCATGAACATGTGATGCATATGAAGGATGACAGCTGTATAAAAAGGTCTAGGTTGCTCAAAGTTGATGGAAGCTATGGAGTAGGACAAAGACTTGCACCTCTCAAAAGTGATGACACAGGTTGAAGCATACATCTAGTACACACCACTTTCTCCCCCTTTCATACACCTCCCACACCCTACTCACGCCTTAACTCCCTACCCACGCCTTAACTCCCTACACTTCATTCATGTCCCTACCCCCCACCAGGTAAGCGCCCCACCCTACATTTAACTCTCCAATCCTCCATAAACCCCACTCCCACCCCAGTCACCAGTCCACACTGTAAAGTGGTTGTTTGGGTGTCATGACAAAAAGCACCCAGTCCACTCTGTAAATGTGGTTGGAATTAGAAAGGGCATCCAACCATAGAAACCAAGCCACTTCTATATGAGCAAGACACAGCCATCCGATCTGGCTTATGTCATAAAGGAAACACTCGTCTAACCCATGCTAGTGTGGAAAAATGGACGTTAAACGGTGATATATATATATCAGGATGGATTCAGTTTGAAACTGGTTAGACCATTACTCAACAGAGTACTCAATACTTTGGATAGTAGAGTATGGTTATATTATAAAGGGTCGGTACATGACAGCTGAGCTCTTGCTGAGTCTGGAACTATCTGTTGAAATGGCAACATCTCAGCTGTCGGATCCTGAATCTTTAATCTTTATAATATATATATATATATATAGAGAGAGAGAGAGAGAGATAGATGCATGTGTGAATCTGTGTTTATACCATGTAACCTAATGCTTCAATAAAAAGGTGATTGATAAAATAACTATTGAACACCTAAAACTATACATAATTTAAGCTACAAAAAATTAAACTCTTTTTTATTCAATAAATGAAGCCATAGTTATCAACACTTTATATTTTGAATTTTAGTTAAGATTTTTCCCATTTTGAATATATATTTTTATTATTTTTGTGATGCTCTAAACCACAATATAATGCTGATTAAAAAATGTTTTGTTTTTTTTACAGATGTCAGTGGCTTTAAAAGAAATATCATGGCAGGATCAGTATCCAATGGATTTTTATGCTAATGACAGTCTTGGTCCATGGACAGTTAATAATGAGAAGAATCGACCAATACGTACTGTGAGAAATCGACCACGAACCCCAATTAAAATCCAATGTGAACCAGATTGTCAATGTACTGGTTAATTTATATTATCTAAGCATATTAAAGCAGATGTAAAATGATGATGATGTCAATAGTGATATACAAGGTGTTTATAAAGTCTTATGTAAACGTGATAGAAATACACTGTAAACTACATATGACTAAGTATAAAGTTTGTCTTGAGCCACTGTAAACTACATATGACTAAGTCTGTCTTGAGCCATTGTAAACTACATATGACTAAGTCTAAAGTATGTCTTGAGCCACTGTAAACTACACATGACTAAGTCTAAAGTATGTCTTGAGCCACTGTAAACTACATATGACTAAGTCTAAAGTCTGTCTTGAGCCACTGTAAACTACATATGACTAAATCTAAAGTCTGTCTTGAGCCACTGTAAACTACATATGACTAAGTCTAAAGTATGTCTTGAGCCACTGTAAACTACACATGACTAAGTCTAAAGTATGTCTTGAGCCACTGTAAACTACATATGACTAAGTCTAAAGTATGTCTTGAGCCACTGTAAACTACACATGACTAAGTCTAAAGTATGTCTTGAGCCATTGTAAACTACATATGACTAAGTCTAAAGTCTGTCTTGAGCCACTGTAAACTACATATGACTAAGTCTAAAGTTTGTCTTGAACCCAGTGGCTCATCAGGCTGGTGCATATTCCAGTTTCTCAGACATGAAGTGACTGAGAGTACAAAACTTCTCCCTGGACAGGACGCCAGTCCATTGCAGGGTTAAGCCCCCAGCTATGTATAAAATACATATAGTGTGCTGTATAGAATATTTAATGTGAAGGATAAAATATATGCTGTAGTGTATAGAATAGTACATAAACTATATATAGTGTAGTACATAAAATATATAGTGTAGGGCATGAAATATATAGAGTATAAAATACATAAATAAAGCTTGTATCTGCAGTTGATCCTATATTGCTGTCAGGTGTACATTGAAAGTTATTGTTTTACAAGGAATTTATAAACAGCCTGTTTATCATCATCATCATCACTGGTTGTAATGTACGGAGGCTAACCTGGTCAGATGAACCCATCTTGTATGTTCCAGTTTGGGCTTGGTTTCTACAGTGGCATCCTCTTCTTAGTGCCAGTCACTTTACAGTATGTACTGGGAGCCTTTTATCGTGACAACCTCACAGGTTGGACTGGGTCCTTTTTATCGTGGCACCAGCACTACCACCTTACATATATATTAAATATATACATATTTTATATTAAATAAATAGATTAATTTTGAGATGCTTTCGTTCTTACATAATTTTATTGTTGTCAGGTCAAATGCTTCAGCATTTGTTTTAGTTCCCTGTGCACTGAGTTCAAATCCCACTAAAGTCAACTTTGTTCTTCGTCCTTTCAGGGTTGATAAATAAAGTATCAGTCCAAGGATAATGGATTTTCAGAATTGTTTAATAGTTAGATGGGATGCTTTGAACTATCTTATCTACAGATATAAATTGTTGGCCACATCATCAGTATTGTATCCTGGAGTCACTGGCTGTTTCTGGTCTTACAATATACATCCTCTTCCAGGTGACCTGAGGTAGATCTAGCCTCAGCCTGTATCCAAGTTACATACTACTAACCCCCAAAAGCCACTTCTCTTCAGCTATAGCCATCTAGATGGCCTCTCTGTTGCTTCCATGTTTTTGTTGGCTCATCTCCTACTCAATCATATAATGCTCAAATCACAAATTTGGGAGGAGGGTTTACTTGGTTAAATCGACCCCACTATTTGATTAGTACTTTATTTAGTTGATTTCTGGTTTGAACTAAATACTGCAAATCATTTTTTTCCAACACTTAACTGGTTCTGCCAATTGTCACCCTAATAATAATAATAATTGTTTCTACTTTTGGCACAAGGCCAGCAATTATCTCAGTGTATTACTGGTACTTTATTTTATCGACCCCATAAGGATGAAAGGCAAAGTTAACCTCGGCAGGATTTGAACTCAGACCATAAAGGGGCATAACTCTTTGCTGCAAAGCATGGCGTCCGACCCGCTACTGATACTGCCAAAATAATAATGATGATGATTTCTTTATTAACCACAAAGGGTCCACATCAAGAAAAACATTATGACAGTACAGGACGAAAACATAGAGTGTGTGTATATGTGCGTGGGTTTAATAATAAAAACGATTTCTAATTTAGGCACAAGGTCAGCAGTGGTATAGTCAATTATACTGACCTGAAGGATAGAAGGTTAACTATGTGATATGAACTCAGAATCTAAAGAGACATAATTTACTACTACTACAAGACATGTCTAATGCACCACCAGAATCATATTTTCTAATTTAGGCACAAGGCCAGAAATTTCTGGTATTCTAAGTTCGCCAGATTCAAACTTAGAATGTAAAGGGTCATAACTAAATGTTTGATGCTCTAGCCTGTGGCTTTCAAGAGGTTTGGGGGAGTTGGACTGCTGACTGCGAAGTTCCTCTCTTCACTGGCGGCTCGCCTAATAGAGGTAACTGGTGAATCTCACGAAGGCGTTTGGTTGTTCCAGCACCTCAGCCTCACCTTGTTGAGGTAACTGGTGAATCTCGCGAGGGCACTTGGTTGTTCCAGCACCTCAGCCTCACCTTGTTGAGGTAACTGGTGAATCTCGCGAGGGCACTTGGTTGTTCCAGCACCTCAGCCTCGCCTAATAGAGGTAACTGGCAAATCTCGTGAGAGCGCTTGGTTGTTCCAGCACCTCAGTCTCGCCATCACGCAAGGTAACACTGCGAGTGTGTTGGCTTGCCTAAAAAATCAGAGAGGTTGCCCAGTACTCCTCGCTGCTGTCTTTTGCTCTGGTGGCTCCGTTGTCCACCCCTTCCTTTATATTTTCTTTAATATTGCAACATTAAAGGAATATATCCTTCTGAAAGAATCGCGAGCAATTTATAATGATGTCTAAGCATTTGTAATGTTATTTATGTATTTATTAAAACATATTTGTTATGTTATTCTAGTGTAAATTTATTTATATGCTTTGTATATATCATATGTGTTTATATTTTCGCTCCCATTTGTAATGTTATTTAATATCTAAACTATAATAATATGTTGTTTTTTTTATCCCGTTTGTAAAATAAGTTGAATTACTTTGAATAAATAATAAATTAATATTACATAATTTATCTACTAAATTTCGTTATTTTTATTAGATATAAATAATTTTGTTGCTTATTTTAAGATTCACTTCTTTAAAATTTTCAAATGTCAATACTTCCAGTTAGCGATCGCTTAAATAAACATTCATATATTTCCGTCACTAATTTTTCCTAATGCAGTTTATATATAATATCGTCTTTTTTAATGTATCATGGATTACGTTACTGATTACATAAGACAGTGTAACAACGTCTTCATTCAATTTCTGTGTATATTGTCAAATACGATTTTATTTGATGTATCATATCTACATGTATATATACTTGCGTATAATATCAATATACACACTACACATGCAAGCAGAAAACCACCCGAGGATGGTTTTTCTGCTAGTAGAACTAATAATTTTTGTATAATCGTTCCATAATTCTGTAAATCCAACACCTTTAATAATACTATATAATGTAAATATATATATATTTTACAATTAAAAAACAGCGATATGAATAGAAAAAAGTTATTTAATTAGTTTTACAAATCTTCAAAATATTTTCTACGCTGTTTCTCTTCATTTTTCAAACTCACTCATATCCTAGATTCTCTCAACAACAATAGTAATAATTATAATAATAATTGTTTCTAATCTAGGCACAACGTCTGTAATTTGTGGGGAGGTGAAAGTCAATTTTATCGATCTCCAGTATTTAATTGCTAATTTAACTCCGGAAGCTGCCCACAAACGATGTAAAATACCTTCATAGTTTAACATTAGTTGTTGTTAAACTTGGCTATACCTTTAGCCAAAGATTGTGTAGTTAATTATATCATATTCTGTTCTATTACGAAAGGTGTTATTGTGGTTGGTGTTTTTATAACAAATTAATCATACCTCTAAAGAAGTATTTCTCATCCAGAGTTCATTTTGCTAGTGTTGCTAACGATGTATAATCAAAAAATGATGTTTATGATAAATCATCTAAGCATAAAAAGGCAACAAATTGGTTCAATGCCTAAAACGAAAACTGAACTGTTAGTTTTGTCTCTCTCTTCCTCTCTGTGTATCCTTGGGTAACTTGGAAAGTCTTTCAAAAATGCCGCTCAGGAGACATTTTTATTTATCCCGCTGTGCATTTTACAATACATCATTTTTTTGTGACGATCTTAATCAGAGAATCAGTAACAACATGAGTGAAATTTTTTCTGAACTTTCGAGAGGAGAATCCACAAATAATAGGGTTTAAAGAACAACTCACCCACCATAGACGTTCGAGAATCATGGCTGTGATATTTAGCTTGGTGGAGTTTTGTAGAGAAGGGTAAGTCACACTTAAAACGAAGTGCCCTGAAAAACCTATAATGTATAACAATATAAGGAGAATCAATATCGTGCATGTTTCAGTCTTCTCTTCCTCTAAGTTTCCTTGTTCCACGCTGTTTGAAATTTTCGAGACTTTGTGGTGTTCCAAGTAAAAGTGAACATAAATAATAAGTGCAGTGACAACCACTAATACAATTACGTGGAACACCAATAGAATTAACATGTATACCCAGACAGACGGCCAGAGAACATTATACATGCAGACAGCGAACTCGGTAGTGCCGTTATTGAATGCGAAAATATCTGCGTAATAAGTTATCGGTAGAGAGGGCAGCATTGACAAAGATATTATCAATAAACTAATTATTTTGTTGTCCACATGTGATAATTGTTTCTTCCGCGAGCGACATTTTTGGCTGTATCTTTCCATCGATATGACGAGAAGAATGAGCGAAGTTGTTATGAAGCAATAGAAGATAATTAACTTGTATAATTTGCAGGCGTTTCTAGAAGGATAGGTGGTCATTATACGAAGTTCGATCATGCCGAGCGGCATTCCAACAATGCAGCCGATCAAATTAATACTGGCCAATGTCACAAGGAACCCTTCAATATTTGATTTTTTGTTACAGGTTGAATAAATGAATATAACGAAAGCATTGCCAAAAATTCCAACAGGAATTGCAAAAGAGAGCAAAATAACCAAAGGAATTATTTCGGAAAAGATCCCTGGATTAAATGAGAAAGTTGAGTTCGAGTCAATCATTTTTCACGAAAGGAAGTTATGGAGATTTAGGCAGGAGACAAAAAACGAATAAATTCTGCCGTTTGAATAAAATCCAGTTTTCAATGGAGAATTAAGAGAAATTGATGGTTGTTTCTTTCTAATTCCATGTTATTTACAGAAACTAATACATATTTATGTCTCCACATTATAGAATTCGTCATAAACTTTAGCTGGAGACTCAAATGACGTAATAATCGTGTGCTCTCGTTGCTAAATTATTCAAAAGTAGATTCTACTATTCATACTTAGCTTTAGGCTCAACATTTACCCGAAAGAGAATTTATTCATATAAAAATACGTTTAACAAATACTTATTAAATTTTATCAAAAGACAACTTTTCTTTGGGAATCCCAATATGTAGATATGATCACAATTTATATATTGGAAGCCAACAGTTGGTGATAGAGTGGCGGAGATACTGAAATAGCCAAGCACACTCATCAGTATCAGGTGATACTTCAGTAAAGCCAGGTAATAGACTACTAAGGTACTGCAATAGCCAAGCACTATAACCAGGAACATCACTTGATACTTTAGTAAGGTCGGGTGACTGCGAGACTAAGTCGCAGGAATAGCCAAGCAGCATCACCTGATACTTCAGTAAGACCATATGATGGCGAGTCAAAATGCTGAAATAGCCAAGCACCCACAGCAGGAGCATCACACATCTTTTCATAAATAAATGGAAAATTTAAATGTCATCCGAAATTGCCTTCGTGTTATTAACACCACCACTACAGCCTTCAACGAGCCACTGAGAAAGCCTCTATTTCAACTAAGTAAGTGTACAACTGTGGCCTCGCGATGCTGATGTCTTTTGCTCTGATGTTGGCTCCGTTGTTCATCCCTTCCTTTACATTTTCTTTAATATTGTAACATTAAAAGAATATATCTTTCTGAAAGAATCGCGAGCTATTTATAATGTCTAAGCATTTGTAATGGTATATATTTAAAACATATTTGTTATGTTATAGTCCAGGAATCGAACCCACGGCATTATGATTGTAAGTCCAACACCCTAACCGCTAGGCCTCACTTCACTTTGAAATAACAAAATTATGGAAGCTTCTTCTTCTACCTGAGAGGGTCTTTGGGACAGTCCTCAAACACTCCTTCCAGCGGGTCCTGTCAGCAGCAACCGTCTGCGAAACAAGCCAACCATTTTGCTGGGGATCTACCCCTGGGTCTCCTACCAGTTGGTTTTGCCCGTAAAATCTGTCCAGCAATTCTTTCCAGAGACATTCTAACCACATGTCCATAGTATCTAAGTTGTGATCTCTCAATTCAGAGAAGACTCTGTGATCTCTGAGCTAAGCACTCTATCGAGTAACGTTACTCCAAAGACCCTTCGGAAGAAACCAATTTCAGCTGCTTGTATTCGCGATCGTATTCTTTCGGTCATTACCCTAGATTCATGATCATAGGTAAGGATTGGCACAAATACCTAATTGAAGATAGAGAGTTTGGCTTATACACCAATCTTCCTTCTGATTACCAAATGCTTAAGCTGGTGCATTACTGCACTAGCACCTGCAATTCTTGCCCTTAATTCCACCTCCTGCCTCCCATCACTCGTGAACACGGCCCCGAGATACTTGAACTTCTCTACCTACTTCAGTGGAACTCCGTTCACATGTAAAGTGAACTGCGCAGCCTTCCTTGAGAGGACGAGTAGAAGCTTTTTAGATAAATATAAACACCTTGAAAGAGTGGTAAATTTATAGAAAAACACCCCTCCCGATTTCGGTGAGTAATAATTATATCCCCCCCCCCCCCTCCATACACACACATTCTTGTGCTATCAACTAATCTGACCCTCGAACATGCCGCATTTGACTTTTTCCCCCAAAAAACGAAAGGTGGCCCTCGGATACCCCACCCTGTGGTTTTCAGTACCATTTTAAAACATTTTTCGAATCCGACCACGAAACCAGTCTGAAACGTTTAGTGGGGATTTTTTTTTTTTTTCTAACCCTAGCCCTACCCCCTAACACGAGTACTAATCATAACCACTAAACCAAACCCTAAGCCTAACCCCTAAAACTAAACCTAACACCTGCAATTTCTAACACCTTCCGACATTTGTCGTGGGGTACAGTTAACTAAAAAATAATATAACACACGAAAAAGCTCCACTCCACCTTAGTTTTCCAGGAAAAGAAGTACTTGCAGCATGTTCGGGGGTCAGATTAGTTGATGGGACACGAAAAAAAAAAAAAATTATTTCCCACTGAAATCGAGAGGGGTGGTTTTCTATAATAATACCATAACAGTTTTATGTCAAGAGCCGTTTATTTCCCCTTTATAGACGGGAGACTGAAATTTGGCTACCATTTGAAGAAGATCGAGAAACTACATAAAGTGTTGGGAGCTGTGCGTGTGCACAAACGGAAGTAGAACTCTCATACTTAAGAGAGTTAAATAGAAACTTGATTAATTAAAAGTTTTGAGGAAGAGAAAACTACTGTTTTGTATTATTTCAAACCAATTTGACTTAATTTACGCAGAAATGTCGATATTTACACCTACCAACCAAAAGCGATTGACCAATGTTGCTGTTGTACGTTTGAAAAAAGGAGGGAAGCGATTCGAAATCGCCTGTTATCCGAATAAAGTCATCTCGTGGCGCAACAAAGTGTGAGTGGATGTCACTAATAAATTACTAAAAATATATCGGGATTTATCGGCGATCTACATTTTTCAGCCAGTGGTATTTGTGACGTTCTTAGAGGAAACCTGGTCGCTGACAACGAGATTTTTGTCTTTTATAGCCCGCTTTAATGAAGTATCACTAACTTTTACTCGGTGAAGGTGCTTGGTTATTTCAACGCCTTAGCCTCGCTATCACTCGGCTTTATTGAATTGTCAGGTGATGATGCTTGGCAATCTCAGCCCTGCTATCACCAGCGGTAATGCCATGAGTGTCTTGGCTTGCCTCGAAACTTTTTAGAATGCAATGTCAACATTCCTTGTGTAGAATTGAGTGTGCATGTGATTTGTTTCTTATGAAAACCATATTTGTTATAATAATTGCGTTTATATGTAAAAAATAGTTTGTCAAGCTGGGTCAACGTGGTACGCTTGAACTGATTGAGTCACAGTTACACTATACATTTGAATGTGGGAATTCAACGTTGTCACTTGTCCTGTTAGAAATAGCAGCCAAATCTCAAGTTACATTCTGCTGTCTTAAAAAAAGAAAGGATACATTAGTCCTAGGCACTTTCATCCTTAAATTATGACATGATACTGACGGCTGAGTCATTTTTGGTTGTAGGTGTGCTCTATCACAATTCTAACTTGTCTAAATTTATATTAAAAATACTATATTTTAAACATTTTTTATACCAAATCCGCATCTGATTCTATGATTAAAAAATAGTTTTGTTTTGGAATGTTTATATTTAGAGTGAAACATTTCATCATAATTTTATGCAAGAAAATGTTATGTTCCAACCTTTTCTTCTTCATCCACTTATTCCTGGGAGGGTCGTGGGGGCTTTCCTGTAGGTCCTGTCACCAATTGATCAGGTTGAATCCCCAAGTGAGACCAACAGAGCTCATGGATGTTATCCAACCATCTTGCTTGGGGTCTACTGCCGGTGGTTTTGACCATATAATCTGTCCAGCGATTCTTTCCTTAGATATTCTAACCACATGTCTGTAGTATCAGAGGTGTGATCTCTCAATTTGGAGAAGTAGCAGCTCTACTTAAAACGAATCTGATGTCCGAGCTACACTCTTCGGAAGAAACCCCATTTCGGTCACTTCTATTTACAATCGCATTCTTTCAGTCATTACACAAGATTCGTGACCATTGGTAAGAATTGGCATGAATACCGAATTGAAGACAGCGAGTTTGGCTTTTACACCAACCTCCCTTCTGATTATCGAGTGCTGAAGCTGGCACATTACTGCACTAGCACCTGCAATTCTTGCACTTAATTCAGCCTCCTGTCTTCCATCACTTGTGAACACGGCCCCGAGATACTTGAACTTCTCTACCTACTTCAGTGGAACTCCATTGACACAGGATGTCTTTAGCAGGGCACACCGTGTTAAGAACTTATTAGTTCTCTAGTATGTTGATAATCTACTTCCTGAAATGGATCATAGTTGCTACCCTTCCTTATGTAAAATCAAAAAAAAGAAATCCCTAAAAACTTAACTATATGTATTCTCTACTTTTTCTCCTGTTTGTTTTCACAAATGTATATCTATTATCATTCAATATCATTATTATTCATCGAGGTTAACTTTGCCTTTCATCCTTATGGGGTCGATAAAATAAAGTACCAGTAATGCACTGAATTAATTGCTGGCCTTGTGCCAAAAGTAGAAACAATTATTATTCATATTGGCAGTATCGGTAGAGGGTTGGACGCCATGCTTTGCAGCAAAGAGTTACGGCCCTTTATGGTCTGAGTTCAAATCCCGCCGAGGTTAACTTTGCCTTTCATCCTTACGGGGTCGATAAAATAAAGTACCAGTAATACACTGGAATAATTGTTGGCCTTGTACCAAAAGTAGAAACAATTATTATTCATCATTTTTATGTTACCTTTCCATGCTCTCTTGGGTTGGATGAGTATTCTTCAGCATAACTTTCCTCCACTTGTTGCATTCCTTCATCATTTCCTATGTGTGTGCTTCAGCATTCAGAGATCTGCTCTCATCATATCTGCCCAGGTTTTCCTCTACTGCAGCCTCTTCCTACTTGAATCTCCTGCCACTTCACCCAGTATTCATTATCCATACACATCATGTGCCCACACCAATGCAATCATCTCTTTTGCACATTAAGTTGATTCCCTTTATGCTAAATTTTTCCTTCAACTTATTTGTGCTTTGTTGATCATGTCTACTAACGTTATATATATATATACATATATGGGTGCTTTTTGCAGTGGAATGATAGGGACTCATATACATATATATATATATATTATATATATATATATATATACACACATATAGATACACACACACACACACATATATATATATATATATATATATATATATATATATATATCATCACACACATATATATATATATATAATATATTATATATATACATATATGTATTATATATATATATATATATGTATATATATATATATATATATATATATATATATATAGCTTAAGGTTGAGCCAGTAGCCTGAGTTTCATCTGCGCATTACAGGTTCTTCAGACAATGCTTTTTATCTCTACAAATGGTATTGAATGCTCATTCTTGCGTTTGTCAATAATAAGTGGATACACACACACACATTCATATAGCTTGTATATTGCTGCTGTCAATTTATGCTTGAAGCAATGATTTATCTGTTTCTAGAGAGAAAGACATTGATGAAGTTCTTCAGACACATGCTGTGTTCATGAATGTTTCAAAAGGTCAGGTCGCTAAGGCTGAAGATCTGAAGAAATGTTTTGGTACCGACAATCAAGATGAAATCTGTCTCCAGGTAGACCTTCCCTAATCTTACTGTCGCCTCACCTTTGGTTTGGCTTTCTTTTATTAACCTTTTGTTTTATGGAAAGAAAAGTAATATTTGTTTTCTTTAAGGAATTATAACAAAGCAATGTTTGTAAATTGCAGAACTGTGTCATTGACCAGCTTGTACTCAGTTCAATGAAATTGTTGCTTTTAAATGGCTAAAATGACTCTTCTACACTGAAATTGCTTTAGTTTCAAAGCTAACATTACTACTTTTAAAGTTTACTGAGTGTATTTTACCATGGCATCAGTACTAGCACTTTACAAGGTGTACTGTGAGTATTTTATTGTGGCAACAATGCTGCAACTTTACAGAGTGTACTGGGTGCATTTTATCATGGCACCATGATCTAACATGAGCCATGATGATATATTACATTTTTCTCATAATTTTCTTCCTTGAATTTTTTTTATATCTTTCACGATATTCACTTTCCTACTGTCTGTTTTTTATTTGTATTTGCTGTCAGATTTTAGCAAAAGGGGAACAGCAGGTGTCAGAGAAAGAGAGACAATCTCAGTTAGAATCTATGTATCGAGATATTGCAACAGTTGTTGCTGACAAATGTGTCAACCTCGAGAACAACCGACCATTCCCTGTAACATTGATAGAGAAAGCCATGAAAGATCTACACATTTCAGTGAAACCAAACAAGAGCAGTAAACAGCAGGTAATTTTTTGTTAACTATTAACCTCCTGTACTACATGAAACCACATTAACAATACATTCTTGAAAAGCACAAAATAGCACTATGACTTAATCACATTAAAAATTAACATTTTTACACTAATACTGCAAATTTTTACTATGATTTCTCTACTAGTAAAGGTACTATAAACTTTTGAATTAACAAACCTCATAAAATCACATATGCAAGACATTCTTAAAAAGTACAAAATATCACTATGATTGTATCACATTAAGAATTAAAATCTTTACTCTAATACTACAAATTTTCACAATGATCTGTTCTTTAGTAAAAATACTATAAACATTTGAATTAACAAATTTGTTTTTAGATATTTTCTACTAAATCATTACAGGATATTAAAAGTTAATCAGTATTTTACTATTGTAGGCACTAGAGGTCATCAAACAGCTAAAAGCTTCAGAAGCCATCAAAATTCAACGAGCACAGATGCGTCTAAGAATAGGTGTTTCAGGTGTGTGTCTCTAAATTTCTTGTTCAATCCCTTTTTAATTGTTCGAATATAATTTATCAGGTGAAGTAAACATCACTGACAGGTGCAGTGGAATAATACATGGTTCAAGCATTGGTAATTCATCATCGTCACCACCACCACCATCATGCCTGTTGCAAAAGGTAACTAAAAAAGTTGGCACAAGGAAGGGCATCCAGCCATAATGCCCCAACACCTACCCATCCACTTCTGCTCACACCACCCTTACACTGTAAAATCATGTTGGTATCACAAAAAAGCATCCAGTCCACACTGTAAAGTGGTCATGTAGGTGTCAACAAAAAGCATCCAGTCTACACTGTAAAGTCATTGTGTAGATGTCACAACAAAAGGCATCCAGTCCACATTGTAAAGTGGTTATGTAGGTGTCATAACAAAAAGCATCCAGCACACACGGTTAATGTGGTTGGCATTATGAAGGACATCCAGCCATAGAAACCAAACCAGAAACAGTTCTATATGAGCAAGACATCATCACCTAACCTAACTTGCCTCTACTGGGACGATGGCTAACTCATGTTGGCATGGAAAATGGATGTTAAACGATGATGATGATGATACCATATCCCTCTGTCATAAAAAGGATTAGTGACAAGAAAGTCATCCGGCTGTAAAATAATGCCTTCAAAGGTACCCCATGATGAATATAAAGTCTGTCACAGGGCCCACAAGGCTAACTTTTTCTTTGAAATGAAAAATAGCCTTAAATGGCTTTGTTGTGATTGTTTTAGTTAGGAATAAGAAATAGTATTTCATTTTATTGTTGTATTGTTTTATCAAAAGACTTAGAAATAATGTTTATTGTTATATATAGTTGTTTTATGATAGGAAGAAGAAATAGTATATAATTTTTGTTTTTAATATCTTTCCTTAGGAAAAGATGCCAAAAAAGTGAAAGAAAAGGTGAAAAGGTTGACTACAAAGGTGGAGAAAGAAGATTTTGATGATGAATTGGAGATGGTAAGTGATGTGATTTTTTAACTTTCCTCTGAAGAGTAAATGATAGAGATAGTAGTTCATTGAAGATGTTACTGATGTACTGGTTAAACTGTTGATAGTTGACTGTTGTAGGAGAAAGGACTGGATGAAGTGGGCCTGGGAAGTTGGATACGACAGGTGATGAGAGATGAGTTTGTCAGGAATGCCTGAATGGAAGTAGCATATGACGAACCAGTTCTAAGGAGCAGAGGTCATTATAGTAACAGTAGAAGGAGGAGTAGAGACCACTGTAGTAACAGTAGAAGAGGTAGAAGGAGGAGTAGAGACCACTGTAGTAACAGTAGAAGAGGTAGAAGGAGGAGTAGAGACCACTGTAGTAACAGTAGAAGAGGTAGAAGGAGGAGTAGAGACCACTGTAGTAACAGTAAAAGTGGTAGAAGGAGGAGTAGAGACCACTGTAGTAACAGTAGAAGTGAGAGACTGGTATGTGTCTGTGGGGCCAGAGACTGGAGTGGAGGTCAGCCAGATCTGATGAGCAGAGGTCATTACAGTAGCAGTAGAAGAGGGAGAAGACAGCATGTCTGTAGGCCAGTGACTGAAGAAGGTCTGGGGGTGAGAAATATGTATTGATTGATTGATTGCTCTCTCACTTTCTCTTTTTATCTCTCTCTTGTAGATTGTATTGATAGATCCTGGTTGTTACCGAGAAGTCAGTGAATTAATCCACACTGACACGAAAGGTAAAGGCCATGTTGAAATTCTCAATTTGAAGGACGTAGAAGAAGGAGATGAGAAATTTGAATGAATTCATACAGAAACCTTAACTTTACCATAAACTGCTGTGCTGTTCTCTTTGTTCTATAACAAACCCAAAAAACATTTTTATATTATTTTTGGAGAAAAAAGAAATCATAAAGTAGGAAAAAATATTTTAAAAATGAAAAGAAATTCAGTTGTTCTGGGAGAGAGTATCAGATGTGACAGAATATTTGGTGTGATGTTGTTTTAGATCATCTCTCTCTTTATCCCTGCCTGATGTATGACATAACTCAAAGAATTGGTGCCATGAACGGCATCTAACTATAAAACGTTGCCTCAAAACAAAAGATCCCATGATGAGTATGAAGCCTGCCATGGAACCCCACAAAGCTAACCCTTGCTTTTGCATGGAAAATAACCTTAAAACGCTTTAGTTTGACACTCTTTTCAAAAGAAATCAACACTCACACTTCTGTAATAAACTTGGAATTTGAAGTATTTTTATTAACTAGAATTTTTTCCGTACGCTGTGTATGTGTATATGTGTGTGTGTGCATATGCATACATTTATATGTATGAATATATAAACATAAACGCACAAACACAGACACACTTACAAAACCTTCCTTCCTTTTACACATACATTCACACAGGCAGCAGGCGTAAAGAGAGAGGAGTAGTATGAGGTAGTCAAACTGCTCCTCTCTCTTTACATGCTGTGACAGAATTGCAGAAATTTATATATAAATTGGCCACTAAAGGTTTCTCTCTAAAAATGAAAGGCAGACTGTTTGATGCCTCTATACGAACAGCAATGTTACATGGGCATTGTGTGCAGAGGAACGAAGCATGCAATCTCCATTAGATGTGTAATAGTAATATACACAAACGACAAAGCAAGTGAGAAATTAGGAATAAGAGGGATCAGATGCTGTTTACTTGAGAGGAGACTATGTTGGTATGGTCACGTGATGTGCATGAAAGATGACAGCTGTATAAAAAAGTGCAGGGCGATCAAAATTGATGGAAGTTACGGAGTAGGCAGACCCAGAAAAACCTGGGACGATTTGATAAATTCCGACCTTATACACTTACACCTCTCTAAGACAATGTCTCTGGACCGAGATCTTTGGCGCTACGCAGTAATACAGAAGACCCGCTTTGCCTGTGTATAAAGCGAAACCTACAGTCAGTAGGTACCTCTTAACCAAATATACACCCCTACTCCATCCTCCCACTCCCACCAACACCACCCTCTCTCTGTAAAGTTATGTTGGTACCACAATATCCAGTCCAAAATAAATGAGGTTGTGTAGGTGTCACAACAAAAAAAAACACAGTCCACGCTGTAAAAAGCTGTAAACGTGGTTGGTGTTAGGAAGGGCATCCAGCCGTAGAAAACCTGCCAGGTAGGCCTATACGAGCGAGACACAGTCACCCGACCAACCTTGCCTCAAGTGGGATAATTCCTGTCTAACCCATGCTAGCGTGGAAGATAGACGTTAAACAATGATGATGAGTATATAAATATAAACACACAAACACAGACACACTTAAAAAACCTTCCTTCCTTTTAAACATACATTCACGCAGACAGCAGGCGTAAAGAGAGGAGTAGTATGAGGTAGTCAAACTGCTCCTCTGTCTTTACGTGCTGTGACAGAATCGCAGAAATTTATATATAAATTTAAGTGAAATTTATAATAAATTATAATTATTTATACATTTAACACAAGTCCAGCAATTTGGGAGGGGGGGGGGGGGTCCGATTAAATTGGCCCCTTTACCTTACTGGTGCTTTATTTTATTGACCTGATAAGATTGAAAGGTAAAGCTAACCTTGGTGGGATTTGAACTCAGAATGTAAAGGGCCATAACTATATGCCTGCTGGTTTCAGTCATTAAACTGGGGCACCATATGTATTTTACTCTTTTACTGGTTTCAGTCAATAGACTGTGGCCATGCTGGGGTATCATCATCATCATCATCACCATTTAACGTCCATGCTGGCATGGGTTAGACGAGTTATCCTGTTGTGAGCAATGCTAGGTCAGGTGACCATGTCTTGCTCATACAGAACCGATTTTGGTTTGGTTTCTACAGCTGGATGCCCTTCCTAGTGCCAACCTCATTTACAGTGAGTACTGGGTGCTTTTTGCCGTGACACCTACACAACCACTTTACAGTGTGGGCTGGGCACTTTTGCTGTACATGACCACTTTACAGTGGACTGGGTGCTTTTTGCTGTGACACCTACACGACCACTTCACAGTGTGGGCTGTGCACTTTTTGTGTCGCTATCATGACCACTTCACAGTGTGGGCTGGAGCCTTCATTGGATGTATCTATGGGAGTGAGTGGGGAGAGGTGTTGCATATTATACATATGCTTCATCTTCGGCCTGTGCCTGTAGAAGTCGGGTCTTCTGTATTACTGCGTAATGCCAGAGATCCTGGTCATGTGTCATCACTCTTGAGAGGTGTAATTGGGCAAAGTCAGCTTTTATCACCTCATGCAAAGTCTTCCTGGGTCACCCCCACTCACAGCTTCCATCGGCTTTGAGCGCTCTGCACCTTTTTATGCAGCTGTTATCCTTCATACGCATCACATGTCCATACCATCGCAATCTCCTCTCCTGCACACAGCATCTGATCCCTCTTATGCTTAGTTTCTCTCTCAGTACATTTATGCTTTGCCATTCATGTATATTACTATTACACATCCATCGGAGCATACAAGTTTCACTTCTTTCCAATCTACGCAAGTCTTCTGCACACAGTGCCCAGGACTCATTACCATGCAACATTGCTGTTGTATGCACGCATTATACAGTCTGCCTTTCATTTTGAGGGAAAGTTTTTTTGTAGCTAACAGTGCTAATATACTTTCAGAACACCCACCTTTGCTGTTAATTTGGTCACCACCCATGTAGAAGCTGTCTACTGTTTCTACAGAGCCCTCCCAGAATTTGATAGTGCTTGTTTGCTGCTTACAGTCCTGGTGCAACTGCTACATGTAAAGCTTACATTCTTAAGTAAACTTCTTGAACTCCCACTCCAGCTCTTGTGTACTCATTGTTTGCATTTGGGGCAGAGGATGGAATTTTCTACATACTGAGCAAGGCCATTTCCCTGAAGGGATCAGGGTTGTTTTCTCTTCTACTTACTAGAACCTTAGTTTTTGTTAGGTTGACTTTAAGACTCCTTTTTTTTTTTCTAGGCCCTGCTTCCATGTTTGGAATTTCCTCTTAGTTCCACCATAGATTCTGCTATGTGTGTGAGTTCATCCGTGTACAGGAGTGCCCACGGGCAGCCAGTCTTAAAATCTTCTGTTATAGCTTGTAGTACGATAACAAACAGGAGAGGGCTAAGAACAGAGCCCTGGTGGACACCAACCTGTATGCTAAATTTCTTGCTATTGTCATTGTTAAGCCTAACTTTGCTGACTGCTCCTCTATACATGGCTTGTACAGCCTTCACAAGCCATTCATCTACTCCTAGTTTTCTAAGAGCCCCCCAGATTATTAAATGGGGCACTTTGTTGAAAGCTTTTTTCAGGTCGACAAATGCCAGGTAGAGCGGCTTACTTTTAGCTAGGTACTTTTCCTGTAACTGCCTCACTAGGAAGACAGCATATGTGGTACTTTTGCCTGGCACAAATCCGAAATGCATCTCATCTAGATTTTCCTGGTCCCTAATCAGCTGTGCTATAACTCTTTCTGTTACTTTCATGACCTTATCCATCAGCTTTATTCCTCTATAGTTTCCTCTATCTAGTGTATCTCCTTTACCCTTTTTTTATTTTTACTAGTTTCAGTCATTTGACTGTGGCTATGCAAGGAGCACCACATTCTTCTATTCTTTTACTGATTTCTGTCATTAGAGTGTGGCATCACATTCTTTTGTCTTTTTTATTTTTATTGCTTTCATTGCAAACCCACCGATTCTGAAGTCAACTGCACTAGCTCTGCTACTCAGCTGCTGAGTATGCATGCCCAGTATGGGAGCGAGCTGTCCATGTCCAGAAGCTAGATCCCGCCCTCAATGCTAGCTGCCACCTCATTACAGGCTGCCTGACATCTACACCTACAGACTGTCTGCATATCCTGGCAGGCATAGCCCCACCAGAGATACGTTGAAGTGCATCAAGCAAGAAGGAGCATCAAAAACATCCTCTTTGGCCATGTGCCAGCCAAAAGCTGCCTTATATCCAGGAATATGAGGCATAACTAGTGAAAGAGTCACTTGCTAGGAATAAAAACTTAACAACCTCCCATCAGTAACAACACTGGAGCTAAAGGCAAGCGAGGCACTGCTCCCTGGAACAGATACAAACTATGCAGTGTGGAAATGCCTAAACAGACTAAAGATCTGGTGTTGGACGTGCAGAAGTAACTCTTGCAAAATGGGGATATTTAAAGGATGAGAACATGGTGTGTGACTGCGGCATCGGACCACATACTATGCAGCACCTCCTGCTGGAACACCCTGCACAGTATTGGACTTGGCAGAGTTAAATGAGAAAAATCAGCAATGTGTTCAGCTGCGGCGGAACCACATCTAGCCAAGCTTTGTAACTGACATTGTTGTGGACACAAGAAGAATTAGACTAGCCATGCTAGGACACTACAATCATCTTCTACTGCTTTCAGCTATTAGACTATGAACGGTTTTAGAGGATTATATCAACCCTATTACATAATTTTTTCAAGTCTTATACTTATTTTATTGATCTCTTTTTGTTGAACCACTAAGTTATGGGATATAAATAAAGAGTACATGTAAACACAGGCACAAACATGCACACACATATACATAAACATATATAACCCTTGCTAGCATAGAAAAAGGACGTTAGACGATGATGATGATGATATATATCATCATCGTTTTAATGTCCATTTTCACTGCTAGCAAGGGTTGGACATATATACATATATATATAGACGAGAAAACAGAACCCAGATCCCCTCAGGGAAATGGCCTTGCTCAGTATGTAGGAAAGGTGTAAGTAGGAACTCCATTCTCTGCCCCAAATGCAAACAATGGGTACATAAGAGATGTAGCGGGATCTCAGGAAGCTTAATTAAGAATGTAGGCTTCACATGCAGCAGCTGTGCTGGGACAGCAAGCAGCAAACAGCCACAGGAAACAAGTACCACCAATCTCTGGGAGGGCTCTGTAGAAACAGTAGACAGCTTCTGCTACCTAGGTGACCGAATTAGCAGCGGAGGTGGGTGTTCAGAAAGTACAATAACTAGGGTAAGAACGGGATGGAAGAGGCTTCTCCCTCAAAATGAAAGGCAGACTGTATGATGCGTGTATCCGAACAGCAATGTTACATGGTAGTGAGACCTGGGCGCTGAAGGTGGAAGACTTACGTATATTAGAAAGAAACAAAGCCTGCATGCTCCGATGGATGTGTAATAGTAATATACGCGAATGACAAAGCATAAATGAATTGAGAGAGAGACTGAGCATAAGAGGAATCAAATGTTGTGTGCACGAGAGGCGGTTGCGTTGGTATGAACATGTGATGCGTATGAAGGATGATAGCTGCATAAAAAGGTGCAGAGTACTAGAAGTCAATAAAAACCGCGGAGTGGGGAGACCCAAGAAGACCTGGGATGAGGTGATAAAAGCCGACCTTACCCAATTACACCTCTCAAAGGCGATGACACACGACCGTGACCTCTGGCGTCACGCAGTAATACAGAGTACCCGACCTCCCATGGGTACAAGCTGAAGCATATAGACAATATGCCCCACACCCTCCCACTGCAAGGTGGTCGTGGAGGTGCCACGGCAAAAAAGCACCCAACCCATACTGTAAAGTGGACGTGTAGGCGCCACGGAAAAAGCACCCAGCACTCACTGTAAATGAGGTTGGTGTTAGGAAGGGCATCCAGCTGTAGAAATCAAGCCAAAATCAGTTCCTGTATGAGCAAGGCATGGTCAGCTGACCAGACACTGCCCACAACAGGACAACCCGTCTAACCCATGCTAGCATGGAATAACGGACGTCGGGGTCTTGAACATTTTCCTATATATATATATATTTCATTACCTTTGCTCACAACTTTCCAGCTTCTTTCCTCTCTTAACACACACACACTCACACATATATATATTTATATATTATTAAATATATAAATAAATAAATAAATGCCATTGTTAATTAATAAATAAATCAACTAATACCTTAACACTTCACACAAAGTAAAATATTTCGTTTTCATTTTCTAACCCAGAAAAAAGAGAGAAATAAATAAAAAGGGAAAAAAATATATTTTTCTTCCTAATAATCGTCTTTTTCTCCCTGTTTTCATATATATATATATATACAATATATTAATAAATGGAAACTATATTTATAAACCCATATTTATTTTATTATATATATTTCAAGGGCAACCAAGGCAAATTATGGTGCGCTTTCATCAGATAAAATACAGATTTGTTTTATAAATAAATATTGACATACCCGGAAAAAAAGACAACCTTACCGGTTGAAGCTTCCTGGATAGTGGAGATATTTTATTGAGGGTAATACAAAGTTATGAGTGTCCGAAAAATTGAAAAGATAACGGTTTATTTAAATTCAACTGTTGGAAGAAGAGGATATATAAGGAAGGAGAAAGAGAGAAGAAGAAAGAAAGAACGATTATACATAGTGATAGTGAAGATAATCAAAGTGAATGAGGAAATAAATTTTAATGGAAGAATATACAGAACGTAAATATAACTAAGTGAAAGAAGAAATAAGATTAACGTGGAAGAATAATATTCAGAATGTAGGGTTTATTATGTTGTGTTTATACTATTTATAATGATAAGTTGAATATTATTTAAAATTAAAAATCAAAATTTAAGATTAAAATTTACTTTAATATTAAAAATTTAATTTAATATTAATATTAAAATTTAAAAATTAAAATTAAACAGAAGTATTTATATTATATTAAGATGTATTAGTAATAATATATTGGTTTAGATGTGTATGTTATGGATTATAAATTATTTAAATGTATAGTATTTTACATTGGAGAAAATCTAGTATAGTTTATTTGATTAAAGTAAGTTTGGCAAAATTATATTTATTAATAGTTGTAAGTCAAAACTTAAACATCCAAATAATTCTTAGAAGTGATTTTTTAAGAACTCAAATGACTCCAAGGATACATAAAAAACCTTTTTAACATTTTTTTATTTTTTTTATTATTGTTATTATAAGAAGTCATAAATGTTATAAAGTTAAAAAATTTATCTTAAGAATATAATTAAAACATAAACCATAGGTTATTTTATAAGAAGTCATAAATTTATCTTAAGAATATAATTAAAACATAAACCATAGGTTATTTTATAAGAAGTCATAAATTTATCTTAAGAATATAATTAAAACATAAACCATAGGTTATTCCACATATATATAAATATTTGGATATATATAAATATTAAAAATGTTTGAAGATATAAAATATTGGAAGATATGAAAATAATGGTTTTTCCATATCTTTCAAAGGAACTTTCAAAAGTTTTACCAAGAAATTTCTAAAACCTTCAGAAAGTCTTTCAAGGAAAATTTTTAGAATTTTTCTTAAAAGAATTTCAAGTAGTCATATAAAAAGGTTATAATCTATTGATAAGTGTAATAATATAAAGTATATTTATGAAGTAGAGATAATAGAAAGTAAATTAAATATATATGAATCATAATAGATATAATCTGAGGGATGAGGTGGTTGGATATAGAAAATGTTATGTAAAGGAGATTAACCATATATTACATTTTATATATATATATCTAAAAGTTGAGTTTAAACGATGTTTACAAGAACTAAATAAATTATTACGCAAATTAATAGAGTTCTTACTTTTTAGTATAAAGAATATTTCTTCAACGCAAAGAGAGCAAAATTTGAGATAATTTCCCAAGATAAAGAATAGTTAATATTCTTGGATTTTAAGTTCCATAATAATTTGGATAGAGAAGTTGAAGATTTTTTACCAATATTCGTAAAGAAACATTTATGGTTATTAAAACGAGATTTGAAGTCTGTGGAAGTAGAGCCGACATAGTTAAAGGAATTTTCATTGGTTTTGACATTACAATTGTATACTATATTTTTAACTAAACAGTTATTATTTAGAGGACAGTTAGATTTATTTCTACAATTACATTTATCTGAATTTATATTATTGGGAGCCGTAACATTATATTGGATATTGCTAGAGGTATTAATGCTATTCTGGTTAGGTTTTAAGTTTCTATTATTAATTCTATTAATATTCTGCACTAAATTCATAGTGGTAGAATATGATAGTTTAATAGTATATCTATTAAAGATTGAGTAATACCTGTGTGTCTTGGGAAAACACTTATCTAGAGCTTTAAAAAATAGTTTAGCTATTGGAGTTTTAATACTTAATGAGAAAGGGGGAGCAAACCATAATATATTTCTAGTTCTATTTCTTCTTTTGATTTTCGAGTTAGTGCAAGGTTTCCTATTATAATTATAATTATAGTTATGGTTAATTGGCACATCCTTATTATCAATATATTTAATTTCATTATTATAGTCTGCTCTACTTAAAGCTTCATTATAATATTGTGCCTTATCTTCAAATATATTTTTATTCGCTGAAATTCTAGAAATACATTGCTGCACAGAATTTACAATATATATAAATATATATATATGGTGTTAGGAAGGGCATCCAGCCGTAGAAAACCTGCCAGACAGTCCTATACAAGCAAGACAACCAATCTTGTCTCAAGTGGGAAAATTCCTGTCCAAACCCATGCTAGCGTGGAAGATGGACGTTAAACTATGATGATGATGATGATGATGATATATATATACATAGCTGTGAATGTAGTTTAAAGGTATATGTGTCTATGTGTAAGTTCATCTTATCAATATATATATATATATATAATAAATCAGGAAAGAAGAGTGACACGGTTTGCTATACAAAAAAGGTTTTTAATCTCATTGCTGACAATTGTTTCTCTGAACTGGTAGGTCTAGAGATCGCTATCCGCTTATTTTCGCGTTACTCGATCGCCAATACAAAATTACAACCAGTCAGTTCATTGGCGCTTGAGAGAACTGGACTACACCTAAGTGCACTGCTTATAACTATTATTTGTTACCCCGTATATATATATATATATATATATATATATATATGTGTGTGTGTGTGTTAGGAGAGGAAAGAAGCTGGAAAGTTGTGGGCAAAGGTAATGAAATCTGATCTAAAAAACTGAACATCATGGAGGAGAGGACAAATGAGAGAAAAATGTTTGGAAATGGTGTACTAGAAAGGATTTATCTAAAAAACGGGTGTGAAAACAATGGTGATGATGATGGTTATATACATGGGGGGGGGGGGGGGGTCTATAAATATATAAACATAGTTTCTGAATAAATCAAACTAGAAAAAAAAAGGAATGGTTGTCAACTTCCTCCAATGTATAACTATTGAAATTGTAGAATAGATGAACTTTCTTGAACAGAACAATATTTCTTGTTCTGTTGTACAAATAGAGTGAAACTAGATCCCATGTTTAAGTATGTATATATATATATATATATATATATCATCATCATCATCATCATCATTTTACATCCGCTTTTGCCTGCTTGCAAAGGTGGGACGGGTCCTATTCAGCACAGCATCTCTCCACTTATCACGGTCCTTCGTCATCTCCTCAGTCAGCTTCAGCGATCTGGGGTCTGCTCTCACCACCTCCGCCCATGTTTTTCGTGGGCTTCTACTGCGTCTTCTTCTACTGGGATTTCTTGGCACTTCTTTACCCAGCGGTCATATATATATAAATATATATATATATGTGTGTGTCTGTGTGTGTGTTATCCTTTTACAACCTCTTTCCAAGGATCAATGATTACATGGGTTGGATGGGTCTTTTCCAACACAGCTTCTCTCCACATCTTACATCCCTTCATCATCTCCATCAGCTTCAGTATTCTGAGATCAACTCTCATCACATTGGCTCAAGTTTTCCTTGATGGACTCTTGTTATTAATTTCACACAACTAGAATAAGTGTTCTTATTGTCTGATCTGTGGGATTATTTACCTAATGAATTCTAGTAGTCAGACATGTCAAGGGATGCCATGATTTGAATAGGAGTCAGATAAAAAAAAAAAGGAGTGTGTATCATGATGAATAAAATGGTATGCTTTATGTAAATCTTAAGATCATTGTTGCAGAATACTTCTATAATTTTCCAAAAATCACAGAACACGTAACTATATTTTATGGATAATCCTTGCCACCTTAATTTAAATAAGACATTAAATAAAACATATTTGTTTTATATTGAGTATTTATAATAAAAAAGAACAACATATAATGAATTTTTATTAAAGACCTTTCAGTAGCATTATCTTGTGGCCCATCCTATGAAATACTCATCAGAGGAATGAGAACAGGAAAACTTGAAGTTAATGACTTAATATAAGCGTGGGAATTAATGTACAAGCTATTATATAAAAGCTGTTGTAGATGTGTAAAAAATGTGTCATACCGGAAAAGGGGATGGTCAGTGTGTTAACTAGTACTTCATTTATTGATCTCGAAAGATAAAGTCAACCTCAGCTCGATTTGAACGCAAGTGAAGTTTTTATTTTTTACTATTACTGAATTATGTAAGGGACGTAACTCTATGTTAATAAAATTAGTAAATTTAAATAAGATTGTATTCCGTAAAGAGAAGTAAATTCTCACAGGATTTCTTGTTCACAGACGAAAATAAAAGAGTTATTACTGACACAGACGACTATAATTGCCTCTGAATTCTAGTATTTTATTGACAAAATTCTAGTTTATAATACACGGCAGTAAATTGAATAACACCTTTTAGCCATTCAGTGGGAAATTGTTTCCCTAGGGGTTTTTCCGTGTGTTTTCAACGAATCTGACCTCCAAATCAGTCGGAAACGACTAATTATATATATATATATATACGTGGGAAAGTAAAAAATCGGAGAATAGACCGTTAAAACATGTTTATTTAAAATATCACCTACGTACGTTTCGCCCAGTTGGGCTTCTCAAGGGCATAAATAATCACAAGTGTTCCATATATAGTTCCATATATGTTCCATATATAATTAGAAAGTGAACAACACAAACTATAACTACTCCATTACCAAAGGTTTCTGGATCACAGACAATAATAATATAATATACGTCTGGATCGGTCGTCAGTCAGAGAATTTGTAGATAAAAGATATCTTTTATCTATAACATCTCTGTCTGACGACCGATCCAAACGTATATTATTATCGTCTGTGATCCAGAAATCTTTGGTAATGGAGTAGTTATATTTTGTGTTGTTCACTATGTAATTAAATAGCTCTGTTCTATACAGAGAGCAGTCTTTTTCCTTTCGGAATTATCTAACACACACACACACACACACATATATATATATATATATATATATATATATATATATCACACACACACCCCAAAACAATTTTTGTTATCCACACGCCACCCACACCCACAACACGCTTAAACCACACACACGTGCTTCCCACCACATATTTACACCCTCAGCCCCCCCCCATTCCTCTCCCCCCACCCCCTATCCACACACGCACAGACCCTCCGACCCACAAAAACACCCCCCACACACACCTTCCTGAACATGCAACCCCGTTCTTCCCCCAACCCTCACTTTCACATACACACACACACACCTAACCACACACACCACCTTCAGCCCTCCCCGCTCGGACACCCCGTCTCCCCACTCCACCCGCCACCACCTCTACTCACCCCACACCCTTCCACCACCTGTTTACCCCCCTTTTAATTTCAGTTTATTTTGATTATGCCTTTATTTTTAAATTTTCTCATTCCTTGTATTTTGATCATGCTTTATTTTTATTTATTATTTATTATATTTTTGTCTTTATTTGTTAATTTTTCATTCGCACCGTTTCCTTTCGCGATATGTCTCTCCACCACTCCCCTACACACCTTTTGAACTCTCACCTGAGGAAGGGCTTATGCCCGAAACGTCGTCCCCCACCTACCCCCCACTCTCCTGAGCGCGAATTTAATAAACATTTATCGTACTGCCTCTCTGTTCTGTCCCTGTTCAATTTTTCATTATATATATATATATATATATATCATAAAACATGTCTATAGAATCACCAGATAAAATATATACCGTTTCCTATTGAGCCACAAAGTGACCCGTTGTAAAACACACACACATATATATATATGTAATCCTTTATATGTATATATATATATATATATATATATATATATATAGTAATAATAATAAATTTGAACACTAAAATCCAAAGAGGGCTCGATAAGGATAAATATATATCAAATATATAAGAACCGTAGAACAAATATTTATTTCAGAAGATCCCGTTAAGGGTGAAAGCAGCGATTCTTTGCTTAAACTTTAATCTGTTATTTTAATAAATATATATATATATATATATATATATATATATATATATATATATATATATATATATAGAGAGAGAGAGAGAGAGAGAGAGAACGGAGGCTCGTGTGGATGGGAACCGTCTGGGTTTTCTTTGGTGTGAATTGTTTTACCGAAGATTTTGTGTGTTTTTCAACGAATCTGATCTCCAAATTCGTTGAAAATGACTCGTATTTAGAAAACGGATGGTAGTGGGCACTTGGAGTTTTCTTTACTATTAATTTTTTCAAACGGAATGGTTCGAAACCATTTCAGGCGGATTTGAAGGTCAAATTCATTTAAAGTACACGAACAAAAATCTAGGAAAAAGAAAACACAGTGGGTATGAAACTCCGAGGATCCTCCCTGTTTTCTAAAAAAAATGAGTTGTTTCCAACTGATTTGTAGGACAGATTTATTTTATAAACACACGAAAAAATATAAGAAAAACTATATCTTCCCACCGAGCGGCTGAGGGGTGTTTTTCTGTACATTTATCGATATAAAAAAATCGGTAAATGGACAGAAAAACATAATAAAATAGCAGAGAACACAAGATATTTTTTAAAACTCTATTTAAAAAGACGTGGACGTTAATCAAGGGAAATAACCAAGGCTAGTTTTCTTGAAGCTATAAAGAAGACAGGGAATGTGTTTGTTATTTTGACGCTATACGAAGGCAGGGAACCCGAGCAAGTTTCCTGGACACTATAAGAAGGCAGTGAATGTGAAGCGTGTAACTACAACGCTATGCAGGGGACATGTAATTATTTATGTGAACCACAGTGGAAGTGTTTTGTAGGCTAATACAAAACTCACAACTTTAGCGAGGAATGAAAGAGAACTTGAATAGACGAATTACCAACACGAAAGCAACGAAACAAACAAGCTTTACAAAAATTCTCCATCGTAATTAAACAGAAAATGTTATGGAAATAATGCCATTATTGAAAGTAAAAACGAATTAACAAAATTTACCAGTCTTCACAATTGAATTGGAGACACGAAACGAAAACGAATTTGAAGAAGCTAAGTTTGAATTAATTAAACAACATTGTTAATTAATCATATAATTGTTGGGGGTTTTGTTTTCCCATTTGAACTGCAACAGCTGTAAAAAAGATTTTTTTTATACAAGTACATGCTTCGTCATATCCTTGTTGGTTTGTCTACCGTAACTCCCCAGAGTTGCTGTTTGTGTACACACAGTTTTGATATATATATATATATATATATATATACTAAAGTGGATGTTTTTAATACCATTTTACTTAAAACATTAAATGAATGTGCACTCAATATATGTGAGTAGTGTAAAACTTATTTTCTGGCGAGGAATACTACTGTGACTTCGAAATTTCAACATATTGTTTCATGTAAAATAGGTGTTACTTTTTAGAATTTGAATTCTGCCAGTGGCTAAGAAAAGCCTTATTAATATTTTACAACGAAGAACACGTATAGAATCATTTTGAAAAGGAGAGTTTGTTCTGGAGAGAAACGGATTTGCTTCGTCCGACCCACGTAAAAGCGAACTCTGTTTACTTCTAACTTAGCTAACCCTAATTGCATCAAATCCTGTTGCACCAAACCGCTTCTCAATCCTCGAAATACTACTGTGAACCTTTTATAACTATTGTCGTCCTTTATTTGTTCTTCTTGTGGAAACTGTCTTCGTCTTCCTCGGAATCACGTTTTCCATGGTGATATTAATGTTGTTTGGAGTTTGTACCCAAAACAGCTGTTTTCTTCGTAGATAAACCATGAACCAGAACTATTGGGCCTCAACTTTACTAGACATGTTATCTACGGTTCTTTCACCTTGCAAAGGTGTCCGCTCCTCTACACTCATTGTTATCTTACTCATATGTTTGGCCCACTTTCCAGCATTCTCAGCCACCAAATCACAGTAAGTTATAGCTATTTTTATTATGTGGTTGATGAAACAGTTTAACCAGTCTATTGTTTACATTATATAATTTATTCTGTGAATTTCTTCATCTGGTATTTCTGAAGGCAAGTCTTAGTTTCGTATTTTCACACCCACCCTAATTTTCATGTTTACATTATTTGATATTAAGTCGTCTGCTACACACCACAGTTAAATATTCTCTCTATTGAAATTATTGTATTGCTCGCTCTCTCTCTCTCTCTCTACACACACACACACACACACACATACACATACACACACACACACACACACACACACACACACACACACACACACACACACACACACACACACACACACACACACACACACACACACACACACACACACACACACACACACACACACACACACACACACACATATATACATACACACACCTTTCTGTGTGTATGTATCGCACATATCCACCATCGTTTCTACGTCCGCTTGTCTGTGATATGGGTTGGACGATGTTTTGAGACAGTGTTTTAGAATGGATGGTCGTCTGACACCAAACCACTTTAGATGTATCTCACGACATGCAGGGATACGGTATACTTGTTCTAAAAACTGGGTTACACGAGTGTGTGTGTGTGTGTGATACAAATAAGTTTGGATATTTAGAAGCTCGATAATGCATGTTTAGTAAAAATGCCAAGGTAATAAAGTAGGAGAAAAAGGAACACAGTGAAGTACGAGGACGATATGAAGTTACCTTGGCAATTTTTAATAATCCCAAATATTTTCGGATTTACCATCTGTTCGATTACAGCCGCCCACGATATTTCTCAGGGTTCTCTCTGAGGTCCCCCTACCGACTTCTCTCGATAATGAATAGTAAATCCGAAAATATTTGGGATGATTAAAAATTGCTAAGGTAACTTCATATCGTCCTCATCCGTTTACTTTACTTAATTCCTGCCGCGGTCAACTTTGCCTTTCATCTAATCGAATAAAAAGTACCAGTGAAGTATTGGGGTCGATTCTTTTCACTGTCATTCTCTCGTTTTCTATCCTTCTCTGGGAGAAATCTGCTGTATTCAGACCTGCAGAGGATTGAGCTCCACCACGTTTTAAAATGCTGTATAAACGCCCCAGTAAAATCCACGTGTAATGGGCTGACATCCCCCCCCCCCCATACGTGTAGACTTAACGTAATTCCCATGGAGATTCCGTGTGAGAATGCAGAACAAGGCTAGCCATTTGAGTTGAGCCAACATGAAATAGTGGCTTGCTCAATGATACAACGCGGCACCGGTTATAGAACTCGCCACCTTAGAATTGTGAGCCGGACGCCCTAACCACTAAGCCACAAACCGTCAAGGCACACGTGTGGCCTTGTACTTAATCTCTTTAATCCATTTCCCTTATCATTTTCACTATATCAAATGTTATTGCATCATCCAGATGAACGATAATCTGTTGAATTACTATTTAAGAGGCGTGTTTGTTATATACACATTCTCACGTACTTACATGAGGGCTTTAATTTTACGAGCAGGCTGTTTCGTTGATGGAACTGGAATACTCCTCATCGGAACCGATGATGGTCCAACACAGCATGTTTGTATATGCATTCTCAGGAATTTATAGTTACATATACACATGTATGAGTATATAGGTATATATACACACACACACGTACTAATGAGTTCATAGTTATATACACATTCATGTTCTAAGGTGTTTAAAGCTATATACACACACACGTGTGCTAATGTTTCAACCTAGCGACTGAGCGCGCCTTTTCTACTTCGCTCACCCTCAGTCTCCCTAACACTAGTGCCGATAGAGGTAGTCTGTCACTAGCGACCCTAATCAAGGATAATATTTCAGCGTTCAGTCAGACGCTCATCCTGTGTCCGACCATGTTACCTTCAGTCCAAACACGTGCCGGCTGTCCTCCACCGCCGAAGCTGTCTCAAAGTATTTACACAACCGCGTAAATGCCAATCTAATTGAAGGCAATGTATCAGCCGCGGTGAGAGTAATCGGCTCGGATGACACTACCCTTCACTCCACTGGGGAGGTTTTGTCCGCTATTTGTGATCTTCTAACAAACATTCTCTTGTTACCTCAGACTTGTCTTCTCCGCACTACTGAGACCAGACATCACTTGTTGAGTGCCATTCTTGCCCTCGGCCCCAATACCAGTGAACTATTCTCTTTTCGGCCAGCTTAACTACTATGAGAAAGAAAGACTGCGGAATACGCCCTATTGCTGTGGACAATGTCTTCAGAAGGTTAACTGCCTAGGCCATCTGCAGGTCTGTCACCTCTGAACTGGACGGGAAATTAAGCTCGGTTCAACTTAAAGTAGCTGGAGGATGTATGGAGGGTACCCACACCGCTAGGCAGTCCATCAATGACTGCCCACTCGAGCTGGCGTTGATAGATTCTAAGTATCTCATCGTCATGCTCGATGTGAGATACACTTTTAACTGTCTGCACTGTGACCTGCTCTGTCTTCCCAGTGGTCTACTTATACGGGTCTCCTCACCGCCGATAATGTTATCCTCCATAGGCATCCAACAGGGCGACTCCTCTTTTTACAGATATCGATGCCTGCATCCGGCATGGTGCGGAAAAGAAATTTAACGTCCAATTCGATGACACTAGATGGTAACAAGCCACGATACTGTGGCCCAGGTCTCCAGTTTCATTGGCATTGTTGCATTTCTCACGTTGCTGACCTCCTGCCGTGCCCTTATCGACAATGTTCTCCACATCAGAGCCTACTATGATCAGAGAACTCGAGACGAACTCCATAACTTGGAGCCGACTTGGCTTCCATTCTGTTCCACAAAGCTTCTAGCAGCCTTGTGCGCCTGTTTAGCCAGCACCGCCTGGCATGTTTTCGTTCCGCCTTTTAACCCCATAGCAGTGTCTGGCTAAACGTTTTACTTTGTTTCCCTGAGTCTCGACCTCCGGATCACCTAGTAACACGTATGTCGTTACAGATCCATGATAGATGCGTTCGGCCTTCATCCGCTGTCCTGCCGTCTCAGTGCCAGTCATCCCTCGCGCCTTGTTGCTCTCAACAGCATCATTAAGCAGGCTTCCCTTTGTTCCCTGAATCGGTGAAGTTAGAGCGAGGGGACAGCAAAAGTCCAGGTGTATTCACAATCTCCCAGTCCCGCGGTGGTAAGTTCCTCATCTTGGACGCAACATGCAGCGACACGTTCTCTAGAAGCAACCTAGTGAATTCAACGACAGACCCAGATTTCGTTGTCTCACAAGTGGAATATCATAAACTGTTGAAATATAGTCCGTTTTCCGAAATGTTTATCATTGAACCTATAGCAGGGAAAACCTCTCACGTTCTGGCTCCACGAACTACCACTCTGTTTACTGCTATCGGGACGGAGTTGGCCACCCACAATGGCCCTTTCAGCGCTTCTCCTTCGCTATCCTCCAGCGTAACGCTTCCATGAAGTGGCATACGCCTTGGGTTCTACACGTCTGGGTAGACGGGCTTGTGATCGTGACAACCTTTCATTGAGTCGTTCGTGCTGTTACCGTTGAGTATATACTTATACTCACGTGCTTATGAGTTGACAGTTATATACGCAAACACGTGCTAATATGTGTATATAGTTCTTGACACGACCGGTTTTCTATCACAATTGGAGCCTGCTTACCTCAAACGTGGTAACGGTAAGTGCCCAGATATAACCGGTTTTCCTGTTCAGGATGGGCGGATCTCTAATCTAGGACGCCACGTGCTGCGATACGTTCTCCAATTCCAACCTTGTCGCATTGGTTACAAACCTAGACACTGCTGCCCGTAACGCAGAGGAGCAGAAAATACCCACATACCCAGACTTGGCCAACTGCTTCCTTTTCGTGTCAGTTATCATCAAGACTTCTCGTGTCCTCCATCTCTGGATTATCGTTAACGCCTCACCCCACCTTCAAAATATGGAAGAATACACATCGTCTGAAGAAGGAACTCGGTGAAGTAGAATGGCTGATGCAGCCAGTGTCGTTGGCTATTCTCTGCGGTAATTCTTTTATATATGGAAACGTTTCTTTCCCTCAAGACGTCTATTGGTACAAGCTTCAATCGAATTGAGTCCTCTTGAGCTACATTTGTTGTTCTCTGTTAATGTAAAAAAAAAAAAAGTTTATAATAGTTTTTTTAAATAAATGTAAACACTTAAAAACAGGCAGTCTTGTATCATAGAACCAGGAGCAATCGTGTGATTTGACACAAGATGAGTTAAGATTTTACAGTGTGATTTGAGGGAGATTTGGCTACTGCTTCAGTCAGATTAGGCATATTCAACATTACAAATTTTTATCATACAGAGCATATAAATAAATTTACAGTAGAATAACATAACAAATATGTTTTAAATAAATACATAAATAACATTACAAATGCTTAGATAACATTATAAATTGCTCGCGATTCTTTCAGAAAGATATATTCTTTTAATGTTAAAGAAAATGTAAAGGAAGGGTTGAACAACTGAGCCAACACCAGAGCAAAAGACAGCAGCGAGGAGTACCGGGCAACCTCTCTAATGATTTTTGAGACAAGCCAGCACACTCGCAGTGTTGCCTCGGGTGATGGCGAGGCTAATGCGCTGGAACAACCAAGCGCCCTCGCGAGATTCGCCAGTTACCTCTATTAGGCGAGCCGCCAGTGAAGAGAGGAACCTCGCAGTCAGCGGCCCGACTCCCCCAAACGTCTCGAAAGCCACAGGCTGAAAAATGTAGCTGGCCGACAGATTTTAGGGTCTTACTCCGCTCGGCTGCGGGAGCTGTGGCTCTCGTCCTAACCGCAGCATCCAGGATGTGGGGAAAAGCAAAAGTCATTAACGGTGACGTCTCAGACAAGGCACCTGCCTCTCGACCAGGGGCACAGGGTAAGGCCGTCACTTCTGGACAACCCAGATGGTTCCAAGACTGAGGGATGTTCTGAATCTGAGAAGCATTTGTAATGGCTTTTTTAAAGTGACAACATTTATTTCATAAATACATTACAAATAGTTTGCAATTCTTTCAGAATGAAAATATAAACAGAGCATATAGATAAATTTACAGTAGAATAACATAACAAATATGTTTTAAATATATACATAAATAACATTACAAATGCTGAGACATTATAAATAGCTCGCGATTCTTTCAGAAAGATAATGAATGTTTTAAGTATTTTAACTATCATTTGTAATGGCTATTTTTTATATTTTATGAATGTTTTAAGTATTTTAACCATCATTTACCATGTATGCGCATGTAGTATTTGATAAAAAAAAAAGTAAACTTACTAATCAAAATTCGGTTTATAACTTAAATGAGCAAGATTAAATTGCACGTTAAAATAATCATTGTAAAGTAAATTCTCTCGCTGAGATTTACTTTGTTTTATATATTTATGCGTACATAAGAGGCTAAAATACATTTATATCCATTCAGAGTACAAGTCTGATGGACCAATTCAGTCTACACGCCACTGAACACATGTAATCTTGGAACAGGCATAAGAGAAAACTGATCTACTTTGAAGTAGATCACATGTGTGTGTTTAATCCAGGCCAGTTAATCTGATCAAAGACATTTTTCTCCTGTGTGAAGGAATCTAGGATTACAGTATCTGAGTAATTTTTTTACTATTACCGTCTCGCTTTCGATGTGTAATTAATATTTTTCCCGTGGTTTTCGATGTTTTGAACGAATCTGATCTTCAAAATCGCCGGCGCCCCTAAAAAACGAATAATCTCTCGGGGCTTTTTAAAGCCAATTTCGTTCATAAAACATAAAAAATAAAAAATGAAAAACATAAATTTCATCTCCAAAGTGAGACGGATGTAATAGTAAAAAAGATTTACTATCTAATGTGCTCTTTTCTAAGATGGTGTGTTGTTTGAGGAAATTTGCTATTGTTTCTAGCCTGTTGAGCGATCACATAGAAGTCTATCCCCGACGTTGTTTCCTTATCTTATAGCTTCTTTAATAATTGTTTCTATTTTTGGCAAAAGGCCAGCAATTTGAAGGAAAACCGACTAAATCGACTCCAGTGCGTTACTGGTACTTTATTTTATCGACCCCGTAAGGATGAAAGGCAAAGTTAACTTCTGCAGGATTTGAACTGAGGATGTAAAGGGCCGTAACTAAATACTGCAGAGTATTTTGTCTGACGCTCTACCAATTCTGCCCATCAACCACTCTTAATAATAATTATGAAGTGAAATTTTGCAGAGATATGTTTTCCATGATGCCGATTACGATTCTTATTTGTTTTAAACTACCGTCTTTATTGTAATATTTCGTTTGGTAAGTTTTTCTAGTAGGCTAAACGTAAACTTGGGAATGTGTTCATCTTGCCTTCTACTTTCATGTTGATAATATCAATCAAGATAATGTTATAAATTTTCCACAGGAATCTAATACCGTTTTGATTAATAGAATGGTTAGAGCATTGACGAGAATTACTGCTTATTTGTGGCACCATCTCACCACGCCCACACGATATTTGATTCTCTCTCTCTTTCTCTTCCTCTCTCTTTCTCTTCCTCTCTTTCTCTTCCTCTCTCTTTCTCTTCCTCCCTCTTTCTCTTCCTCTCTCTTCCTTTCTCTTTCTTTCTTTCTCTTTCTCTTCCTCTCCCTCTCTCTTCCTCTCTCTTTCTCTCTCTCTTCCTCTCTCTTTCTCTCTCTCTTTCTCTCTCTCTTTACTCTCTCTTTCTCTCTCTTTACTCTCTTTCTCTCTCTTTACTTTCTCTCTCTTTACTTTCTCTCTCTTTACTTTCTCTCTCTCTCTCTCTTTCTTTCTCTCTCTTTCTTTCTCTCTCTCTTTCTTTCTCTCTCTTTCTCTCTCTCTCTTTCTCTCTTTCTTTCGCTTTCTCTCTTTCTCTCTTTCTTTCGCTTTCTCTCTTTCTCTCTTTCTTTCGCTTTCTCTCTTTCTCTCCCTCTTTCTCTTTCTCTTTCTCTCTCTCTCTCGTCATTGTCAGCTGATAAAACTTGAGACTTGACTCCACCACCTCGCCATTATACTGTATGCCCATTCACATATTCTCATACATGGTCACCACTCTCTTCATTACACATAATCAGCATTCCTTGTAAACAAACACATAGTGACATCATATATTATCATCATCATCGTTTTAACGTCTGCTTCCCTGCTAGCAAAGGTTGGACAGGTCTATATAGACCAAGTCAGTACTGAAGTGGAGCTACTGATCACCCAGGCAGACCAGGGATCCATGTCTCGCTTATATACAGTCTCACATTCCATCAAGTATTCAGGAGAGGTTGTCGTGTATTTGACACAACTGAGGGTCCTCCTCACCCTTTTGTTTGACAAGATTTCTACTCCTCAGTGATATCCTAGAGGACAATGATGAACTAAGGACTGAACCTTGGTGAACCCCTTCCTGCACTTCAAATTCATCACTGTACTGGTCAACTCTCACTCTGCTGGTTTCTTCTCTATACATGGCTTGCATGGCCCACACAAGCCATTTGTCTACACCTGGCTTCCTAAGTGTCCACCAGATTATAGTGTGGGACCCTTCTTTATATTTTACATCTACATTCTATGCTGGCATGGGTTGACTGGTTTATCCCAGTCAGTTCCTATTTAAGGTTACTACTTTTCCAGATGGAGGACCACTACTTGCCTATATGTTCCATATTTGGCATACTGTCTGGGGCTGAATGCCCTTCTTGACTAACACCAAGCACTTTTATGTATGTCTCATGAAGATGATACGAGGCTGAGTTGACTGGCAATATGTTGAATGATAGCAGACTTGCCTACCCATGTAGCCGGGGATGGCAGATAGGTGAAATGGTATTTAGCAAACCCCCAGCACCACCATCACCCATCCACCTTCCCTGCTTTAAACCCCCAACTATCCCGTTTCACCCCTTTTGTTTTTTGCTCCTTTCCTTGTCCAATCGATTCCAGTACCCCCTATCCCTGTCATATTGTGCTTCCTATTTTCACTCACATCCTTGATTCACTTTCCATATCCAACCTGTGCCTCACAATATACTGCCAGGCACAACACACTTTCAAGGCTACCCTCATTTTTATATCCCTAATCACATCAGTACTTCACCAGCCTGATCAAGGACTCAATGAGTACCCTGTGGTAGTGCTGGTACCATGTTAAAAAGCACTGTCCACCTTGTAAGGTGGTAATGCTAGTGCCACGAAAAGCACTGTCCATCCTGTAAGATTTTAGTGCTGGAGTCATGATAAAATGCTCCCAGTACACTGGTTGGCATTAGAAAGGGTATCCAGCCATAGAAACCAAGTCAAAGACTGAACGTTCAAGCAAGATGCCATATAACCTGCCTAGCCTCAGTTTGTGGTAACCCATCTCACCAATGTTAGCATGGGAAATAGATATTAAATGATATCATCATCACTATATACACACACACCACACACCTATATATATATATATATATATATATATATATATAGGGGACACTGCTATGCTTTTATATAAATTAGATATTCCGTATTAAAAGTAATCTCAACATTTTTTTTCTTCTCTCTCTCATATATATATATATATATATATATATACAAGAGAGAGGTATTTAAACATATGGGCAAAAGTGGAATGCAGATATAAAATGTATCTCCCTTGCATACACTCCCTGGGGCATGGAGAGACAAAATCACTGATTTCTGGTGATTTTCGAATATTCTTAAATTTGTGTTCCAGAAATTGCAAATTAAATATTTTAGAACATTCTTGATTATCTAGTGTTCGTGTGACAGACGGACAAAAAAGGGTCTGCAGTACTGTCATTATATATAGATGACAGTACTGCAGACGGTAGAGGGTCGAACGCCATGCTTTGCAACACAGTGACGTTCCTTTACGAACCGAGTTCAAATCCTGCCGAGGTTAACTTTGCCTTTCATCCTTACGGGGTCGATAAAATAAAGTACCAGTAATACACTGAGATAATTGCTGGCCTTGTGCCAAAAGTAGAAACAATTATATATAGATGACAGTATAGGTTCTTAGAGAGGGCAATATTGGTTGTTGGCACCAGTTGACCATAGAAGAAAACGTAGTGGCCAGAATGCTGCTGCACTGTCCTATTTTTCAGTTGTGCAGTCATGACATCTTGAAACATCGCCATGCAAACTGGTATAATATTGATTTGAGAATACAGTATAAAACGTGCGTGTGTATGTATAATCTTTATATGTGTGTGTGTAATCTCTGTGTGCGTGTGCATATGTTATGTTTTAATACATCATGTGTTTGTGTGTGATGTTTCTTTGGACTTGGCACTTGGCATTGGACCAATTTTTGTAAAGGAGGAATATTAACTGAATTCTGTGTATTGTTGGTAGTTTAGTCTTATGTAATGTGTTGACTAGTGTGTGTAGTTGAATTAAAGGTACTTAATTTACTGATCTTGGTTATCCATGCTGACAGGACTTGCTGGAAAAAGTGTTTGAGGAATTTGTCCCCTTGACCCTCTCAGGAATAAGGGTACCATAGGAATATTCCACTCGGCTGCCCTTATAGTACTTATCAACCTTGAAACAATGGAAGGGAAAATTAACTATGGCTTTGTATGAACTTGGGGCACTATTCTTGCTGTACCAATTTGCCTATAATTCTTAGTGGCTTCTATCATTTAAGCACCTGTAAAACCTAGATGAAATGCAACCCTGTAGGAAGTCAGCTAAACTTATTCTTAGGTCTCAATTAATCAAATCCCCCCCCCCCCCCACCCCACCCCCATCACCTGCTTATTAAATTTTGCTAATCTATCTGGCGAGATTTTATTTTAAGTGGTAATATTCCTGCAACAATTTATTTTCTTTATGAATTAAAAAACATTATACATGTCTTACAAAAAGTAAATTACTAGAAATCCCATACATAAATAGGATAGGTTGGGTTCTCAATATGTAAACTAAACGATTAATTCTGGTTCTTAAAAAAAAAATCAGCGAAGACAACCTAGAAAAATTATCGATTTTCCAACCCTACCACTTATTCCAACCATATTATTGGGGACCCGAGATACGTAAATATGAGCTGTCACATGATTGGCCCGGAGTTCCAATAATTAAAACACTTGTGAAGCTCTGATGAGATGCAACCTTGTAAGAGGCCAGCTAAACCTACATTAAAACATGTAAAAACTCGTATGAGAGGCAACTAAACACACATTGGTGTGAACAGTATATTTTTAATACCTAACTGCTGATATTTAAAGTTTATTTTAATAATAATGTCAGGAGATCTGATTGACAATCATAACTTCCTGCGCTGATATAATAAACACCTTCGTCTAATTATATTTTAGCTCATGTGTGCATGTTGTTGTATGTTGAAAGACTTTCTGCTTTACTGGTTGTAAGCCTTCCTTGTTTCCTGTACATAACAATTGAATTTCATATATTGTTACTGGTTATATTTTAATATACCGTTACTGGTTTTATTTTAATATACTGTTTCTGGTTATATTTTAATATACCGTTTCTGGTTATATTTTAATATACCGTTACTGGTTATATTTTAATATACCGTTACTGGTTATATTTTAATATACCGTTACTGGTTATATTTTAATATACCGTTACTGGTTATATTTTAATATACCGTTTCTGGTTATATTTTAATATACCGTTTCTGGTTATATTTTAATATACCGTTTCTGGTTATATTTTAATATACCGTTTCTGGTTATATTTTAATATACCGTTTCTGGTTATATTTTAATATACCGTTTCTGGTTATATTTTAATATACCGTTTCTGGTTATATTTAATATACCGTTACTGGTTATATTATATACTGTTACTGATTATAATTTCATATACCGTTACTTGTTATAATTTCATATAGTGTTACTGGTTATATTATATACTGTCAATGGTTATATTATATATTGTTACTGGTTATATTATATACTGTTACTGGTTATATTATATACTGTTACTGGTTATATTATATACTGTTACTGGTTATATTATATACTGTTACTGGTTATATTATATACTGTTACTGGTTATATTATATATTGTTACTGGTTATATTATATATTGTTACTGGTTATATTATATATTGTTACTGGTTATATTATATACTGTTACTGGTTATATTATATACTGTTACTGGTTATATTATATACTGTTACTGGTTATATTATATACTGTTACTGGTTATATTATATACTGTTACTGGTTATAGTATATATTGTTACTGGTTATATTATATATTGTTACTGGTTATATTATATACTGTTACTGGTTATATTATATGCTGTTACTGGTTATATTGTATACTGTTACTGGTTATATTATATGCTGTTACTGGTTATATTATATGCTGTTACTGGTTATATTATATACTGTTACTGGTTATATTATATACTGTTACTGGTTATATTATATACTGTTACTGGTTATATTATATGCTGTTACTGGTTATATTATATGCTGTTACTGGTTATATTATATACTGTTACTGGTTATATTATATATTGTTACTGGTTATATTATATACTGTTACTGGTTATATTATATGCTGTTACTGGTTATATTATATACTGTTACTGGTTATATTGTATACTGTTACTGGTTATATTATATACTGTTAATGGTTATATTATATACTGTTACTGGTTATATTATATATTGTTACTGGTTATATTATATACTGTTACTGGTTATATTATATACTGTTACTGGTTATATTATATACTGTTACTGGTTATATTATATACTGTTACTGGTTATATTATATGCTGTTACTGGTTATATTATATGCTGTTACTGGTTATATTATATGCTGTTACTGGTTATATTATATACTGTTACTGGTTATATTATATACTGTTACTGGTTATATTATATATTGTTACTGGTTATATTATATATTGTTACTGGTTATATTATATATTGTTACTGGTTATATTATATATTGTTACTGGTTATATTATATACTGTTACTGGTTATATTATATATTGTTACTGGTTATATTATATATTGTTACTGGTTATATTATATATTGTTACTGGTTATATTATATATTGTTACTGGTTATATTATATATTGTTACTGGTTATATTATATGCTGTTACTGGTTATATTATATGCTGTTACTGGTTATATTATATGCTGTTACTGGTTATATTATATGCTGTTACTGGTTATATTATATACTGTTACTGGTTATAAGTTTGGTCAGTGACTTGTATTCATATGCTAGTAGCTTTACTGTAGTTTAGTTGGTCACATATATAAATTACTACTTATAGTATAGGCAGTGACCTGTGTCAATTATAGTATAGACAGTGACCTGTGTCAATTATTGTATAGGTGGTGACCTGTGTCTATTATTATATAGGTGGTGACCTGTGTCTATTATTATATAGGTGGTGACCTGTGTCTATTATTATATAGGTGGTGACCTGTGTCTATTATTATATAGGTGGTGACCTGTGTCTATTATTATATAGGTGGTGACCTGTGTCTATTATAGTATAGGCAGTAGCCTGTGTCAATTATAGTATAGGCAGTAGCCTGTGTCAATTATAGTATAGGCAGTGGCCTGTGTCAATTATAGTATAGGCAGTGGCCTGTGTCAATTATAGTATAGGCAGTGGCCTGTGTCAATTATAGTATAGGCAGTGGCCTGTGTCAATTATAGTATAGGCAGTGGCCTGTGTCAATTATAGTATAGGCAGTGGCCTGTGTCAATTATAGTATAGGCAGTGGCCTGTGTCAATTATAGTATAGGCAGTGGCCTGTGTCAATTAAAGTATAGGCAGTGGCTTGTGTCAATTATTGTATAGGCAGTGGCTTGTGTCAATTATTGTATAGGCAGTGGCCTGTGTCAAGAATTATAGTTGTATATCTCAGGTAAAATGACCTACTGATAAGGATTTAGTAGGAAATGTCTAAAAACAGGGTTTTCAAATGTTTGTATCTTTACTAGTGGACAGATCATTGTGAAAATTTGCAGAACTTAACTTTTAATGTGATGTTGTTAGTGCTTTGTAATTTTCACAAATGTCTTAATGCAGTTTCGTGTAGTATAGGACGTTAAGGGTTAACAGTTAATCTGTCATGTTTTCAAATTTGGTGCAGACCTACTGTTAAGCACATTTTATTCACCATACTTCAGTGGCATTAGCTGATAAAAACAGGTACCAGATCTTCTAAAACATACATCAAAGAGGCCATGTATGTAAGTGGATGAAAGATGGGCAACTTTTGTGTGATTGCTTTTGCAAGGGTATGCTGACCAAGATACTCTCATGGAATGACAAATGAGGTTTGATTTTCAACATAGTCCCTGGAAAGAAACAATGCAGTTGAAATTAATGCTTGCAAGATTTCACAGCCTTAGCATCAATCCTTCAGCCAACCCTTGTATGATCACTTTTCTGTGATGGCTTGGGTTTAGGAGAATATGCAGTTATGGCATACCTGTTTTAAAACCAAGGATATGTATGCATGGTTTTTCTTGTGTATCCCAGGTATTTAGAATAGGTACAGGTAATCCTGTTTCCTTAACCCTTTTGGTACCAGACCACTCATGACATACACACATGCATGTACACTTACACACATGCATGTACACTTACACACATGCATGTACACTTACACACATGCATGTACACTCACACACTCACACACACTTACACTCACACACTTACTCACACACTTACACTCACACACTTACACTCACACACACTTACACTCACACACACTTACACTCACACACACTTACACTCACACACACTTACACTCACACACACTTACACTCACACACACTTACACTCACACACACTTACACTCACACACACTTACACTCACACACACTTACACTCACACACACTTACACTCACACACACTTACACTCACACACACTTACACTCACACACACTTACACTCACACACACTTACACTCACACACACTTACACTCACACACACTTACACTCACACACACTTACACTCACACACACTTACACTCACACACACTTACACTCACACACACACTCACACACACTTACTCTCACACACACTTACTCACACACACTTACACTCACACACACTTACACTCACACACACTTACACTCACTCACACTTACACTCACTCACACTTACACACACACTTACACACACACACTTACACACACACTTACACACACACACACACACACACTTACACACACACACACACACTTACACACACACACACACACTTACACACACACACACACTTACACACACACACACACTTACACACACACACACACACACTTACACACACACACACACACACACACACTTACACACACACACACTTACACACACACTTACACACACACACACACTTACACACGCTTTGAAGATATGACAAGGATAAATGCCTGGTTTAATTATTTATTAGTAAGAGTATCTCCTGAAATGCCATTAAATGTTAGGGGTGCGGTAGTTATTCTGGTGTTATTCCCTGGATGATTACCTTAACAGTAGTCTGTGTGTCGGGGTGGGGGCATGCTTTACAGACTGCTATCCTGTTGTGAAGTATCAGTGATGGCAGATACTGGTCATCTTACTGTCTTGTAGGTTTTGGGTTCAATCCCACTGCATTGAACTTTGGGAGTGTCTTCTAATATAGCGTTGGGCTGCACCAGTGAAACTGTAAGGTAGCCTATTGTTGGCGTGTGTTTATGTATTTATATATATCTTTATTTTATATGAAAATGACTTCTACAGGGTTAGAACTGTTTCATTTGTATATAAAATAGAGCTGCTTATACTCTGTATTAAGTACCTTTTTAACTGGGGTTAACTCCCGATACCCATCGAGAATCTACCCTTTTATATATATATCTATATATATATATATCGGGACAAAATGATTGTAAATCAATATTTAATGTAAAAACCTATTTGGTAATACTTTAATGAATAATTTGCTTCATCGTTATCATTTTACGTCCGCTTGATGATCATGATGATGAAGCAAATTATTCATTAAAGTATTATCAAATAGGTTTTTACATTAAATATTCATGCGTAATTATTTTTTAACACAATAGTGCTTGTTTGAAAAATCTTTGGTTTTTCTGCTAGCCTGTGTAGTGTGCATATTGATATTTACACAACTATATATGCATGTAGATATGTCAAATGAAATCGTAATTGACAATATGCACAGAAATTGAAGAGACTGTGTTACACTCTCTTCTGTAATCAGTTAAATAATCCATGATACATTGAAAAAAGACATTATATATAAACTGCATATATAATAAACTAAAATGTTATGAAAAAGAAAATTAGCAACGGAAACATAAACCTTATATAACGATGCAAATATATTAATGTTTATATAAGCGATGTGATGAGTGTTAATAGATGCTAACCTGTAGTGTTGACATTTGAAAATTTTAAAGAAGTGAATCTTAAAATAAGTAATACTTTATATATAAGAATATTTGTTTTATCAAGAGCTATGAAATTTAGTAGATAAATTATATAATATTCATTCATTATTTATTCACCAGGGCTCTGTTCTTAGCCCTCTCTTTGTTCATCATAGTCTAGCAGGCAATAACAGGGGAGTTTAAGACCGGATGCCCATGGGAACTCCTGTATGCTGATGACCTCGCACTTATAGCTGAATCTAAGGTAGAACTAGAGAAGAAATTCCAAACTTGGAAGCAGGGACTAGAAAGAAAGGGTCTCAAAGACTAAGGTCCTTGTAAGTAGACGAGAAGACAGAACCCAGATCCCCTCAGGGAAATGGCCTTGCTCAGTATGTAGGAAAAGTGTAGGTAGGAACTCCATTCTCTGCTCCAAATGCAAACAATGGGTACACAAGAGATGTAGCGGGATCTCAGGAAGCTTAATTAAGAATGTAGGCTTCACATGCAGCAGCTGTACTGGGACAACAAGCAACAAACAGCCACAGGAAACAAGTACCACCAATCTCTGGGTGGGCTCTGTAGAGACAGTAGACAGCTTCTGCTACCTAGGTAACCGAATTAGCAGCGGAGGTGGGTGTTCAGAAAGTACAATAACTAGGGTAAGAACGGGATGGAAGAAGTTCAGGGAACTACTACCACTGCTAGCTGCAAAAGGCTTCTCCCTCAAAATGAAAGGCAGACTGTATGATGCATGTATCCGAACAGCAATGTTACATGGTAGTGAGACCTGGGCGCTGAAGGTGGAAGACTTACATAGATTAGAGAGAAATGAAGCCTGCATGCTCCGATGTATGTGTAATAGTAATATACGCGAACGACAAAGCATAAATTAATTGAGAGAGAGACTGAGCATAAGAGGAATCAAATGCTGTGTGCAGGAGAGGCGGTTGCGTTGGTATGGACATGTGATGCGTATGAAGGATGATAGCTGCATAAAAAGGTGCAGAGCAATAGAAGTCGATGGAAACCGCGGAGTGGAGAGACCCAAGAAGACCTGGGATGAGGTGATAAAAGCCGACCTTACCCAATTACACCTCTCAAAGGCGATGACACACGACCGTGACCTCTGGCGTCACGCAGTAATACAGAGTACCCGACCTCTCATGGGTACAAGCTGAAGCATATAGACAATATGCCCCCACACCCTCCCACTGCAAGGTGGTCGTGGAGGTGCCACGGCAAAAAAGCACCCAGCCCACACTGTAAAGTGGACGTGTAGGCGCCACGAAAAAGTACCCAGCACTCACTGTAAATGAGGTTGGTGTTAGGAAGGGCATCCAGCTGTAGAAATCAAGCCAAATCAGTTCCTGTATGAGCCGACCAGACACTACCCACAACAGGACAATCCGTCTAACCCATGCTAGCGTGGAAGAATGGACGTAAAACGTTGATGATGATGATGATGATTATTGTATTTTGAGCTGTTTTAACTTCTCCACCTACTTCTTTTTTAAAAACAATATTTTTTCATATATATATGCAGATGGGCATATGTATTTTTTATACCCTATAATTAGCGAATCAACAAAAAATAAAATAAGTACTGGGTGTGATCCAACATGACCACAGTCCACTGACTGAAACCAGTGCAAAAATAACTGTGGTTCTCCAGCAATAACTGTTCTAGCATGGCCACAATCAAATGACTGAAGCCAGTAAAAGAATGAGTTCTACTTTGCTACTTCACACCCTCCATTTTGTCATCTGCTGTTCTCTACTCCTTTCTACCTCACAACCGCCACTTTGTCATTATTTGTTCTCTTATCATCTGCTGTTCTCCACTCATCTCTCACACTTTCCACTTGTCAAAATTTCAGAAATGTTTTCATCAAGGTACCGTTTGTATATCCAGTAATGTAATCTGTTTGAAAATATTGAACCTAAACATATCTTACTTTCCCATGTTTAGTTTTGTAATTTAAAAAAAATATTTTTAAATATTTTGATCAAATTTACTTTTTGTCTGAACCTGTGCTTCACAAATGATACTAAAATATACCTGTATGTCTTTGGAAGACAAGGATAAAGAGGTAAAAGATGTACCTATCATTGTTTGGGGCATACCAAGATATGTCCTTGAGAATCTTGAACTGATGGTGGGTATGAGATTTTCCAAGACTTCAAAATAAACTTAGTATATCAACACTTGTCTTAATGTTATCAGCTTCAGTAACACAGATGTTAGACTTGCAAATCCCATAACATAGGGTCCTTTTGGGGGCAAGGTTTTACAGCCAGATACCCCTTCAGTTGCCTCTTACAACACGGGTATGGTGTACCTATTCTAAACCAGATAGTGATTCAGTGCATCAACTGTTACAGTGTAACTATTTTAAACCAGATACAGGGATAGTATAACAACTCTATATCATCACTGTTCTTACTAGCCTTGTTTGTCAAGTAAATGTTTTGTTTTCAATGTATTTCAGTGGAAGATGGTGTCAAAAGAGAGTGAAGGAAGAGAAGACAAGAGAAGTTGAGGAGAGAAAAAGCTGTAATAAAAAATATATTACCCGTTGTGGATTTTTTTCTCTGGATATGTGTACATTTTACAAGTATGTAATACTATTTAAGAGATTTTTTATCTCTCTTATCAACTTTTTTTCCTCTTCTTTACACTTATATTCATACTTCAAATAATTTAATCATCTCAGCAACAATCCCAGATTGGCTGGTTGCCTTCCCTACCTTCATCTCCTTGTGTTATCTATCATGCTGCTGTCAATTTTGATGGCTTGTCAAAAGATTCCTCCTACAGTTTTCAAATCATTTTGAAAACAAGAATTTGGGGGATTTAGTAATATAACTTTCTCATTATGAAGTTGGTGTTTGGGCCATAACTTAAAAGTTCTTGCATATAATTATGATGGAAAGATTTTGGATATAAATACATTAAATTGAACCATGGGCAGTTTCAAGTAATTTTTTTTATCAAAAAGGTTAAATACTCATTTCTACAGCTTCATCATTCCATGCTCTGTAACCTATGCTAGGAAATTATCTTAAAACTCCTTTTTTTAATATTTTCCATAGGACCACCACTTGTTTGAAGCGCTATGACCAAAATATAACTGTGTACCATACAGTATTAGACTGTTGTCCTGGATGGACAAAAACTGACAGTGCAACCTGTGTTGGTAAGTTCCATGGGTCACTCTCCATAGTTCTCAATTGGTTGAAATCTTTCCTGACTCTCTCCTTATTTATTTCTCAATGTTTTGCAATGTTGAAATTGGTAGGTTTTCTTTCAAAAGAGTGCAGGCATGAAAGTTCAATTTGCAATCACATGGATTCATGCCTTGTAAGTTAAGGTTGATGGTCCCACCCTTGCAAGCAGGGAAAAGCGGACAAAATGATGATGATGGAAACTGTACAAAGCCTGCCATGTATGTGTGTACATGTCTCTCTCTTGTGTGTGTGTGTCATCACTTTGGTATGTATGTCTCTCTCATCACTTTGGTATGTGTGTGTGTGTCTCGTTTTGGTATGTGTGTATGTCTCACTTTGGTATGTGTGTGTCTCACTTTGGACCATGACAATTCATGATGATTTTTGCCTAAACCATGACATTTTTTTTCTTTTTCAGAATTGATCAGCTCAAAGCCATTACCATCAATTCATGAACTTTCTATTGGAACTTTAGCTGCCATTTGCAGTGCAAGTTTCTTCATCATGATTATTTTGTTCTTCATTGTAAAAGCTGTTTGGAAAAAGTAAGTTGGTTTCTTTTTTTTTTTTTTCTTTTTTTTTTAGGGGAAATGGGGGAGTATTTTTCTCTTGGATATTTTAAGCATTTTTGCAGTCTGTCATTGCACTGACCTGTGTTGGCAGGTTGTTATGGCATTAACATAAATTGGGATGTAATTCTGCATTTAAAATTCAAGTTATTAGTTAAATGGATCTCAGGGGGAGAATATATATACATATCGGAATATGATAGCTTTAACCATCAAGAGATCACAGCTCCGATACTACAGATGTGATTAGAATATCTAAGGAAAGAATTATTGGACAGATTTTACAGATTTCTAAACACTAGTGTGGTGTATACTCACATTTCTAAACTGTAGTGTGGTGTATACTCACATTTCTAAACTGTAGTGTGGTGTATACTCACATTTCTAAACTGTAGTGTTGTATACTCACATTTCTAATGTGGTGTATACTCACATTTCTAAACACTAGTGTGTTGTATACTCACATTTCTAAACACTAGTGTGTTGTATACTCACATTTCTAAACAGTAGTGTGTTGTATACTCACATTTCTAAACAGTAGTGTGTTGTATACTCACATTTCTAAACAGTAGTGTGTTGTATACTCACATTTCTAAACAGTAGTGTGTTGTATACTCACATTTCTAAACAGTAGTGTGTTGTATACTCACATTTCTAAACAGTAGTGTGTTGTATACTCACATTTCTAAACACTGTTGTATACTCACATTTCTAAACACTGTTGTATACTCACATTTCTAAACACTGTTGTATACTCACATTTCTAAACACTGTTGTATACTCACATTTCTAAACACTGTTGTATACTCACATTTCTAAACACTGTTGTATACTCACATTTCTAAAGTGTTGTATACTCACATTTCTAAAGTGTTGTATACTCACATTTCTAAAGTGTTGCATACTCACATTTCTAAAGTGTTGTATACTCACATTTCTAAAGTGCTGTATACTCACATTTCTAAAGTGCTGTATACTCACATTTCTAAAGTGTTGTATACTCACATTTTTAAAGTGTTGTATACTCACATTTTTAAAGTGTTGTATACTCACATTTTTAAAGTGTTGTATACTCACATTTTTAAAGTGTTGTATACTCACATTTTTAAAGTGTTGTATACTCACATTTTTAAAGTGTTGTATACTCACATTTTTAAAGTGTTGTATACTCACATTTTTAAAGTGTTGTATACTCACATTTTTAAAGTGTTGTATACTCACATTTTTAAAGTGTTGTATACTCACATTTTTAAAGTGTTGTATACTCACATTTTTAAAGTGTTGTATACTCACATTTTTAAAGTGTTGTATACTCACATTTTTAAAGTGTTGTATACTCACATTTTTAAAGTGTTGTATACTCACATTTCTAAACACTGTTGTATACTCACATTTCTAAACACTGTTGTATACTCACATTTCTAAACACTGTTGTATACTCACATTTCTAAACACTGTTGTATACTCACATTTCTAAACACTGTTGTATACTCACATTTCTAAACACTGTTGTATACTCACATTTCTAAACACTGTTGTATACTCACATTTCTAAACACTGTTGTATACTCACATTTCTAAACACTGTTGTATACTCACATTTCTAAACACTGTTGTATACTCACATTTCTAAACACTGTTGTATACTCACATTTCTAAACACTGTTGTATACTCACATTTCTAAACACTGTTGTATACTCACATTTCTAAACACTGTTGTATACACATTTCTAAACACTGTTGTATACTCACATTTCTAAACACTGTTGTATACTCACATTTCTAAACACTGTTGTATACTCACATTTTTAAACACTGTTGTATACTCACATTTTTAAACACGGTTGTATACTCAGTTCTAAAGTGTTGTATACTCACATTTCTAAACACTGTTGTATACTCACATTTCTAAACACTGTTGTATACTCACGCTTCTAAACACTGTTGTATACTCGCATTTCTCAACACTGTTGTATACTCACATTTCTAAAGTGTTGTATACTCACATTTCTAAACACTGTTGTATACTCACATTTCTAAACACTGTTGTATACTCACGCTTCTAAACACTGTTGTATACTCACGCTTCTAAACACTGTTGTATACTCAGTTCTAAAGTGTTGTATACTCACACTTCTAAACACTGTGTTGTATACTCACATTTCTAAACTGTTGTATGCTCACATTTCTAAACTGTTGTATACTCACATTTCTAAACTGTTGTATACTCACATTTCTAAACTGTTGTATACTCACATTTCTAAACACTGTTGTATACTCACATTTCTCAACACTGTTGTATACTCACATTTCTCAACACTGTTGTATACTCACATTTCTCAACACTGTTGTATACTCACATTTCTAAACACTGTTGTATACTCACATTTCTAAAGTGTTGTATACTCACATTTCTAAACACTGTTGTATACTCACATTTCTAAAGTGTTGTATACTCACATTTCTAAAGTGTTGTATACTCACATTTCTAAAGTGTTGTATACTCACATTTCTAAACACTGTTGTATACTCACATTTCTAAACACTGTTGTATACTCACATTTCTAAAGTGTTGTATACTCGCATTTCTAAACACTGTTGTATACTCACATTTCTAAACACTGTTGTATACTCACATTTCTAAACACTGTTGTATACTCGCATTTCTAAACACTGTTGTATACTCGCATTTCTAAACACTGTTGTATACTCGCATTTCTAAACACTGTTGTATACTCGCATTTCTAAACACTGTTGTATACTCACATTTCTAAACACTGTTGTATACTCACATTTCTAAACACTGTTGTATACTCACATTTCTAAACACTGTTGTATACTCACATTTCTAAAGTGTTGTATACTCGCATTTCTAAACACTGTTGTATACTCACATTTCTAAACACTGTTGTATACTCACATTTCTAAACACTGTTGTATACTTACATTTCTAAACACTATTGTATACTCACATTTCTAAAGTGTTGTATACTCACATTTCTAAACACTGTTGTATACTCACATTTCTAAACACTGTTGTATACTCGCATTTCTAAACACTGTTGTATACTCACATTTCTAAACACTGTTGTATACTCACATTTCTAAAGTGTTGTATACTCACATTTCTAAACACTGTTGTATACTCACATTTCTAAAGTGTTGTATACTCACATTTCTAAAGTGTTGTATACTCACATTTCTAAACACTGTTGTATACTCACATTTCTAAACACTGTTGTATACTCACATTTCTAAAGTGTTGTATACTCGCATTTCTAAACACTGTTGTATACTCACATTTCTAAACACTGTTGTATACTCACATTTCTAAACACTGTTGTATACTCACATTTCTAAAGTGTTGTATACTCACACTTCTAGTGTTGTATACTCACATTTCTAAAGTGTTGTATACTCGCATTTCTAAAGTGTTGTATACTCAGATTTCTAAACACTTGTATACTCACATTTCTAAACACTTGTATACTCACATTTCTAAACACTTGTATACTCACATTTCTAAACACTTGTATACTCACATTTCTAAACACTTGTATACTCACATTTCTAAACACTTGTATACTCACATTTCTAAACACTTGTATACTCACATTTCTAAACACTTGTATACTCACATTTCTAAACACTTGTATACTCACATTTCTAAACACTGTTGTATACTCACATTTCTAAAGTGTTGTATACTCACATTTCTAAAGTGTTGTATACTCACATTTCTCAACACTGTTGTATACTCACATTTTTAAACACTGTTGTATACTCACATTTCTAAACACTGTTGTATACTCACATTTCTAAACACTAGTGTAATTTATACACAAATTTCATTAATTTCTGCTAACCTGTTTTTTTTTCTCTTCTCCAGAAAACGTAAGGAGAAGGCTGCTGCAGCTGCTGCTGAATCTATATGTCTAGAGCCACTGCAATTGCTGTCTACTAATTCACCGCAGGAACATCAGGACTCTACAAATATGAATTCAGTGCACTTTCAGCCATTGGTGATATCTGTCCCTTCTCCACCTCCAGCTCATGAGCTGCCATTCTTACCTCCACCTGCTAAGACAGCTAACCCACACAACTTGCCCACCTCACTGGAGATATGTGAACTTTCTCTGGAAGATTCTGAAATGGTTCCATTAAAACAGACCCAGTTGGAAATACAGCTTTTGCCAGAAATTGAAACTGCAGAGACTGATTTGCAGCCAATGAAGCTGCAACAACTGGAAGAGCAAAACATAGCAGAGCA